>LQNS02278170.1:25255739-25268078 GCA_001587735.2 Parhyale hawaiensis
GGTTTTCCTGAAGGGCTAACTTACTGCCGCCATTTATCGAACACGTGCACCAGTCATTAATAACCCAATAGGCCGTCATTTACAATGACGGCTCGGGACACTAGTAACATCAATAAATAGACTGCAATATTCTCGTGGCGAAGGCGCTATATCCTGCCCGGTATCTTGGCTACCAAGTGAGCATCTGGTTGCGAGGCGCTTATATTCTGTCACATGACGTACCGGTATCTTGGGTACAACGAGTAATTTTTCTTCATGTGGCCTAAACTAATTCGGCAAGCAGCGTCTGCTATTTTCCAGTCACAAGGCAATGTGTTAGTCCGCATATTTAGTAGTCCATGGCCATGAGCATTTTTTACTGGTATTATAATTCTACCTCGAATTTTATTCGTATAGGAGTTTTTCGTGTCTTTCACTACGCTTGCTAAACTCAAGTCGTGTGGTCATAAGCTGGTTTGAGTTTTTCTAAGCCACTTCTCTCTCTTTCCTCTCCATAGCTCTGTGAGCATCATGATGTAATAAGCAATACCAAATAGTAATAGCTATTACTTATAAAAAGTGTTAATTATAATGGCGTTGGTGAGAATAAAGACAACAGAGAGTGTGGTAGCCTGACGTTTTAAGTAATTTAAAATTGCACTTCGGTGCTCGAACATGTGCAAAATAAAGCCCATACTGACGATATTGGCTTGAGCAGAACCTCCTCTCATACCAACTCGCATTGAATAATTGGACATTTTGACATGACGCGACCTCACAGCACTAACATGACAACCTCAGGTCTGCAAATAGCCTTGCTGTCGTCGCCACGTCTCTAGACGCGAATTTCCCCGGTAAGAACTTCATTAATTTCACGCGCGGCGCATATCGGCTAAGAGCTTTGGAGTGCGGATTGCTGTGTTTAGAGATCATCAATCTGATGTGGCAAATCATCAATCTGGAGGTTGCGGAGCCTGGCAAGAGAGGGTTAGGTGCCGGCAGCCCATTTAGTGATTGCCTCATCGCGGTAGAATTACCTCGTTAGTAACAACACCGCTCTAATTGGCGGAGTTCTTTATTGCGTATGTCACGCGCATGTGCTAGTTTTGTAAATTATGCCTCATTCCTTACTTTTCAAGATTTTCACCCCTCGAAAATGAGAAGTATACTCTGCAGATCGCTCATCATGTCAGATTATTGAAAGTAAAAATTTGTATTTCCGGTATTTGTCATAATTATGTACTGTTATAAACCACACAATACTGGACTATCTACTTCTTGCAAGTGAGGCTGGTAACAAATTGATCAAATCTTGATAAAACCGTTTCCAATGAACTTAGCGATGAGCAACAAAAAACTGTTCTTGGAGACACAAGAAATGACATACATCTATTGGAAAGATGCACGCATACATAAGCACTGGCATATGATAAATTAAAAAAAAATTATTTTAGCCAATTTTAGGTAGTTCGGGTGTCCCAAGCTGCAATTATCGACGCCAACAGTTGATATCTAGCTACCAATTTATGTTTCTTGCTGCTAGACACATTTCTTGCGTCAGCGAAAACAGTTTACTTTCGTTTGAGGGCGCTCCGTTGACTAGAAAAGATTTTAACGAAGTTTAATCCATTTGCCATCAGCCTCCCTTGCATATTTAAATGGGCAGTCAAGTACCGTGTGGTCTATGCCTGGTACTATTGAATCAAGAGCATACCTACATATGTAACGAGTGCCTGGAAGTAAAAGTGCTTAAATTGAAATATACAACTGCGTAAAGCAAATAAGATCTGTAACGTACAGCTTGTAAAACCTGCCGTGCCGTTTACGCCATCATCATCTGGGCGGAATGTCTCTTATGCAGGGGACACACTAGGCATTCGTACGAGCAACGTGCAACTCACTCAAAAATCCTTGTAGTGTATCGGAACGACTGTAGGTAACACACTAGCGACGGGAAGCTGCTCGTCCGCCATGCAAAGTCCCGTCCAGACTACCTCGCACATGTCCCGCAGAACTTCGTTGCTCACGCTCCTTGATCCAAAGGAGCAGCAGTTTTTATCACTAGTAATAACTTATTTTACTTCTAGTATCGATACAACTAGGAATAAACAACCACTGTAAATACAGATACTACTTATAGCGTACAGTGTGCTACAGCAATGCACGTACTGCGCTGCCAAGAGAGCTTAGGTTGACATTTTCATACTTTTCTTGACCACGCGGTCGTGTTTTCGAGGTCGCGGCAATACATTCAATCAAATTAAACGACTGGCTTGGAAAGCAACTCCAAAAATGATTGACTGGTTAAGGTAACTCGATAATTTTCTGTTCCCCCAGAGGTAGTGCAACGGGTTCGAACAATTATTTTCATAAACACAACTGTGTCCACAAGACAAAACGGAGATAAAATGTTTACCGTCAACTCAGTATTCTCCACAAGTTTCACTACTGTGGTGAAGTTCATATTTCTCGTCAAAATTGCAGTGAAATAGAAATCAGAGAGGCTAAAAAGTTTTTAAAATGTCTATAAAAAACAAGAAAGCCTCATGGAACGCCTAATTTATTCGTTTTGCGGACGAACCTGCTCTGTTTGCAGCCTAAATCGCGCGGAAATATCTAACAAATGGACGCCCGCGATAACGCTCAAAGCTGCGATTTGACGGCACAAATTCGCAGCGATGAGCGAAGACGCCACAATGTGGACAGATTTTTTATTTCCTCTCAGTTTGTAGGATAAGTAACTAATAAAACACTTTACAAATAACAAAAAAGGCGGTTTTCAAAGCACTCAGAATCACACTGTAAATACAAATTCGATTACGACCAACTGATTGCCTATAGAAAACCTCAAGCGACCTTTCGCCACGTAGGCGCAACTTATACGTCTGTTTGTGCCAGCAATTTCGCTGCTCGAAGACGTACGTAGGAGCTGCGCGTCTTTTCAGCAATATGCGAGAATGTATGCCTAGTGTGGCCCCTGCATCACAAGCCTTGGTGCCCAAATTTCCTATGATGGGCGATATCCTCTTGATCACTAGGCCCTATGTGTCTACTTAAGGCGAGTTCGCAAGTCTTTCGCATCAACGCGTTCACTCGCCCAACCAGATCCGAATGTGTTACTTAGCTCTAGAAATAGCAGAAAAGTGTCCTTCTCCAGAGTTTTTTTGCACTTCAACTTTGACGAGATATCCGTAACTTGTCTAGTTACGATCACAGGAATAATTGATTTGACGGTTAAGATTTTGATAACTTTTTATGGGGCACACAAAGTTGTGCTGACAACGACACTACAAAACATATGGACCAGTGAATGACTGGACGCGTTGATATGACTGCCTTGTGAACTCGCCCTTAGGGCAAGTTTGATCGATCGGGTGCCATAATTAAGCCTTCGAGGCTTGAATTGTTTTACACTCAGCCAGAAAGTTTGGCTTTGTAACTTTGATTCGTGTTGCATGTGCTGACAGCAAGCCGGTTACGCTGAGCATGCTGAAAACTCCATTTTACGGAGTAAGTTTCTAGAAGTCTCAATGATAACTCATTGAGGATCAGTGCCTGAAACTCATTTTAACAGATTAAAGCCAGTTCAACTGCCTAAAGTTTAGGACAAGTCTAACCTCGAAAGCTTGAGCTTAGCGCCCAATCGAACATGCCTCTATCGTCCTCTTTGCTTCGCAAACCCATGAAAGGCTATTATTATGACAGGTGCAATAACCCCATCGTTTTCAGGGAAATTCATAGCGATTTTTATTAGAGTTGCCTGCAGAGTACCGAAGCTAAAGTTTCTGTCTGTATTTCAGAACAAGTCAAGTCAAGTTGGCTTGGCTTAAATTGACCTTGACCACCCAGTCGAGCGCATCTTCAGTGCCAACGCCAGAAACGTGAATGAGCAAATCAAAGCCTGGGTACCTGCCTCAAGATTCGGAGTAGTCAAGCATCACAGGCTCACTCTCGCTGCCCAATCGAACACGCCCTCCATCACAAACGAAAACAGTTTTATCAAGTCATGTACCTGCATAAACTATCAAAATCAATGTCATTGCCATGAATTCTGCGTTGTTTGAGATGCATCCACTGCGGCTCATCATTATCCACCTTGGTCTGAGGTCTACCGAGCGGGTAATTTTCAAAAGTAAAATCACCAGACCAGAAGTTCTCAAGGAAACGCCATACAGTGCGTTCATTCGCCGCATCTTCACCAAACACTTCATTGATGTTCCGAGCTGTCTGGGATACATTTCTGCCTCGACAGAACTCATCTTCACAAACTATACGAAGTTTTGATTTATCCAAGGGTTCCATGTATTTCGATTCAAGTAAAACAAAAAAGAATTTAAGACGCTCTATGAACTGTATTTGTAATGGTAATTAGAAATAGCTGTCCAAAGAAAATCAAATATTTCAATCTTAACGGCCTGATTTGTATTTGGTATTTGTCAAGTGCTTCAAATGCCCACACTGCACCATTTCCCTGGCTCCCCCTTACCTTCTCCTCCCTCTCCCAGACACATTCATCCCCACCAAGCGTGGGTGTCTCCCACTGTGGGTACGTTAATTGGAAGAGCTAGAAGACAAGGTGCCATATCCAACAGAGCTGCTACTACATTCAACACATCTATTTTAGTTGTTCTAAGAACATGCCATTGACGGAATCATGCATGTGTCCTGGCCATATTGTGTGGGCGTATTGAAGGCATTATGAAACTTAGTCTGCTTTATTGTACTGTACTCTAATGATATCGTGCTATACACACAGTAATTAAACGTGGCCGTAAGACAAAACGATGCCCTGTTCATACCTGTGTGTGAATATTAGGTCAGGTACTAGTCATTGAAGCTCGGTACGTCTCTCTTAAAGCGAGTTCACATGAGCAACTTTTGCTCGGCTTAAGCCTAGCAGTCGTTCAGTAAATATGTTTTGGATAGGCTCGTTGGGTTTCACACTTTGACTGGGCGTGGGAACAGTGCGTTACTACTACGTAGAACGTTCTCCACACAGTATATTTAGAGAATAACCATAGATTCTCAACGCAAATTGGTTACTATTACGAGTGTAGCTACTTGTGCCGACTACCTACATTATTTTATAATACTGTTTATGTCGAACTTCATAAAAGGAAAAAAGTTTAGATGCCACTTATTGACGCATTACGGTAGTACGAAATATTCAGTATGCATGTGAACTTCATGCACTCAGTAAACCGGCAAAAACAATGTAAAGGGCTTTAACGAATGAATAAATATAAATTTCGCATTGCCAGAAAAGTACCTCCAGATATCTCGCTGCGTTCATTTACAAAACAAAAAAAAATTTCGGTTAGGTTAATTTCCTTAGTAAAAAGCTCCGATATACATGGCTGTAGCATCATACGCGTTTTACTGTAAAACTGCAGGATATTTGGAACATGTTCGCTTCTATTTCATTAACACAGACAAACGATGTGTTTATATTTGAAGATAACTCTGTTTTATGCCCGAATTTTATATCAAAAGCAAAAGATTCCAGTGTTTCATAAATGAAGCTTTCACGTCGACGGTGTCAAAAATGCAACCTGCTGCAGTCTGCCGTCGCACACCGTAGCTCAGTCAGTCGTCAGAGTAGCGGCGTCGTTCGTTGGCCGACGGGCTCTGACGGCAACGCAAGTTGCTAATGTGAACTCGCCCCTACACGATGCAACTTTTCGACAGAACAGGGCTTCACTGGAGATCAGCTCCTCACTCATGGAAGTTTACTCCTAACTTAAGAATTTCGAGTGTGCTTTTTGTTTTCACTCTATCGTGAAAGAAGTACCGATACTCTGACATGGACTGGCAAGTTTGTGCTATATACGATCAATGTTCAAAGCTGGTTCCAACTAGACATATTACCATTCATATTCTAAAGAATTTAAATGTATCTGCATAGTCTACTTATAGGTTTAAGGCGTATTTTTGTGGCAGTCATGTAGATAATTACCAGTGATTTCTCTGCTTTTGTGATCAGTTTTTTTACGTGATTTTGATATCGATCCGGCCTGTCTGCTCCGTGATCATGAATGCAACATGATTTCCCTCCACAAGAGTTCGAGCGTGAGCGAAGAAAGATTCGAGGCGTTGGACGAGCAAGCCTCCAAAATTTGGAAAACGAATTCGTGATATTTTCCTATATTTGAGGATAAACTCATTGAAACTATTGTGATTGTTTCATATGTTGCTTTCCAGAATTATAGTGTCGTTAGTTTTATGCTTGTTCAATATCCAGAAAGCATTAAACATTCCTAGTTCACCTCTGTATTGGCTTCAAAGTAATATTTTGCAATAAATTCATTTTTTACCGACTTCCGTACGAATATTAGATTACTTACACTGAACGGCAATAGACGGACTAATAGGCCCATTCTCAGAGAGCAGCCGGCTATTGCCAGAGTTATTCAGTTAGTTGGAAGCACAAGAGCTAAAAGGGCTATTTAGTTGGAAGCACAAGAGCTATTGTGGCTCGTAAAAATTTAACCATTGAGAGTTAGTGAGTCATGTAGGCCTAGTTCGCATCTACGGGGAATATTGCTCCCGTGTTTGTCAACATGATTTTTCAACGCATTTACTATGGCTACACAAACAACAATAACGGACAATTCTTTCGTTTTTTACTAAACACAATGATCATAATCACGTTGATTCTGATAGCGAATGTTGCCCCATAATACACATTTAATAGTAAGGTCCTATTCAGATAGGCCAGTCATAATTTGTTGCAATGCCACTAAATCGAAAATTAATTTTCCATGAAAGTAGACGAGCGAAACGGGATGCTTCCAAAACAAGAAGAATGTATGTGTTTTCGATATACTGATTCCAGTAAAACAGTATTACATTTAACATCTCTCCATAATTCATTTATTCCCTTTGGGATTGAAGAAATTGACACATAAAACTGGATTAAACTCACTTTGTTTTATGCCAAAGAAAAGCTACCACTCGCTTTCAGACGAAATGGTTACGTTAAAATTCCCCCAGTTACTTTGGTTGAAGAAGCATAGGTCTTACAAGCACCGACGAACAATTTGTTAAACACGAAAATAATGATAAACAAGTCGCGAAATCAGGAGTTTAAGTCCTTTCCTATAGTTCACTGATAATACAAATTTAAAACAGGGCAGGTTGAACTAACGTGAATCAACTAACATTGAAGCAAAAAGAAAGGTGCGTTATCGCATAATTCAAAATAATTAGAAAAACTAATGAAACTAGCGGGACCCGTGGAAATTCCACGGTTGATTGATGTTTTCGCGTACTGAAATTTGACCCAAGGCAGCGCTTCTAACTTAACCTGCTCCGTGTAATTAAATATTGGTCAATTAACCCTGATGAACTAAGTCTTCCGTAACGCAGTCTGTTTATCTTAACACACACCTCGTCTAACCTATCTTAGTACTCTGTTGTCACCTGCGGCTCTCTCGAATGTTCTGTCAGCAGAGAATCTGCACTTGTATCTTGATGAAGATTTAAAGACAAGAAAGTATTTCTTGTGTTGTTCTCCCACGTATTGACCGTATTTTCTAACCTCTGTTCCCCAAAGTTTACAGAGAATGTAACACTTCATGATGTGACGCATATCCATCTTTTCGTCGGCGTATCCGCTTTTTGCAAGCATCTAAAGCCCCATTAAAAGACCCATGGTTTCGAACGGTAGGTAGCCCATTATTTTTGTTATTTTGATGCAATAGCTGTAGCACTCAGTACAACAAATTCAGACAATTTCTTCAATCACAGCTTCTTGTGTTATCGTAACCCCCTGTTCTTAAAATGTCATAGTATTTCTTTAGACATCGCTCATCCTCTTCAGAAATACTTAAGAGTCGATACCCAAAACTGCCCGCTCCCGTGCCGTATAGACTACTAGCTACGCATTTGACCAGATTAAGAATATCATGACCCAAAATCAAAGTAAATATGGTTTGGAATGAGAAAATTATGAACATCGGTAGATATGATACGTGCAAAATGAACTTCATGTCAAGTTGACTGACAGTTTATACAAGAAACGAATGACGCACAGTTATGTTGGAAATTCCTTTCAGCCAAATTCAGAGCTGCTTGTCAGATGAGTAGTTGAATTTCCCTTATCTAATACAAAAGTACAACGTGCAGACACATGGACGGACGTATAAAACCATAAGCAAAATAACATTAAAGATCCTCAAGAAGGTCAATAGAGCGTATGAAACATTAAACTGCTTCCGGCACAGGCGGTAGCAAGACGAAGTCTCATGCACCTGTTTCTTTGAGCTAAACCTTTGCTTCCACGCTGTGGATTCTAGAGACGCACAGAAATTCTGACAACATAGACTATTCGTGTGACTACTTTATGGGTATCTTAGTGCGATAGTGGGCCGTCCTCGTCTCTTCTCATATTGAAATCCAAAGTTACTCTAGCAGAAACAATGAAGTCATCATGGCACATTTACGATCAATGGCTTCAACAAATAATTTGCTGCTAATGTAATTTCCTTACCGTCGTTTGATGGCCTGACTCACTAGTGGAAAAAACATAAGCGCAAAAATAAATATACACTGAGATTTATTTTAGGTTTTTACTCGTTCCTTCCTTTGTCATATCCCTACCAACAGCCTTTATTTTGCCTTTTCTCTTTTTTTCGTACTTGTTCTGCCAAACGAGGTTCACCTCCGTGTCTGGGGTTCGTAACATCCGATCAAATGGATTGACAAGATGAGCTATAATGAGGGAAACGTAATGTCCAATCGACGGCACACTGCAACTAGAAATTCTACAAACACTAGTTCGTGCTGCAAGCAAATGGCCACCAGTATCTAGACTAGCTATGATTTCATATAGATTCAAGGCTAGATCGAAGATTGCAGCTTTTCTTGTACGGTATGAAGGCACGTGCCTCCAGTGAGTATGAGTAACAGAAATGCTGACGCTATATTCCGAGCAATAAGACCTTTTTCCCTGGCTCCATATTAGAACGTCTGACCTCCTGATAATTAGACAATCAGCAATATTAACCTCTGGGCCACTTGGCAAGGCAATTTCATCCCCTTATGTTTGTCCTCAGAAAAACATATTTTTACGATAGTTTGCATTAGGTCGTCATGACGTTTTTCTCTTCGTGCCTAATTTGCTTCGCTGGATCACTTTCTGATAATTACTGGTCAATTGTGCAAGCTTTACCATGCTTGCACTCCTCATATTGCTAGATATGCTGTCTTTCTCCCATTTTTTCTCTCCTGGATCCTAGCAAATTCTGCAGCAAAACGCTCACACTAAGAAACAAAAGTTTTTTGCTCAACATTAGTTTTATCGTAACATCTTGAAGACTGCGTCGTTTCAGGATTCTAGATAAATTATAAAAAAGCTTTTATCTGGGTATCTTAGAAACATATTTTTTACTTTAGTTTATTGCCACTAATTTTTTTTAATTGTTTATTTTTCCTATTAAATTCCAGAAAATATTTTCAAGATCGTGTTGAGTAAATTTTAATACGTTGTGCTTGCTGTACAGCATTAAAAATCGTTCGCTGGGTGGTAAAATAATGCTAGTTCAGACTATCAGATGAACGACCGTTGAAAAATTATAATCTCCACTAGTGTCCCGAGCCGTCATTGTAAATGACGGCATATTGGGTTATTAAATGACTGGTGCACGTGTGCGATAAATGACGGCAGTAAGTTAGCCCTTCAGGAAAACCCCCGCTGGCTTCCTCATTTTTCCCCTATCTAATACTGAGGAAAAAGATTCCAAGGTACTGAACTTTTTTTTTCGCCTTTTGAAATCTGAATTTTCTCCTATCTTATTAGTTGTATTTTTCCCCTATCTAATGCTGAAGAAAAAGATTGCAAGGTCCCCCACTTTTTTTTTCGCCGAAAAAAATTGCAGGGTGCCCCACTTTTTTTTTACATTTGGAAATCTGAATTTTCTCCTATCTTATTCCCATAGAGCGTGACAGGAAAGATATAAATATATAAATAAATAAATAAATTAAAACACGACGTGAATTATTATATAGTAGATTCTTCACTTCTAAAATGCTGCTTGGCGCTTACAGTGAAGGTTAACTTGCTGAGACTCCTTAAGTGATATAGCGCTTGACGTAGGTACTCTGGAACACACAATATGGCAACAGGTACATTGTCACGGTTTCGAGAGGAGCTTTAATTTGGAGATGACAAGAATTTCGACAGCATGCTTATTTTTCCTGCATTCGTAAAATATTTTCTTTAGCCAACACCACAGGAAATTGTGAACTACTGCTGTTGAATATACAACCAATTAAGTCTTGCTTCACCTTTTTGCTGATTACTCAGTATGGCATTGGCTGTTCCTTCAATTTACGACAGATGGCGCAGTATGCAATTTGCAATGCTGCATTTTCTTCGTTTCTGCTGCTTTCCTTTCCATAGTTTTCGCCGTGCGAGCAGTTCTATTGTCATGAAATTATGATGAAATCTACGGATATTACTTCAAATATTTAAATTACTTTAGTATCATTGAGCAATGAGCAGTATTAGGTAGGAACGAAAGTTCTATCCTCTTTAAGACGGAACATTTTCGTGGGATATTGACTGAATTGTTCATGACGAGCTCCTAGGTGACACCAAAGAATAACTTCTGAAGGGTACTGTCAGCAGCTCACCCGGTTAAAGGCAGTTTTGCAAGAGGAACGACCTGCGTCGGTAAACAGAAAAGATGTGATCCTCCACCATGACAATACCAAGCCCTGCACTTCAAGAGTAACAAAAAAATTCATAGATGAAATTGGTTAGGAAATTTTTATTCATCCACCATGTTCTTCCGATTTTGGTCCAATTGATTTTCAACTTTGTAGAACCTTATCAAGACAAAGACTAACTTGAAGAAAAGAGGTTGATATGAAGCTAACTTCCTTTTTTTGAGCCAAAACCAGAAAAATTCTGTGAAGAGCTTATGGGTAAATGAGAAGAGGTCACTGATAAGAATGGTGAGGATGCTGGTAATTTAAAAAGTTGTATCTTGCCCAATATTTATTTTCGTTTAAAAATAATGAAATCGACCGAATTTTCATTCCAACCTGCTACTTTGTTACATTACTTCATTCATGTGCCAGGTCGTTCACTTTTTATATTGTATCTTTTTTTTTGGGGGGGGGGATGCTCGTTGAGCCTCACAACATCAACATTAGTTTCGTAAACCTAGGTTAGTGCACTTTAAATATATGGATTATCACAGGACTACAAAATTTAAATTATTTGGTGCCCAAGATTCTAGTCAGCTCAATTTGGGTCGGTGAATCAGAATATTAAAACAGCTTTTCTCTATCAACACCGTTTTTTAATGTCGCGCTTTTGTAAAGTGTAGTTTTATACGAAATGCCACTAACACGAACGATACTTCTCCATAGAAGTAGACGAGCGAAATGGGATTCTTCTAGGACAAGAAGAATATATGTTTTTCGAAATACTGATCCCAGTAAAACATTATTACATTTAAAATCTCTCCATAATTCATTTATTCCATTTGGGATTGAATATTGACTTATAAAACTCGGTTAAACTCACTTTCTTTCATGCCAAAGAAAAGCTACCACTCGCTTTCAGACAAAATATATACGTTAAAATTTTCCCAGTTAATTAAGTTGGAGAAGTATAGGTCTTACAAGCACCGCCGAACAATTTGTTGAATACGAAGATAATGCTCGCGGAATCAGGAGTTTAAGTCCTGTCCTATAGTTTATTGATATTACAAATTTAAAACTGGGCAGGTTGAACTAACGTGACAACTAACGTTGAAGCAAAAAGAAAGGTGCGTTAACTAATGAAACTAGCGGCACCCGTGGAAATTCCACGGTTGATTGACGTTTTCGCGTACTTAAATTTGACCCAAAGCAGCGCTTCTAACTTAACCTGCTCCGTGTAATTAAATATTGGTCAATTAACCCTGATGAACTAAGTCTTCCGTAACGCAGTCTGTTTATCTTAACACACCTCGTCTAACCTATCTTAGTACTCTGTTGTCACCTGCGACTCTCTCGAATGTTCTGTCAGCAGAGAATCTGCACTGGTATCTTGATGAAGATTTAAAGACAAGAAAGTATTTCTTGTATTGTTCTCCCACGTATTTGACCGTATTTTCTAACCTCTGTTTCCCATAACTTATAGAGAATGTAACACTTGATAATCTGACACATTTCCATCTTTTCGTCGGCGTACCCGCTTTTTACAATCATCTAAAGACCCATTAAAAAACCCATGGTTTCGAATGGTAGCCCATTATTTTTGTTATTTTGATGCAATAGCTGTAGCACTCAGTACAACAAATTCAGACAATTTCTTCAATCACAGTTTCTTGTGTTATCGTCACCCCCTGTTCTTAAAATGTCATA
>LQNS02278170.1:25275026-25285562 GCA_001587735.2 Parhyale hawaiensis
TATCCCCGCTCTCTCGCCGAATCTCTACGACTTTTACCGGTTAAACATTTCAAAAGTGGAATGTGGAAAATAGTATTTGTGTCTCCTGCTAGCTTGTTCGATCACCAGTGTACAGTATGTATTCTTGTGGTAGGAAATTGAACTGAGTGCAAAGGAAGCCATGAAGAAGCACCCCGTGATGATTGAGGACGTAAGGACGTGTTATAAGTATAAGACTGCAGCGAAAGAGAGCTTTTGAGGAAGTCAGTCTTGTGCTAAGGCTGGACTTGCCTCTGGTGGTCATAGGATTGTATGAAGTATGAACAGACGGTGTGAGAGTATCGTATGGAACGCATAAAATTACCCCAACCGATAGTGACAGCGTTACCGAAAATCAACCCAAGTTAGACGTTAGCAAGAACTACCGGATGCTACTGTGCACGACCTCCAGAAACGAAAAACCGCGCCTACCGACCTGTAGTACATGCGCCATGTGTGTAACTTCTTCGTTTTTAGGTGAACCATCAGATATTCAGATGGATATTGTGAAATTTTTACTGCCTCGCCAATGTTAGTAATTTACCCATCAAAGCCAGAGAACTAGCAGCAATAGTTGGTGTCTGCCACCCTCTTGTGTAAATAAACTTCACTTACAGCTTTCAACGGAGCTCCACAAAATAATTAATATCGAAGAGACGCTTTTTGTTTCGCTGTCGTTCAAAATTTGACAGGGAGCCTGCAAGTCCTTTTGTGTTTGCTGCCCAACAGATGTGATGAATTGTTTTCTGTTATCTTAGTAGCTTTGCACAATTGCCAATTTGAAGTGATCAATGGAGGCTGTAAATTTCGAGCCAGTTTTCAACGGCACCAAATTTCCCTGGAGTCCCCGGCTACTGCGATCCCGTTAGCTCTGAGATTGTTTCAAGACGCGCGTTCTCTCCTGAGATAAATGGGGGCGCTTCCGCTCTCTTCATAGCCGGACTATAGCGCCAGCATCGATGCAAACTGCCACTTCCGGCTTTTATTTTTGCGGGAAACAAAATGTCACCATCTGTCCGCATTTTTACGCAGCGCAAAGGATCACATCACAGTACGTTTTGAGAACATCGTCTTTGCTGTTGCAAAAAAAAAAAAAAAACAGGAGTTATTCAGCTGGTCATAGACCACACGCTATTCAGCCTTCCACTTCTGAGCGTACCTGTCACCATCAGCAGCTTCTTTGCTTCTCTAATGAATATTCAACACTCAGCCTGTAAACAATATCAATTTATATGTTACATATTCCAATTGTGTTTTTTTTTCGTAGCACCTTTGAATTTAACGTACCCTTTCTTGCAGCCGAGCTCAGTTTTTCTTCCGCATCACAGTTACAAGCGAATTAGATCTTCAGCGCTTGAATTTCTTCCCGTCTTCGAGTGAAGAAACTGTGTGCAAATACGACACAAGTAAATAATTAAACAAGTAAATAAACACGCATATAAACATGTAAATAAATAAAGTTCACAGACTTTTAATATTATATAGATATGTATGTTAGTGAAAATTTGAATAGGTGTATGTATGTGGGTGCATACAGATTACTTCACTTCTCATTTACCAAAACCTTGCAAATGCAGGGATGTAGTAAGTAAGTAAATGCCCGCAACTTTATAAGGTCTACTCCACCAAAGCTCGACTCAAAGGACCAACAAAATGTCCTCCACCTGGAACCCTTTAACCAATCCACGACGCGAATCTAATAATAAGGGCTCATCTATAATGGATATTCCAATTCAGAAATTCTCCACTCTTTTTACGACACCACATCGATAAAAGTGCAACAGCCTACCAGGAAGCTAGCGATTGAAGCCCCGGACTACCCACATCATCTTTTAGAAGAATCAGATGTCTATAGCATACAAATAACATTGACAAAAGAATCTTTAAAAAAATCATCCAGACTAACTAAGAGTACTTGAATAGCAATAACAGTTTGAAGTTATCCATTTACTACAGGAATCCAACCATCAGCAACGTCGTCATGCGAAATAATTCGAACAGCACGAAACCGGACTTCAGGAGCAATAATTTCGCCTATGATTATACCTGCCAAACTGGAGACAGCACACTCCAGAATACTTCATATATCGGCATGACGGCCACTACGGTATCTCGCAGATTGATGCTTCATTTGAACTGAGGCGGAACACGGATTCGTAGACAGCAACAGAACAACATCGACGTTACACGAAAAATGCTCGTTAACGGCGGAAAAACACTGTAATAGTAAATGACAGGCAACGCCTCCCCATAGTAGAAGCTCTGCTTATTCGAAATTTAAACCAATCGGAAATGGACACATAACTGGAGCAAACTGTATACTAAAGTTCCACGGAGAGCTATAGACAACAAGGACACGTGCCAATCCAGCCGCGTAATCTGCTTTCTGTTCTGCACTACCGGTCAATCAGCTATGAGTTTACGAATTTGCTTACGCTACATGAGTGTACAAACAGGGGTATACTTCGCTCCAAAAGTCAGATTTTACACAGCTGCTTTCTATTAAATATCACCTGCGATTTACCTAGGTTGAAGATGACCACTTGAACGGGTCAAGACGAGTTGACAACATTTTAACTAACACCTGGAATTGAACGAAATGGAAGACAGCACCAACGTTCCCCACCCCGATATGAGGACCTCAGTACTAGACAAGTATTTAATTTGCATTGAAACAAAAGTATTGTTTAAAGCTCCGACGATTGGAAAGAATAAATATAACATGATAAAACTTACGACATGGCAACATTTTTACCGGACATGTATTAACGAGAGCCTGGGCCTGGAACATATACAGTAGCGGCCATAATATGAGGAACGCAGACAACACCGACATAAGTCGGCTTAGTATTTTGGAAATAAAAAATAAATTAATCGTACGAAATTTTTAGCAAATGAACTTAAGGTCATAATGCATAAATCAATTACAAAGTTATAATATTTTACACAATAGTTTTTCAAGAAAAATCTAAGCTGAAAAGAGACAAAGATATTCATACCTGGCAAAACGTTAAGGAACGACGCTCAAAAGTTGCTAAAAAAATTGATGAATTCATTTTATCACATTCAATCGAGCATCTCGAAATTAGAGATGACACTCATACGCCATAGGAACTAGCTTCAAGCAATATGACGACTTCAACACGTGAAACTCTCTCTCTCTCTCTCTTGCAGAAAGAGACCTCGTTATTGCCAAGCATCAAGAAAACAAGACAATATCAGAAGTTGCTGATATTGTCGGGTTTAAAGGTGTTGTTCATCTTGTAATGAACAAGTAAAACTGTGATAAAGCGTTAGAGGCAGACCAACAAACAAGTACACCTCCAAACACATATCAAGGGGAAAATCACAAAATTTATAGAATGTCTGCAAAGTGCCGTTTTAAATTACTTCATCAATTTCCCGTAAATTTAGTAAAGAGACAGGGAATTACATCGAAAGGAAAATACATGGTTTCTTGCATGTTACAAAATGCAAGGATTGTATGCCCAGGTTTTAGCTTCAAAGCCTCTCGTTCCAAAGCGAAACCATAAAGCACATTTGGAGTTTGCGTGAGAACATGTTAGTTGGACTGACGCACAATGGGGTGCAATTCATTTCTGTAACGAATCGAAGTTCAACTTGTTTGGTTCTGATAGCGACATTTAGGTACGCCGCAAAACAGGTGAATTAACGACTGTCTCCTCAGTGTGCCAAGAAAACAGTTCAATTTAGTGGGGGTAGTTTGATGGTGTGGGGAATTATTTCTTTTCCAGGAGTTTGCTTCATCATCCTTAATAATGGCAACATCAGTGCTGAGATTTACAAACGGCTTCTCCAGCAGCACGTTGTACCTAACTTAGGCTTTAGCCCTTGTGAATCCCTGATTTTCATGCCGGACAATGCAGCTTGCCATGAGGCTAAGAAGGTTGTGGCCTTTTCTGAAGAAGGAATTGCCCTGATGGACTGGTCAGCCCTGAGCGCCGACTTGAACCCCATAGAAAATGTATGGACGATTATTGGAGAGAGGGCTCGAAAAGAAACCCACAAAATCAAGACCATTTATGGGGTTTACTGAAACATGAATGGGAGGAGATAACTATCATTTTGTAGGACATTAATTAGATCATGTGGTTGACGATGCAGGCAAATCATTGCAACTAAAAGAATATATGGAAAATATTAAACTTTGTGACTATCTTGTACACAATCGCTTATTTTCTGTATTGTTCCTCCGTATCTATTCATTTTTAATTTTTTAGGATAGTTATTGTGTAAAACCTTGTAACTTTGCAAGTAATTCATGCATTATGACAAAATGTTTATTTGGTTAATAAACTTATTTCTGTCGATGTAGTTTCCGGTCCTGATATTATGTCGGATCCTGTCTATACACATTACTTGGCAGGCAACCTACTATGGCTGACAATTATGGGAGAAGAAGTCACCAACGCTACCAGACAACCGTCTAACATAAATAATGAATAGCATCCAAGCGAGGGCTTTCCAGACAGACCCAACTGCATACACATATGCGACAAACCTATTGTTAGTGCTGTGCTAAGTCATTGCTCTATCCTATAGTACTTGATGTTTTCCCAAACTTAGCGACAAATTTAAATGAGCAATTGCAGTGGAAGAAGACGATAGATGAATGTAACAGGACGATAGTTGGAGGACAAAACTTCAGGCGACTGTACTCAGGTGGTAAGAAGGAGACTGGTCGTGGATAGCTATTGCGCCATTCGCCACCCACCATTTCTATCGATAACATTCCCTTGCTCCAACATTTTGAGGATCCGCAATATCCATAAAATGAGAAAGTGTACTGGGTAACTTCAATTAAGCTGACAACAGCTTTTGTGAGAAATGACGTAGCTATATGAGCAACTTCTAGAATGATTCAACAACAATTTTCGTTATCGACTTTTCACTTATTTTGAAAGGCTGTAATATTCGTATTCAGTATTTCATTTTACACCGCAGTCTCGTACTTTCCTTCTCCGATGCATACAAATTTGGAGGAAAAGCTACTGTAGACTTATGTAGCTATAGTTACAGCACTGTAACAGCAGGCGTAATTTATCAGAGTAACTGCAACATCCTGTATTCGTTACTTGTTTCATCTTCAAAACTCAAAAAACCTACACAAAATCACAAAGTATCATCCAATTATGGAAAAACACGTCCATTCTTCACTGCATCTCATCCCGTAAATACTTGTAGTAGAGTGGCTACGAAAGATGTTAAAACGTTATAAAATAAAGTTGCTACAGGTCCGGTCCTTCGTTCGTGGGAACAATAACTATGAGACAGTCACCCGTCAAGTTCTCACTAAACTTAAAAGGAATATATTTTTATGCTACATAGAGCTACTGAAATGCCCAGTAACGTGATTCACTAAAATTCTGGCTACCACCAACGCATCGAAGAAACTATAATTTAACTGTTGTCAAAAGGAAATGTTAAAAGTTGCTACTTTTAACGTTTAACCATAGCTAACATTGGAACCTACTCCTTATCGTTATAAATTTGAAGGATTTCCCACGTGCTATTCTATTCCATTTGAAGGAAGTGAGTATAATGCGATTAATTAAAGGACTTTTTAATTTGAAAGTTCAAACAACTTTGATCGTAACTTTCTGATGATCAGTATAAGAAAGTAATAAAATCTGAACGGTGATATATCGGTACTTCTTCAAGGAACTGTACAGTTTACTTTGCCGTAACAAAGCGTTTGTGCATCCGGCCCCAGGAGACTACTAGCTCGAACATTAGTTTTTCTTGTAATCTAAGCGTTACCTCGAAAACAAAAGTCACTCATTGAAACTCACCAGAACTATCCAGAACTCCGTCTGACGAAGAATACAAATTACCGTTATTTGAATCCAGACTAAACCTTCACACCCACTATGCTCAGCGCGCGCAATTCCGTCAGCTATAAAGTAATTTAACTGAAGAAAGAGTAAATGAACTGAAAATTGCAAAAAAAAAAAATGTTGTTTAATCGAACAACTAGAGCACTCTGAGAGCTCATACCTCCTCAAGAAAGGTAATCATAACAAAAAAATCAGACTGGTCCTGAAGCTCAGATTTCCCTTTTTATCGTCACTAAAATTTGAGCAACTGTGCCTCTCGACAGTAAAAACAGCTCCTGCAATTTTCTTATAAATCCGTCTGTAAGTTTTTGAGTCATGTTATCGAAAACATTTTGACAAACTTTAGTCACACGGACAAAACGATCATTACTAACGTCTGGTCATTCGTACCTTTTAACATTTCTTTACAATTCCTGTTAATTTCATGAATACCCATCCATAAATTAATGACTACTTCTCTGACAAACATTTTGACCAACATAAGTCTCATACTACTGCTACTCATAAACGGACAAACTGATCATTACCAGAATTTTGTCACTTCTATCTTTTAACATTTTTAATAATTCCAGCAAATATCATGAATATATTACAAACAAACATAGAGACAAACAAACGGACAACAGATCTACACAAAGATTCAGTTATTTGTTCTTGGTATCAACCGCACAATTCCTGATAATTTCATAAAGATCCAGCCATAAGTTTTTTTCAGTTGTGCTGCTAAGAAAAAAGAGGCACGCAAACAAATAAACAGTTGAAAGAATCTTCATCAAAAGTTTATATTTTGTTCCTCTTAACATACCTAACAAACCCTCCAAATTTTGGAAAGATCTGTCTATAATTTGAGTTATCTTTGTGGCAGACAGAGAGAAAAACATCCAGGTAGACAAACAGAAAAACTCGCCAAAAACACAACCTCCTTGGTGGAGGTAAAAATTGGTGCTATAAAACATTTTTGTAGGGGCGTACATTCGATAATTTCTCAAAAGTTTCGAGTATCGAAATCTTTTTTCGCATAAAGTTTTTTAACATATCTGTCACCGAGACCTTTAGCGAATGTCTCCACTTTCGATAGCAGCAAGTTCAATGTTAACAAGCTAATTGTATACTCAGTTTTGAAAAATTATCGAAATTAAACCACTGATATACAATATTTATACTACATGTCGCGAGGGACTTCTGGAGCAATCTGTCATTTGAACACGCCACGTCTCGGGGAGAAAAAGGTTTACTTTACTACTACTCTACGAATTTCAAAGAAGCCCTACTGAGAGTAGAAAGCTTGAGAACATATGAATGTCCCCCATCCAAAGGAAAATTCAATCCAAGTTCCTTATTGACTTTTTTTTTGCATCATTCTAATGAAATGATGAAACCGTATCTTGAAAGTTTGTTAGACTCTCAGATGTCCAAATATTATTACTCTGCAAATATTTCGCTTGCAAATTAACTCCAATTATACATTTAGTCAATGCGATCAGTTTTTCGGCCAATATAGCTTCGTTCTGGGCGTTTTTTTAATATCTTCAGGTAATAATGAATTTGGAAGGGAAGTTTCAGAAATTTATTGTTCGAAGAAAGGACTATTTATTCGAGTCATGGGGTTTCAAAATACTTCATAAAAGAAAAGGTATCCATTCAGGTAACAAGCAGGAGGTAAAATCTTAACACAGCTGAATAACTTAATCAACATATGTAGCTACTAAATATATTTATAAGCCTGTCATTCTAAATTTTAACCATAGGTTACTATATGATATGATAGTCGAGGCAGATCTATCTTTCATGACGTATTCATGTAGAGGTGAAAACGAACGGTCTAAAGGTAAGTAATTTTAACACGGCCTGAAATATCTATATTATAATTCTGCCCGTTAGCACGACCGTTGCGCTTTCACAATTAGAAAGGAGAAAAATACGGTATTTTCGATGCCATCTCAGTAGAAAAGAACCATAGCCAAGCCTTCATTCATTAAGCTGCTGTTGCTCGCAGGTCATAGTTAGATTTGTGTCAGACGTTGGACTTGTTTCACACTTGTTATCCCAGTGCTTGGTATGCTTGAATGAAAGACAACGTATTTGTTTTGTTGAATTTCCGCACGTTCCAGCTCCCTGTAACTCTCTTCCAGGGCCGGGATACACAAAACGCCCGAAACCTAAATAGAAATTTCTTCTTTAAACTGCTTAAATGGCCCTATTCTGAGGACATCTTAAGTCCACTAAATCTCCAATGCACAAAACAATTTCAAAGGCATTTATCGTCTCCTTAGGCCCTTTTGCGTGCAAATGCTTAAAATCGTCCTTAGCCCGATATCGACCAATCACAGTCCCCGTTACAAGCAGAAATGGAACGCGAAAATAAAACCCTAATGACCAGCTGATTTCTGCCGTGACTGGAGTACATGTCATATTTTCTTGTTTTAGATGCCCTACAACAAATTTTAGTTCAAAAACCAATGAACTGTTGAATGTTAGAAATACGCACACACCAGACCAATTTATCAGTAAATGTAAATCTTATGTAAAATGGACCAAATTTCTACTCGTTACTTTGCTCGTCGAAGTTTAGTTTCTGCTGCTGTTCCTTTACTCCATTTAAGGATGGTCCTAGCCGGGATGCACGAAACTACACTAAGTGTATTTAGCTCACAGATTTTCCCCTAACTTCAGAAAAGTTCACTTTGTGCGCTCCGGGCACATTCAAAAACGATTTTCATTTTCCCGCCAACAGAGATTTTCCTTTATTTTTGTACTTAAGTTACGGGTGCTAGGACCATCCTTAATTTAAATGCAGTAAAGGAACAGCTGCAGAAACTAAACATCGACGAACAAAATAACGAGTAAAAATTTGGTCCATTTTACATAAGATTCACATTCTCTAAGTATTTCTACAAAAGTATAGCTTAAAATTATTCTTTTAGTTTCGTTTACCCAACCACTCAACTGGCGGAAAAATTTCTTGCACGCCTGGCAATTCGCACAAGCAAGCTTCGAAGCGAGGAAGCCGTGGTATCCAATAATTTTCTATTGGATACTGTCAAACAATTTAGGGTGCGAATGAAACTGATATTACATCTTAATCTTTTGATACTCTTAAATAGTATGGCACGGTCTAACGATCGTTGCTTACTTAAAATATTGGAAAAAAACACTGCTCTTTGAAAGAAACACCCAACTTCATTGCGATAGCCAAAATTTTACTTAGGCTGATATTTTCACTGCTGTTTCGGTCGACATACAGTACAACATCAGGGATAAGCAAAATCTTCGGACACTTCTGTTCACGAGTCCGAATCATCTTAACAATGAGTTTTCTCATCTAATCGTTTGCATTTTTTTGTTGCGCCCTTGCAAACACAGCGTTGAATATGCGGTGCTGTAGTCCGAAAAATTGCCAGCTAGGCTACTCAGCATCCAGTTTGCAGCATGCGCATAGGTAGGCTAAAGAATCAATTTACCAAGTAAAGAAACTGTCTTTACATTTAGAATGATTTTCTATTCAACATTTCATTGGTGTTTAAACAAAAATTTGTTGTAGGGCATCTAAAACAAGAAAATATGACTTGTACTCCAGTCACAGCAGAAATCAGCTGGTCGTTGGGGTTTTATTTTCGCGTTCCATCTCTGCTTGTAACGGGGACTGTGATTGGTTGATATCGAGCTAAGGACGATTTTAAGCATTTGCACGCAAAAGAGCCTAAAGAGCCGATAAATGCATGGCTATGTCGGTAGTTAGTTATTAGCTGCCCACTTACAAAGAAATTGGGAGATGAAACAGTTATACCAAAGAAAGTAACGGAAAAATATTAAGTACGTAAGAGAAAACCTCTAAAGTTTAACCAAAGCCATTTACTATAAATTGGTGTGGTGTGTGCGTATTTCCTGCCTATTTAAAGCATACATAAACAATGAAAAAATTAACAGATTCGGAGCGCGAAAATCTCCACCAAGCATTGTAACGTTAATGAAAATTTCAAGTTAGTCCTGAAACAATTATTTCTTTTTAACTAGAGGGCCCAGCCGTCAAAAATGATGGAAAAATTTTGTGATTGAGCTTTTTATTGTTCCGGTCCCCAGTACAGGTTTTGCTGCATTATAGGTCTCATCCCTGCAGGCCTGATCTTCCATTAGTGAAACGCAAGCTGTACAACCATGAGTTTTGTGATAGCAATATATCCCTCTGCAAGATAGGGAGTGAATATCAACTTGGAATTGATCCATCGTTAAGCTGCACTAAGAAAATAATAATTCAGTCAAAAGAATTCACTGGAAACGCCCAGGACTCACCGTATTGTGGATACCAACTGATTGTTGAACCTCTTGCGTCGAAATTTGGCTGCGATGTAAATTCAATATAAAAAGGCGTCTGCTCAGCGTGAAAATTCAACTACTACGATATCATTCAGCAATAAAAGCGGGGATCCAGAGCTATATTTGTCACCGATACCCCAAGCGCTGAAATTGTATGGTATCTCAACTTGTTCTTTAGTACATGAATTTTCTCCTATTAAACTCTTAACTGCGAGACGGAGAGACGGACCAACATTGGAGCAAGGGAGCAAGCGACCAACAACTGTGTTTTATTATATAGTGGATCATTACCAAAATCTGGTCATTTGTACCTCTTAACATTAATGATAGTTTCTGTGATTTTATT
>LQNS02278170.1:25285924-25298679 GCA_001587735.2 Parhyale hawaiensis
TCGGTAATTTTTTGAGTTAAGCTCTAGCAAATACTAAAACATAAAATCAAGCACACACACGAACAAGCTGATCATCGCCAAAATGTAGTCATTTCTACTTTCTAGCATTTTTTAACAAATCTTGTGAATTTATTGAATATCTGTACATAAGTTTTCAAGTGATTTGCTGATAGACATAAAAATAAATGTCGAGGCAACGAGACGAATGGACTGAGAGATCACAAACATTCGATCAGTTGTTTTTTGTAATATTCCCCAAAATTGCTCGAAATTTTATTCAGATTTGTTCATAAATGTTTCAGTCATATTACCCAGAAGAAAAAATATGCAGACGGACAGATCTTCACCGAAATTTATTCATCTGTTTCAACTGCCATGTCCTGTAAATTTCACAAGAATTGTTCAAATATTTTTTAGTTATCTTAATGACAGAAAAAAAAACACAATCTCCTTAGCAAAGCTAACAAGTGACTACCGAAGAATTTCCATAGCTCTCGCGACCGAATAAATGAAAAAAGTTATGGAAAGAGAAGCGCAAATTTGTGAGACATTGAAAGCAAGCGACGATTTGAGAAACGCAGTCGTCAAAGGTGAGCTGCTACGATTGAAAGCAATAAAAATAGAAAGTATAGTACGTACGTCACTTTCATTAGGTTAAGTGACGAGCGTTGGTTTGGATGAAGAACGTAAAGATAGCTGCGGAATGTTGAGTTAGACCGAAATGTGTTAGATTGGAGTGTGAACTGTGAGTGTAAGAGTAGATGTGGAGCGTTAGTTTGATGAGAAGCGTGAGAGTGGACGGAGGAATGTTTGGTTAAGTGACGAGCGTATGGTTATGAACCGAAAATCGCTACGATGGATGATGAGCGTTAGTATATATGTAGTGTATTAGGCTACACGAGGAAAGTTATGTTAGAAGAGAAGCGTTAGGCTGGGTAAGGAGTGTAGTTTCGATGAGGGGCGTGGAGTTAAATAGAGCAGCGTTAGATGGAGAGTGATTTGTTACATGAGGTGCTGTGGGTTGGATGAGGAGCTTTAGGTCTGATGAAGAGCGTTAGATTAATATCATCATTATTATTTTATTCACATTATTTGATTCAGCCTCCCTAGAAACAATTCTGGTTAATCAAGGGAGGAAAAGAAAGGGATAGTTAGCAGTTTATACCCATAGTAGCTGCGGATGTTGCGGGTTGCTCAGTTGTGCTGAGGTATCCGGAACGATCCCCAAGCCAGGCGCGGTCTTTGTTAAGGCCTCGACGCGCTGAATCAGCAAATCTGCGTGTGCGCATAAGTATCGTTGGAATAACTACCTTAAGGTGGGAGGGGGGTGGCGGGTCGTTGGACCTTCCGTTTCGTCCTCATAGTTCATAGCGACTTATCGTCGGCTGCAGCTGCACTTACTCCTCTGGGCTTAGTTGGCCTTATCTTTGCCTCACGAACTAGTGGGTGTGCATTTCCCAGGGGCGGGTGCAGTTAAAGTTGACGTTACCTTTACTTCTATGTCGACAGAAATGTGGCACCCATGCACGAAGGTGAACCAACTCGCATAGGAACAGGAAGTCTGGAAAGAAGAGGAAGAACATTTGAAAGTAAGATCAAAAGTAGTATGAAATCAGGAAGGAAGCAAAGTGGGCACCAAAGACAGATGACACGAAAGTACCTATTGACTAAGGTAGCCTACACAACCCCTTGGAGGCGCTGCTCCCCATAAAATAGGATGAGCGAACCTAACTAACCTAACCTTGTGGCCAATTGCCCATCTTATGCCTCCTGAGGTGAGTTAGATTAATTTAGAAGCATTGGAATGAAGAGCGCAATGTTGAGTAATGAGGGTTTGTTTGGATGAGAAGCGTTTGGTTGGATGAGGAGCGGTAACTTTAATAGCTTAAATGGGTAGCGTTAAAGTGGACGAAAAGCGTTATGTTGGCTGAGAAACGATAGCTTAAATGAGGAGCGTTATGTTTGATCAGGAGCGTTAGGATAAATGATGAGCGTTAGGTTAGATAAAAAGCGTTAAGTTGTACGAGGTGCGTCAAGTTAGATAGAGCAGTGTTAGATGGTGAGTTGTAGCAGCATTCCCATTTCGCCCCTTGCTTGCATGCATGTTTTTCTGAACCGTGTTCCTGCCGGCAAGTTCCTCTATATATGTGTATGTGGCAACATCTCAATTTACGGACGATGGGTCCCCCGCTGGCGGTTGTCGAACTGTATGATTTGGTATTCTCTTTTATCTGAGTGTTCTTGTAAATTACTGAAGCTTCACTTTTACCTTTATATGGTCACTCTCTGTTGTTTGATTCAGAGATTTTTTTTCTATTTATTTCTTAAGACAGATTTCAAGTTTTGCCTGGAAAGCAGTTTTTCATGATGGCGCCAGTAAAGTATTGTTTGATTTTTATCGTCTACTATGCGAATGCGACAAGAAGTGCTATCTGCTCAATTGTTTCTGGAATACCCGGATGTCGCTGCATCACACAGTGGCTCTAATTACTAAGTGGCGGATGAGCTTAGCAGTCCAATAGGGAGACTGCGAAGAAAATTTTAGATGTGCTCTCTCATGGTGAATAATGGGAGTCAATTCAAGGTATGATGTTTTTACTGGAAGTTGCACGCCAAGAGGGACCTAGGGGCTGCCTGGAAATCCTAGTTAGGCTATGTCTGTCTTTCCGCGCCTGCCCTCTTTCTTTTTCTTGCACCCTCCTACTATGGGGCGTTCTGATGTTCTATGTTTTCTGTTCTTATGCGGAGCTCCTCGCTCCTTGTGGTACTCGTCACCCATATTTTCCTTTCTGGGGCCATTGACAACCCTATGGATTGGAGGGCTCGGATGTGAAGACCTTTTATCATTAATGGTAATTGTGTTACTGCTCTATGTAGAGATGAACCATAATGCTCGAGTGCTGGCTTTGTGCAGCGTTCAGGAGAACCCGGCCGGTTACGTTAGCATTGGTTTGGCCTTCGGGACGTCTTTCTGTCGTACGAACTTTGCTTCCTTCCAGTATCTTACTCTTTCCTGCTTTCTTCTCCTCTTCCTCGTTCTTGTCTTACTGCGTCCATGTGCGGTGATCTCTTTGTGGGGTGCCCTTGTGCATAAATTCCGCGTTTGTTTTGACCTGCTCCGAGTCTCTTCCTTTTCTTTGATTTGTAAAGGATTGGGGTACCGTGACCCCTTGGTAAATATGTTGAACTGACTTGTATGAATGTTAGAATAATGATAATGATACCTTAAGCGAGACTCATAACTGTCGAACCCTTTTATGTCCCTTGTGTTAATTATCAAATTGTGTTATTACTGGAAATCATTTTACTTAATTTGGAGTGACCGTTTATATTTATAGAAACTGGTGTTGAAAAGGGTTCCTGTTTTAAATTGCTTAAATCTTTGGCGTGTTGACCTTTGACAACCTCTTCCTAACTTCTGTAGTAATTACCTATGCGACAGCAAACTTAACTAGCTTTCTTGAGCAAGAGATAATGTTTGGGTGGCCTACCCAAGCGCCACCGGGACTTCCTCAAGCTTCCAATGTTCGTACGCAGTGCTAACTGTTTGCCTGTGTCCCTTTCTGTGCAAGCGGAAGAGATTTTCTTCCTTCACCTTTGTTTGCGACTGCACTGTTTTCACCTGCTGAACTACTTGGTCATCGTAGCGCTAGCTCTGTAATATGGGATTCAAGTAGTGACAATAAGTAACCTGTTTTTTATTTCTCTCTCTCCTAACTGATGGATGTTGCATTGGCTTAATTGTAAATGACTGCAGAGCAAATACATAACTAGTACACATAGAATTGGGAGGCTGCTTTGTGTTAATGGTAAGTCCGATATGTGACCTTGTGCAGGAAATTATTTACGATTTGGTTCTAAACAGTTTGCTACGACTGCATTTGTGAGCGCTTTGTGTCGACTGTTTGTTGGTTAGGCGCACAAAATTGTCAGTTCTCTCAATTTCGGACCCTATTGCGGCAGTTTGGGACCTTTGAGTTGGGGATAACTCAAGTTGCGTTAATCGTTGTATATCAATGTGATGTTTTGCGTGCGAATGCTCCGTATTTGCGGGTTTTCCTATTTAACTCGTTTGGGGTCGTCCCTTGTCACCCAAGTTACCTCAGAGCTATATTTCAGGGGTTAAAGTAATATATCCGAGTTCCGTGTTTAACAGTAAGCCTGACTTGCAGGTGCGTGGCTGTCAACTGGGGACGATGAAAATTGTTATCTAGGCTAATGTGAATTTGTACGATCAACAAATGTTTGTAGCTCTCTCCCACTACAGAGGTGTGCTGGGTTAGGCAAGGTGCGTTAACTTGGCTGCAAAGTGATAGCTAGCTTAGATGAGGAGTATTATGTTGGATGAGGAGCTTAAGGCCGGGAACACATTGAAGCAGCAAGCGACATGCAACGGAACAAATTCGTTGCTTGAAAAAATGTAACTTCGAGCACTGCTATCAACAGGTCGCACTAACGCAGCACATATTGCGTGTCTCACCGTCTCCCAACGCTCCTTGCTACAAATTTTTGTGCGATTTGAAAAAAAAATGTGAGCTTTGAAGTCTGACTTGGCTGTAATCAGGAGGCATCTATCTATAATTGTTGCCAGTATATTTTCTGTTCCTATAAAAACTGAAAACAACTAGATGATCTAAAATAATTAGCCAAAAATACCGAACAAAATTGTCGTTCGATCGGAAATATCTCTTGACAGTTTCAGCTCTAGCCTACATCGATACCCAGACTGAGCTGAATTCTATTTTAATATAACTAGCCTTCTCTCTGTGTGGCTTCATTGATGTATTTTATTTTTTATTTTTTTCAAATGGCAGAAGAACACTATTCTTACAAAAACATGGTATTTTAATGGCCCGTTATGTAGTTGACACTCTTGTTATGCCTTAGGAGAACCAGGCATTTTTGCTCTATGTATAAGAGTATGAGGAATATTATTTGCTCTTTGAGAAATAGCATCATTTGGCTTTTATATAGATACTTTTTTATATTTTCCTATGAATATTTACGTTCTCAACAACAAAAAACCAAAAAGTTTTAATCTTGGATTCTATAACAGTCAAATAAACAGGCGTTGGTAACTTCGCCCTATGAATAGATGCCAAGAGCTGCCACACCCTCAATTCAATCACAAGTGTTAAGTGCGTTAAGTTGGCTGCATAGTGATAGCTAGCTTAGGTGAGGAGTGAAATTCTTAATGAGCTCTCAATAACTCCTGCAGCTCTCATGGTATTAATTGCAATAAGTGTGCTATCATGCGTCAGAAACGATTATGATTAGGCAATAGGCACCAGAAAATACAAATGTATTCCAAACATTTGTTGACAATGACTTATTTTTTTCTGCAAGTATGACAAGTTGCGTTCATCATCCTGGAAACTTCATTCCATTTTTAACTTCTATGAGCTAAATCTAATCGTCGAAGGTAGCTCCCCGAGTCACTCTCAGATGAATGCCGAATAGCATTTGATAATTTTGCTTTTATATAGGTAACTTTTGTGCCTTCTTTACGAAAATTGCTGTAAATAAAATGCGGCAGCTGTCTGCAGAGCGCGCATTGTGTGATGAATAAACAAAAAGGCTACTTGGCAACCTAAGACAACTTTATTTGGTTTTGTTCACTGGTTTTTAGTCTTACTTGAGCAATGATACGATTTCAGTTGCAAAACAGTGATGAAAAATTACTTCATGGAGTTTTTACAGACTTATGTTGCAAAATGGTTCCATTTTTTTGCCGAAAAATTGAAATCTCTCTGTAGTGAATTAACCGACATTGCGGTAGTGGGGAACTTTGGCGTGCAAATGAATAACCAATCACAGTGTCGCTTCCAATATGAGAATGGTCGCGCGGTTCCAGTGGCCATCCCAAAGATAACATATTCCGAGTGAAAGCTCTGTTTTTGACGAATGAATTATTTAGATAAAACTCATAGTTAAATAGCAATAGGAAATGATACGTATTTTTTACCAAGGTGAACAATTTGTGGTATTAATTGAATGAAATACTCCATCAATGTCGCTATAACGGGGTTGAACTTGTCCTTACGTGTTTTTTTTTTTTTTGTTTTGTTTTGTTGGACGTACAAAAATGCAGACTATTTCGTATTGATCGTTGCCTCTTCATCAGTTTTATCGTTAACGAATAAACGCTATATTCTTGATATTAGGCAAAGCTCTTTTTTATTACAGACTAGTGGCCCGGGCCGTCATTATAAATGACGGTAGAAAATTAGCACCTCAGGGAAACCCCCTCTGTCTCCTGTGCTTAGTACTGTTCAGAGGCTTCTTTAATGAAAATTCAGCATTCTGCNGTCACTCAGCTGGAACGCTCAAGTCCGACCCCCGTATCCAAGATACCGTCATCGGCACCTGAATTTTCTCCTATCTTATTCCCATAGAGCGTGACAGGAAAGATATAAATATATAAATAAATCAATAAAAACACGACGTGAATTATTATATAGTACTGATGAAAGTTTTGATGAATAATTAAAACTCACTACAAGCATGCTAAATAAGTACTATCGTGTGGTATAGAGTTATTAGCCTACACAAGCGCATGGGCTAAATCTCGACAAAGGTAAAGGTAAAGTCAATTTAGGCTACACCCTCACCTGGGAAACCCACATGCACTGGTTTGTGCCGCGGTATAAGCCCATTGGCCCCAGATGAGTAAGTGCATTCGCAGTCGCCCTCGGGTCACCAAGAACTATGGTGCCAATTTGACGGAAGGAACAAATGACCCGAGACCCCCACCCCCCTCATCTCTGAGGAAAGCAGTTCCACCACGGTGCCGTGCATTCACACACAACTGCCGAGTCAGCACACCAAAATCTGCAAAGAGCTCGCGTGCCGGATATCGAACCGGCCTGAGATGCAAGGTTTTAGAGCTGAGAACGGGAACATGCTGCTACCGTGGTGGCAACTTGTTAAAATGTGATTATCTGTTTTGCTTATGTCTATGCCCATAATTAGTATCATCAATACATTACTTTTTCGCTCATTAGCTTCCAATTGCAGTTTCGTAATTTTGTCCACTTATTTGAACGTCTGTGAACATCACACTGCCCTTCAAGATTTCGGAACGTACATAGGCACACACGACGCATGTTGCTGCTGCCTCTCGGCAGTGTAGCCGATCCTGGAACACAGCTGTAGACGGCATGCAACAAGCCTCTTGCGAAAATTGCGTTGCATCGCTTGCTGCGTCAATGTGTTCCCGGCCTTAGTTAGACGATGAGCATTAGGTAAATAAGGAGCGTCAAGTTGGATGAAAGCATTAGGCGAGAGCAGTGTTGAGTTGGTGAGGTGCGTTGGGTTAAATGAGATACGTTAGACGAGATGAGGTACTTTGGGTTAGATGAGGTGCGTTAAGTTAGGTGAGGTACGTTAAGTTAGGTGTTGTGCGTTTGTGTCAGATGAGCGGCGTTATATTTGATGAAGTGAGTTACCTCAGATTGTGAGAGTTACTTTAGCTGTAGTGCGTTATGTTAGACGAGGTGCTGCACAAGTTCACTAGATTAGATGAGATAGTTAGGTTAGAGGATGTGCGGTATGTTAGATAACAACCATTACGTTAGAAGAAATTCGTTGAGGAGATGGGGATTGGTGCTGCGACATGTTTTAAACCTCACATGGGGCATTGGATGTATGACTGGTATTAGCTTAGGCCTATATGTTAAGATAGACGGACGTTGTTGAGTTCGACAGAGTTCGTCAGGGTTAAGTGACAGGCGTTAACTTAGATGGTGTGAGTTCCGTTAGAAGGGCTGCACTTCATTAAAACTTATTTGAGTTGTAATAGCGTATCGTAGGTCTGGCTAATTTTAAAAAGTAAAGACATTCATCAACTACTGAATTTCCACGGGGCCCGCTAGTAAATTATAATTACAATGAATAGCAACAAACCATACCACTCGATTTTGAAATATTCATCGTGATTCTCAGTAAATAGACCAGTGATCTGCAAGTTAAACACCCTCCTGCTTCACTGCCTTGTGAATATATCGTGGTGTACAGATGATCTGCCGTCACTAATTTAATAATCATAATAACAAATAGCGAATATTTAAACAAATGAAACAAATACAGCTCATATGTATGTTGAGCAAGTTTGCTCTACATGTTCAATACAGCCTTTAGCCTGTTGCCTGCGTAGATACATTTTCTTCTATGATTTCATAAATAAAATAAATTATTGACTACAGAAATTTAGCGTCAATTTTAAAGGTTTACTAAAATGCTTTATGGGTCTTGGAGTAAAACAAAATACAGAACATTATTGTAATATCCGATTTCTCCAATCAAACAGGTAGATCAGGTATAGTGCCTTCTGCATAATCAATAAGTTAGAGTGCGAAAGATAACCAATATTTTCATATTCACTAGAGCTTTCTACACAAATGATCTCCGTATTTTAGAATGTCTATGCCTTTTAGTCATAAGCCGAGCTGCAGTTCTCACAATGGCCAGCCAGTCCCAATTTTTGGGCACATATAGAGAATTTATGATTTTTCGTTTTTTCTTTTTTTCATTTGCTTACAATTTTACCGATTGAATTAGGAATTCCTTTACTCTGATTACCAGATATCGTGCCGAATTTAGTTTAAGTACATCACTCAATATGAAAAATGTTCCAATTCCGAAACGTTCTCATTTTCGAAAATAACACATTTAGCTCTCGAGTTCTTGTAAATCGTCCCAATTTGAGCCACCTAACATTTTGCGTCAGATGGCCTACAGACAGCACACTCTGCAGTAGAGAGGTAAAACTTCGCCGTCCACATTAAAAAAAAAACGCTAAAATTTTCATGTAAATAACATCATTAGAAGCATGAGTGTTGAGGGTTGTGCCAGCCAAAGAACTGTTCAGCTGTTCTGAAGCCCAGACCAGTTGCGTGCGGCAAGACGCTGCCAGGCCTGCGTTTGCTCTTCATAATACCGAAGGGAAATGTGAAGCGACGACCGTGAACCGAAGTTCCTTAGCAATTAGAAGTCATAGCAGCGACCCCTTTGGTCGCCAGCGACCAACTTCACAGGCACCTTTAATGGGAGTAACTTTGGAGCCTGCCAGATTGCCCAAGCTGTGTACTTTCTCCATAAAATTTCCTTCTTTATTGTGCGCTGGAAACGCAAGCAGCTCAGCGTCGCAGGCTAGCAACCGTCCTGATAACAAGTTAGAGAAAGAAGATTGCATAAATATGCTTTCTTCTCATAACTTTGCGCGTCGAATATGTTCAAGGAACCAGGAAATATTTTTAGGGCAAAAATATTGGTTGCAATTTGCCAGGCCTACGCGGAGCGAGCCTTAGGCTTGCTTGATATTGCGTTCAGGCGCGGCTCAAACTAACTTTGACATTGAATATCTTGCCTATGGTGTCATGTTCGTCAATTCTCCGCTAGTGTAGGAGTGATGAGCAGCAGTGCACTTTATATTATGTGTCCGAACTGACCTAAAAGACGAATCGTCTTCGCGATCGATTAGTTAAGAGATGAATCCACTGGCTAAATGGGTGATAATTCTGAATACTAACTGAACGAGGGCTTTCGTGGCCGCATGCAGTTTGGGTATTTTGCTTCTGATAGGCGTATTTTTTTAACTGTACGCGTATGAACCAATAGACTTTCAGTAAGTCATTAAATCATTAGGTTTTGGTGTTGTGTAATTGAAGAACACACTTCCATATACAAATGGTATAATTATGCCACCTATTCAATGCCTGCACCTCATGCGCAGTTGCTGCGTTTCATAGCGCAGCCCTAACATTCAGTGCCTGTCCTGTGACATCCCTGCCTGCCGGGTCCCCCCCTCCCCCCTTCCTCCCGCCAAATACCGGGTTCGGGTTTCACCCGAACCATAAGCGTCTGCTTGCAATATACTTGACATATTTACGTCCGAATTAGACTGTAATTTCTCATAGTAGCAGTGCAAACGATATTCCTTGTAAATGGGGCAGTAAGAACCTTTAGAGTACCTGCTAAAATAAAATAAAAAATGAAGGAAGGTTTGTCTGTAAGGATATTCAGAAGTGGGCATATGTCTGTTAGTAAAAAATTATTGAAGTGCTCCATGTCCTGCAGCTTGTTTACTCGTTTCGTTCGACGTGTGCGTTAATTTATTCAGTTTGTATCTAAAGCTCGATTCACACAAGAGTCACACCTCTGGAATGCTTCAAGTTCTTGGAGCAAAAGTATCTGTGGCCGTGACTACAGCTGAAGTTGCTTTAGCAACTCTTTTAGCTATACGTCGTTGCAAATTTGAACTCCGTTGAAGTTAAGATATTTTTAACTCTACAATTATTAATAGCACATACAAGAGTAGAAGCACTGCAGCGGTGGCGGCGGCTCATATATGAAGCAATTTTTTGATACTTTAATATTGGCAAACCGAATCCTACCTGCGGCAACGTGATCGGAAGGGTAGAAAGCAATTTTTCGGTGTTTCAACTCTCGTGTTCATTGGACTTTAGGCCCTTTAGACACGAGACAATCTGTCTACTATCCGATGGCCGTCGCTTCAGTTGTCACGTGTGAAGGGAACGTAATTAAGCTAACATAATCTCGAAAATACATAGAGCGAATAAATAATAGTAATTATTATTAAGACTATCAGGTAGGTTTGTTATGTCATACAGTATAACTTTGCATCGGAGGTAAAATAATATTGTTCAAAATATCGGGCTACATTTCTGCATTATGCGGGCAAAATACTCCAGCGCAGACTAGTTGCGTTTCACTATTTTTCTATTTTCCCTGACAGCTATTTTACTGTTTTTTTTTTTTCTGAGGAGGCCAATGATTCTAGATGGCTAACCATTGCTGTGCGTAGAGTAAAGGTGCCTCAGAGCTGTTGATCGTTGATGCAAAGAGTAAAAAACTGCCCCTACGAAATGAACCTGACACAGAATGTGGGAAACTATTGTACGCTTTGGGACCTGACCTAATGTTTTGTTGTTTTCTTAAAATGAGCAGATATTCAAAATGATACATAATACATACATGTCGTCGTTTCAGTGTTTTGCATGTACATATATATGTTATTGATGAAAATAATTGACATCCAGGTTACATAATTTATAAGATTTTTTCTCAGTAAGACGTCTTCTGGATATTATAATTTTTTTGACCAAGCTTTCGACAATCTTTGCGAAAGTCGTTTTCAAGGCAAGAAACTTTTGTCCGGGAATTGTTACATGCAGCTAAAGTGTATCAAAGATACTCAGTCGCTCTAATTATTTTGAACGAAATTCAATTGAGTATCTTTGATACACTTTAGCTGCGTGTAAGAATTCCCGGACAAAAGTTTCTTGCCTTGAAAACGACTTTCGCAAAAATTGTCGAAAGCTTGGCCAAAAAAATTATAATATCCAGAAGGCGTCTTACTGAGAAAAATCTAATAAAATATATATATGTGCATACGTTTATTGATATATACGATGGCACCCAGGTGTATTCATGCTAAAGGGTTTAAAAAGTCATTTTTTTAATAAGCGAGGGTCAGGGTTTCAGAGAAAAATGGAGAAAACAGAAATTCGCGTACTTACCTGAACTTTGAAAGGCGTGACTGAATCAAAAGCAAAGTAAGAAAAAGGCCAGGAATACTCACAAAAGAATTCCCCCTCCACCAAAACAATGCACCAGCCCACACCTCAGTGATTGCCATGACAATAATTCACGGTTGTGGATTCGAACTTGTACCATATCCACCTTATTCGCCTAACCTGGTCCCCTGCGACCTCCATCTTTTCTCCCAAATCACAAAAGCTTTGGCTAGTCGCCATTTTGCCAGTAATTATGACGTTATAGCTGCAGTCGAGGGGTTGTTTAGTCCCAAGCAAAAGAGTTTTTCAACACCAGGATCAGAGCGCCACTGCACCGTTTTAGCAAAATTAATATTCAGCCCAGAAAATAATTCAACAAAAATTTCTTTTGCCTTTTAGTGTTTCTTGTACTTAATAACTTTTTTTCATGCGCCCCTCGTGTTCCAGAAAGTTTTTGCACTATTTCAGTAAAATTCATTTCTAGCAAACAGGCAGATGAAATTGTTTTTCAGGCAGTTTAAGGACCGTTCAGGAAGGCGACAACCTCGTGAAATTGGTTGCGCTCACTTTTTATGTACCCAAAATGGAATATTAGACTGTAACGATAACGGTGCAGTGCAACCCTTATTGAGTAGAATCCTGACTGCAATCATGAAGCTTGAAGGCTGTTAATATAAATCATTTGCCACCATTATTGCCGGTCGGGTACTCTAGTTTTCGAGCATAAAGATTAGATTAGATAGGCGGTAGTAGACGAACCAATAGGCCCATTCCCAAAGAGACCCTGGAACATATGCCCTGGCACTCTATGAGCTATTGCCATTATGTTAGTAGGATATAGAGGACAGGAGAAAAGAGAGAGAGAAAAAAAAGGGGGGGTGAACAGTCTCTGCCCAAGAAACGATCTTGAATGCACGCAAGCACGTTCAAGAGCCGCTGACATGCGGAGCTTAGAGACATGAAACTGTGTAGTTGGAGCGAGAGAGAGAATGAGATGGATTAGGGTTGCCTCGGAAGCTTTGGCCATTAAGTGTTTGCAACTCCCGGAGGAGGAGTTCTTAGTTGCGGAGGATGTCTCTCCCAATATACGTCAAGACAATTTTCAAACGCGTTGACTGACTCCGCACTAACAACATCGGAGGGGAGTCTATTCCAAATGCTGACTATGAAATACGGAAAGAACTGCTGACTTAAGGTCGTTCTTCGAGCTTTATGCTT
>LQNS02278170.1:25329932-25342085 GCA_001587735.2 Parhyale hawaiensis
AGCCTGGACTGAGATACAAGATGAACTTACGACTTACAACATTGTAAGTAGCTTGATAAATCTGTGCCCTGGCAGAACATTAGTTCAACACACAAACAGACCTACCGATCATCACCAAAATTTATAATTCATATCTTTCATCATTACCAAGAATTCCTGCAAATTTCATAAGGAACCGTTCACAACTTTTTGAATTATTAATCAAACACAGAGACAAACGAACGAACAGATCGTCACAAAAATTTGATCAGTTCCTCTTCGTATAATACCAAACAACTCATGTGAATTTCATTTCAAAAAGTTTATAGCTTTCTGAGTTATGGCATCGAGAAAAAAGAGACAGACAAACAAACATACAGACAAACGGATGAACCGATCTTCACCACTAAAATTTAATCATCTGTTTCTCCTTATATACCTAACAATCCATGTAAATTTCGTAAAGAACCATCAATAATTTTCCGAGTTATCATGGTGACAGACAAAGAAACAAACAGACAGAGAAACTCGACCAAAACATAACCTCCTTGGCGGGGATAAAAATAGTCAGGCAAGCTAAGAAAGTAATTTTATCGGTATAAAAGCGTGTTCAATTGGGACATAGATTCAAGTTGCTTAGCTTAAATAGAGTGGAAAGTCAATTCAGACCGATCTTTTCGCCACTTTGTCTTGAGTTTAAGGCCTTAAGCGGAACTGCCTTGGGTCGACAACTCGATTCTACTCCGAAGGTAGCCTAAGTTTTTTAGGCGTAATGCACTTGACTTTATCGTAATTTAAACAACAATGGTGGCATAGAAACGAACTTTTCCTTTCGGTAAATTAATATTAAAACAAAAGGAAGAATTTTTGCAAGTTTAGCTTCATTAAACAATGATTTTTAAAATTATTATTAGTTCGTTTTCCATGAAAGCAATAAAAGAATAGAACGAAACTAATTTTACGGTTAACTTAAGTATATTACTTTGGCATCAAATACTACTCCTACCATGAATTGGTAAAATGATAAAAACATATCAGTCACTCGCGCTGACCGGTGTTGTGTTCTGTTTACATAGTGCCATTACTGTCGCGTCCGATGTATCACTAATATATAACCTCTAAAAAGTTAGCTAAGCCAGTTCCATACTTTTAGCCTATATTCGGGAACAACGTTATTGCAGCTTCCAAATAAAATAATCATAAGGCTTACTTAAAAGGTTGCTTAACTTTTTATATTAATGTTAAAACGTAGGAGAGGTTTTGCTAGTGACATTGCAGCTTAGGTTAATATTTTATATCTTAAGTCCAAAAATCCGTTCGAATCGGACACGCTTAAATTGGCCCGAAAAGTCAAGCCAACTGCACTTGACTATTCGACAGCAACATCCCAATCGAACACGCCTCAAGTTTAAACATAAACTTTGAAATAGAAAAATACTTCTACCTGAAATATGTAAACGATGTTACACATCGAATGAGCTCAGGCTTTTTGAAAGCGACTGTGTGTTCTATAGACGTAATGGTTACCATGGTAACTGGACTCGCTACAGATTCCACATTCTGACAAATGAGCACATTAATAATTTTGAGTGCAGTGTTTTTCACTAAAACATTGTAAACAATACTGTGACTCTTAAAAATAGCATTTATTACTTCTCTCACAGAAAGGTACTTTAAACGGTGTGCTGGACATAAAATCATATTTTTTCAGAGAACTTAAAGAAATTAGTTGATACTGGATGAACGAAATTTCTATTCTAGTGTTTGTTATAATGAATATTTGCTATGTTGCGACCTCTTTAATACATTTAGAGAATGCCAAACGATGCGACCGCTGCAAAGCATCAACCTCTGTTTTCACGTATTCTGCCAAAACTTACTGGCAAAGCTTTTATAAATATGCTCCCCGTCTTCATGCGTGTTCATAACATGGACAAATTGTTTGTTAGTTATAACTTTTGTAAAACACTTCTTCGTGGCAGCGAAGCGGCAGATGAACAGGCAACTGATAACACGATGTTCTTTATTGTGGTGTGTAATGATACTGTTTCAATTGCAGCATATTTATTGCATCAACTACGCCACTTACGATAAAGTATGAGTATAATCTTTCCATTCCGGTATGATAATTCATCTTAGTGTGTAGTTATATTGTTCCTATGACACCGGTAGCAGCGTCGACTTGCTCTGCTCACAAGATAGTATAGGTAGCACTCCGGACGTAACGCTTTTATACAACATTGCTATGTACTACAGTGCCATACAAGATCCAAAACCCCATCGCAGTTATAGGAATTTCTTTTGTATGCAATCTACTCGATTGTTCAAGTTTTCAGCTTTTACTGTAGCATTTGGATTATAATTTGGTACAGTTAGGACATTTCGCGGCGGCGTGGGAGTTAGCTCGACCCAATAACCAGGGAGTTTGTTTCAATGTGAGCGCCGTCCGTCCGTCCATGTGTCTGTCTGCCACAGTTTGGACTCTAAAGGCCAACGTTGACGCATTAATTACGACTGCGTTTGAAAATATTAGAATAGCGACCTAAACTTTACGGATTTTGTTAGAGAAATTTACCAACCACTCAAAATTCATGGGTCGCTTACAATTGTGGTTGGTTATTCATTGAAGACAAACGTACAGAATATGAGAACTTGCTAATCTGTCAGAATACAGGCTCTATATTTCCCTGTATTCTGGGATGTTTCATAACATTGCTGGGAATAATCAATAAACTATATCGAGGTCAACATTGACCGATTATGTCCTCGCAGGCACTGGGCGCTGATTACAAGTACTATAAAAAAAAAACAACAGAAAGGAACAAACACACAAATACATTTATCAATTTACCATGAGCCCACTGTGCATGGGAGAAGACCTGCGAGCTGTGATACATTCTGGCCTCACAATAAATTCTTGTCGAGCCTGGCCAGCTGTACGACAGCTGCTGTCACAGCTCCTGACAGTGCCGCTGCGCGTAGGGCCGTCTGCCTGTTGGCAGCGCGTGGAATGGCAACACTGCAGCCAGTTCATGAGGGGCAGAATAGCAAGTGCGCCGCCCTGTTGCTCTTCATGTGTTTGTGTCTTATGGTTTCCCAACTCGTCAGGAATATAACACTACTTAGATTTTTCGTTAGGATAAATAGCCCGGATAACAAAAACCTCAGGTCCCACCGTCAAATATTCGAATACTTCGATTCGTCGATTTGACGTCATACGCTGAAATGCGGTCACAGCAAAGTTTAAGTTTAGTCTCGTTGAGTCCTCCAGTTACACTCTCTACTTCCTGTAAATGATGAACTGCTTGCTGCCCATTTGGCTGCTGCTGCTGCTGAGTATGCGGACCTGGTATATGCCAACAATTCTGTTTCCTATTATGAATACTGTGTGTAATTCGCTATCAGGAGACTTCGTAAATTCTCTGTTCTGGAGAAATTGTCAGGATTCTAGACTGGAGTAAGTTAAACCTTTTCGATTACTGTAAATATCACCCGCGAGGTCAATGTCGGTTGACGGCTAGAGATGAAATATGGAATTCATCAGTCTTCGTACATTGATATTTCTTTGTATTAACCACTTGAATGTTTCATCAACTGTATCCCAAGTTGTAGAACCATCTTCTTAGCTTCCAAATTCCGAACTGGTTTCTTTTTCACTCACCTTTAAAATGTCACTTTAAAAAGTAGATTTAATTGCGTTCTTCTCTATCTTGATAAAAAGTAGACTGACTGATTTCATGCCACGGACAAATTAAAAAGTTCGGGTAGTGCTCCGCAATATCCGCGTCTAGTAAGAAATTTAATTGTTGGACATCTTGCATAAAAAACGTGGCGCAACACCCGAAAGTTTCCTTCATTCGAGTAAGGCATCAAGTAAAAGGACGACACCCGGGCAAAAGTGCCAAATGCTCAGCCCAAAACTCCAGAATTGCCAAGACTTCTCGGGTGACGATAATTGGACCCGCGAACTGAAAAGGCTGCATTGTGGGGGAGCTTCCCGTATTGGAACGTAGTGGGAAACTCTATACAAAGAAGCAACAAATGGGAGAATTTCTCTGTGATGCACTTTCTTTTGCAATGCCTCCGCTGAGACACGTCTCCTCCTATGGCAAACCAATCAAACTCGTTCGTCTGGTAGGAGCAGATAACCAAGTTCTAGAGCAGCATCCCAGAATCAGAAACCTCGATCCTACTTTACGTTTCGTCAAACCTTTTACGACACAAGCGCGAAATAAATTTCTACATTAAATCCGGCTGTATTTTTCTGAAACAAACATAATTTTGTTTTTTACTAGCTAAATAAAAGTACGCAGCTTTGTACCGCGTAGAAAAATGCAACTGCACAGTTTTTTTTAGGTTCATTGTATTGCCATGATTGTAAATATTTCATAGTACCTACGTAGCTTTCCCACTGCTACTGGATGTTAAGCGAGTAACGTTCCATTGGCATTGACAAATTTATAAAATCCTAACGTTTGGGGACTGAAGATGGGAAATTAGTCCCGAAACGTCATGATTTTATGAATTTGTCGCACTAATATTTATTATTGTATGAAATTATTCTTAGGTTGATATTCTGGTTCTATTAGCATTTACGCTGTTATATATTTTTTGCCTATCTTGTAATTCGTCTTTTCGTCCGAAACACCGATAAAATTGCATTTTTTTGCATATTTCCATTGCAAAAATTCAAAATGGAGTAGAAAATACGATTTTCGAGTTATAATTGGCTGACTCGAAGCAAAATTTTTGTTGTGTCCGGTTCAAGAGAAGCGTGTTGCTTAGTTTTCTCTTTAGTACACAAGAGAAAAAATGTGGCGGTTAGCAGATGTTCAGGGTGGGCAATGATCGGGTTTGGTCAAAAGATAGCAGATCTGTTTGTAGGAGAGGCACTGGATCTCACGGCGAGATAGGTGATCCAGTGGCCGTCAGTTTTGTGTTGAGCCTCGCCTCCAAGAAAAAGTCGGGGCGCAGTTCATTTTTTGTTGAGCTACGGGTGGAACTAAACAACAAGCGTGTGTATTGAATTTTGAAAGCAAAGGTACGGTACCCACTTATTATACTGATCGCCGTTCCCCAAGTAGCCATAGGCGTTCCAGTGAGACTCTGTTTCTCATGGAGTGAAATTTACTCTTGGCTGGCCGAAGTCCCAGGATCCCCACGTCATCTCTAAAGAAGAAAAGGCGTCTTTCTTTTTTATCAGACTTCATTTTTTAATACTTAGCGATCGAGTACAACATTAGAGGACTATGTAACTGTCTCTTCTACCGAAAGTCTCTGAACCTGTCTTGGTACTCCATACTCTCAGCATCTAGGATCTCCAGTTCAGCACGCTATGCTGCTGCCGTGAGTAGCAGATCCGATAGGGCACACTTATGCCAACTTGCGCAACTCATTTTCTTAAATAAAAAGTTTTAAATATTAATGCACTCGAATATACGTCATGAAGCAAGAGCCTTGTCACCAGCATCCACGTTCACCTGCAATTAAATAATGTTTAATTTCTTACATGAACAGTATTGCTTGGAATCAGTGGACCTCACCGATCCAAATGGTACGGAAAGATTCTGCATACCTGTCACTTTTATTGCCACATTGCAATCTACTTTTACAATACGTAGCGTTTGTCTACCTCGTTGATAGTGGCCACTGCAAAATGAGTCTCTGGCTTAGTGACCTCCTTTCTGGTTCGAGCAAAAATTAAGGCTGAATATTAAGATGCGTCATTTTCGAGTTGCTCTGGTTTCCTTTTCGTGCGACTTTGCATTCACCAACAGGGCAAGCCATCGGTTTGGCTGAAGAGATAAGAGCTGATTTGCCTGTATAAAAAACTCAGATACCATCCCTTGTTCAGTCTATTAGGTTTTGCGCCTGTCAATTCGGAGCTTCAATGCCCACGTATCGTATCCCTTATTGCCTGCTTCACGTTAATTGCTTGCATGCATACACCGTATTAAATACGGCAGCAATTATTTTAGGAGCATGATGTCTAGAATAACTGATGCTCAGCGATATTGGCATAAGTATGTTTTTGTTAGCCAGTCCGGCAAAACTATTTCTTTCCCTTAAGAAAAATATTGGGCAGCAGCTGCGGCATGGGTCCCCAGTCACCACACCTACAGGGAAAGAATACAGGGATAAGCTAGCAATCGGATGAAGTATAGGTTTAGCAGGCTACTCGAAGCGCAACTGCACTAAGAGTCAACTTCAGTGTAATTTTTCACGCAAAATATCCTTATTCCGTGTTGATTATAACACATGACTGGCTGACGCGATTTCCATAAAATTCCAGCATTTTACGATCCAGCCTTACAGCAATGTGTCTATCGTAACATTCGTAACAGAAAGGCGCTAATAAAATTGAGGATATGTCTTGATGAACGATGATCCTTGGCTACGGCACATATATATTTCGTTACAAGAAGTCAGTAAAGTCGAAATTTCATGGAGAATAACTTTCTAACATTGGATTGGACAAGAGAACCTGCTGTATACGACGAAGTTTGCAGGATGCTTCCTGGCAAACAAGCGAACGCGTAAATTTTACAAACTTTTCTTGTCAGACATTCGCTAATGAATGGTCCAGTGAGAGCTGCAACACGAAATGTATTAGTCCTTTGGTGTCTGAACTTAACATCAGTTTTAGAAGGAAATTCGTTTTTTACCATCTACAAATTTTTATATTATTCACAAATGGATCAGCATGAAAGCTTTGATAAGTGCTTGCAATGAGTGATAGAGTTCATTATTTCCTAATCTATTTTCATTGATCCGCTTCGGCTATAAACTGTACCTGATGTTTACTGTATATCGTCGCTGACCCAAAAAGCGAGCGAACCGGAATTTTTTTTTTAAGGAGTCCGTCATATTCCGGTGCCGCTTATTCAGTGAGGCGCAGTTGCAACCCTTATTGGCAGCACATGCCTTCACTATATCAACTTAAGTTCCAATATCCCAGAAGCTTCTGCTGCAGCTTTCGGCCATGTTGCATGTAACTTCACATTTGGCGGTATCTCTGTAGACACTAGTAACAATTTTGCATTCTCAATGCCCGCATATTTTTTTATCTTAGTTTTTGATAAGCTATGCAACAACCAGTCCTAACGTTTCCCGGCATATGATACCAAGTTGTGTATGGATTGGTTACTATGGCTGATAAGAAAAATCCTTCAAGTTTACAGGGGAGAATTTGCAAAAATTGGCATCACCATACTAGTGTAACCAAGTGTAACGGATACACCAGCAATTAAGTTTTTCTACAATTGTTCGCATTAAGTAAGACTGCTCAAAGCTTGAGACTTTATTCTCCTTTCTTCTATTTGTGTTTATTTAGAGGTAACGTCATTAACATTTTCAGTAGGATTCAGCCATAGATCTGCTCTAGCTCAGCCGCCAGATGCCTCGCCGGGAGGATCGCCAGTCCGGATATCAAGATTAACAGCGCACATTCGTTTCGAATTCTCTCGCTGCCTTTTCGAAAATCTTGCTTGCTTTTCGAGCCTCGGAGTTGTAAGGTCGGGTCGAGCCACGGCTGTAAACTGAGCAAAAGGGAGGGGACTTGGACACGTGTAGGGTGCCTGACAGACATGTGTACGGTGACTGGCAGACATGTGTAGGTGACCTGACAGACATGTGTAGGGTGCCTGGTAGACATGTGTAGGGTGCCTGACAGACATGTGTAGGGTGCCTGGTAGACATGTGTAGGGTGCCTGGCAGACATGTGTAGGTGGCCTGACAGATATGTGTAGGGTGCCTGGTAGACATGTGTAAGGTGGAAGACATGTGTAGGGTGATTGACAGACATGTGTACGGTGACTGACAGACATGTGTAGGGTGCCTGGAAGACATGTGTAGGGTAGGGTGCCTGGACGGCATGTGTAGGGTGACTAACAGCCATGTGTAGGGTGCCTGACAGACATGTGTAGGGTGCCTGACAGACATGTGTAGGGTGACTGACGGACATATGCAGAGCAATTGACGTGCATATACGTATAGGGTGACTTACAGGCTTGTGTATAGGACGACTGACTAGCAGCTTTGGGGAGGCTGACGAGTTCACGCACATTTCTGACAACTGGTGAGCATCTGCTGGATGGGTGTTGTGTGCTCCCTTTCTGCTCAAGATTCCCGGTTTGCACCATTTGCTGTAAACGTGTTGATGCTTGTGCATATGTAGAGAAGGGATTAACATGCTGTCATCACCATGTCAAATTATAGATGTCTTTGATACGTTCTTTCGTTTGGTAAAATTTAATGTTGTTGGCATATGTTGTCTGAAATTTTAATCCTGAGAATTGGCTGTGCCACAGGAAACCAAGTTCGAGTCTTTATTCGTTAACCGATTACGCTTAAAACGGCCTGAAATTTAAAACTGCCCACCATGAATTTTTTCCATTTCAGACGATATCGATTTGCAATTAAACCTGAAGCTTGAACCAATATGGCGAAACAGTTTTATGAAATTTGTTTTCCTGGCACACTGAAACTAATCATGTTAGATTACCTTAATCGAATGTAGCATTACCAGGTTCAAACATCAGTGGGCTGGATTAACAAAGGTGCTGCTGCTGTGGGCTGAAATCATAGATAACCTTATTATCGGGCCAGTGTGGAATCCCAACATGATTGAAATTAATGCACATTCATGCTGCAAGATTTGGAAGATACCTTTTTGCCTGGCTTGAATACCAACCATTATTATCTGAAATATTAATTTTTTGTTTTAGTTCTTCTTCAGCGAATGTCACAATAGTATCATTGATAGACTATTATCAGAGTTGGCTGATGAAAATGAGCGATTTGTCAATTTTTAGCTGTAATTACCAACTACTTTATGGAAATAATTTTCTTTCATTATTGCCCAGAATATCTTATTTTTTATCTGCTTTGTAGATATATGTACTCAAAAATATGTGACTGGACAATTAGCGAGAGTAGCACTGTGTATCAAGAAGCCTACAAACTTTTTCAAAATTTAAGACAAAGCTCAATAGGTTCAGCACAAACACGTAATTTTTTCTTGTAGTTTAAGTGTTTGGGGCTCGTGTGCGAGCATGTTGCTCTGCCTTAGTGTGATGCATCTCACTATTAAGAGAGTGTACTGACTGCACGGTGAATTGGAGCACTTGGATACGGCATTTATTAATGTGCCCATCTAAGGGTGGTGGACTTCGATGAGAGGGAGGGGTCTGGAATCACAGCTGCTGGAACTCCGCTACTATCGAATGCTTTTGCATCGCATGCTGTCACTGTTGTAAATGCTACAGTTACCGTGTGATCACATGAAGTAGAAATGACCGCTATATTTTTGTTTATGGTTGAAATCGAGGGTGACGCATCTATCTAAATTGTTTTTATCTAAGTTGCTTTGGAAGGTACCCGATTAGCTTCATAATTATTTATGAACTTAATAATTCCGTATTTCGCGGTCTCGAGTTAATTATGATTATCATATGCAGTACGCGCCATTCGCACTAATTTATTCAATAAATGGGTTTAGAACAATAATCATGCAAAACTGCTTAAAAAGTTGCTTACACTCACATAGTTTCATCAACACAGGCATATGACCCATCTTCAGTTGCTGTACAATAGTATATTTGTCGTAAGGATGATTTGGTTGGCAAGACTACGACTATGGTTTGTCTACCTTTTCAAGGTGTTTTAAGAGTAGAAAGAAACTGCCATGCCGAGATTACAACAACAGTAAGAAATAATTTGAACTGAGCTGTCAAAGCCATAAGGAAAAAAATTGGATAGTTCAACATAAAACGAATCACTGTACTTATCATTTCTGGAAATACCCAATACTTAATGTTAACACTCAAATGTTTATTATTTGTCAATGCTAAAATCTAATTAGTAGGTATTGCAGCAGCAATTTGATTTGGATTTGAACTTCTTATGAATTCTTTAAATTTGTCATTTTCTCTCACTACTATTACTAGGAAATAATCTATAAACTAAACATACATGCACATTGTCCCCATAAGTAACCGCCTCATCTTCATACATAGGTTTCATTGAGAAATTTGGGTCCAAGCTCTGATATAAACTGTAACTGAGCAGCAAACTAAAATAATAATAATGTGTTGAGAGTACCATCGCATAAGGTCGTTGCCTTAATTTTATTTGCAATTTTCAGCCTTGTTATATGCACCGCGCGTATACAAATGTAAAGTTTAAGGGGTTGTCGATAGCAGATATGTCGAAAAAAAAAGAACTGTGCGAGCCTTGAGAAACGCAAATATTAGTTATAAATTAGACGGTTTTGCTTCAACTTTACACCAGCTGCTACACATCAAAATTCACGAAACAATCATCAAACCAAGAACGATCGGCAAAACACCAGTGCTGTCGTTAACGTCTGATTGAGCTCAAAGTAGCATCGGAGCGTCAGCAAAAATAATTCTACCATTGCGTAGATTTTGCATTCAGATACAGCTTTGAGGGTATTCTCAACCTAATGCGGTCCGGGGAAGAGCTTGCTCAACAAAAAGCCACGTCACATTCGAAATGCCGCCGAGGAGCAAGATTGTTTATCATAATGCCTCGGCATATTCGAAACGCCACTGATATCAAAACTGTAGAGTTCAAAAACTTGCTGGATTCACATTTATGCAGAATACCAGATAGACCAGCGATCAGCGGTTACGTGCACTGTGGAGATAATTCGCTGCTGGCTCTCTCTTTGGTTTCAAACTGCGGCACCACAAAAGACACCCAGCAGAGTGACTTCACACACGTGAGGTGATGTGAGAAACGTCACCTGCACTTCTTCCGAAGACTCTCAAGGTACTCAAGGTAGTACAGTCTTCACAGAGACTACGAAACATAAATACTTATTGGACGCATACTTACTGAAAGTGCCAGATAAGCCAGCTGTAAGCGGCCACGTGCAATGTGGAGATAACTCCCTATACTAGCAATCTCGTCGTCACGTACTGCAGCATCACGTCTGCATAAGATGGGCGACATAGCTAATGTCGCCTGGACCTCGTCCGAAGAATCATCAAGGTAAGGTAGTGTGAGCTCATTCTAGAGCAACAGCTTGAACCTGTTTTCTCTTGCGTGCGTACCTGCCACGAAATATGTACAACTCTTTATGTAATACAGCTCAGAAGTCTGAGCGTTCCTCGGACCTACCCTATGACTCGCACATTCAGCAATCACCACTTCGATGGGCCACTACGAATCGTAATGGTGGATACCGATTATCCCAAAGGGCGTATGATACGACAGGCCACGGAAGGTTTGTACAGCACGTATAGATGAGGATTTTTCTCAGGGAATTTTTTTAACTGCATGAAGACGAAGATCACCCTCATAAATTGAGTTTTAGGTTGTTGTAAGGCGCTGTCAGTGTCCTATAGCGGAAATAAATTTTAAATTAACATTTGAAGTGTCGCCCATCGACCCGTACTCGAGGCCTCAGTGTACTTCTTACCTGGACCCTACGTAGCGACCAGCTGCTGCTCTGATTCTCGGGTGTACATCGATTTAAAATATACGTTGTCGCGAATTTTGACTCACTCGAAATTAAGCAAAACTTCCAAAGCTGCGAAACTGGCACTAGCCCTAGTGGAAAAATTTCAAGTACGATGGTAACTGGATTTTGAGCAATTTTTAGTGACCTTATAAAATAGCTTCAAGAGGGAATGAAGTTTCTAAAATTCAACTTTCCTCACCAAATTTCAAAAGCCTGACATATGTCCAAAAGGCTATTCAAGCCCTACTTTATTTTATGCCTCTTCTCAGCACTTGACACTTTCACTGGTATGTTCAAGCCTCTCCAGAAAAATGAAACACGAACAGTTATAAGATGCGATATCATTGCAAGCCGGAAACAGCTCTAACTGAGGCGTTTAAAATTTTTCCAAATATTGGAAAGGACACGGTCGGAGTTACAGCCGAGTTGCCCTAATCCTCGTTCGTTGCTCTCGGTCATAGTTTACATACGAAACATCAACCACTCTGGGGAGGGGCTAAAACTTCACAAACTTTCATTTTTGTTAACACAAACATGTCAGAGAGCGATACGGCCAACCGTATGCTAATTATATTCTGAGTCCCCTCAGAGCACCTCAAAAGTCTTGCGCACTGACGTCCAGAATCCATAATTAATCTTTAGGCAAATTCAACCCGTAGAGCCATCTGCTCTTTGCCTAACGTTAT
>LQNS02278170.1:25404180-25415613 GCA_001587735.2 Parhyale hawaiensis
TACAGCACGTAGATGCACCGGGGCGGCAGGAACCTCCTGCACAAGGGCTTCAAAGGTGGCACATCTGCGCGGTAGATGGCGAAAATACAACAAACAATGATGATTAAATTTTGACGGGAGCATCCAGTAGCTTGACGGGAGCATCTAGTTGTTTAAAAGCGATGGTAGGCCTCTTGCGTTGTAAAAGCTCTCCGATATGCAGCATACCAATAAAACATTTGCAGTTCCTCCGCCAGCTGCATTGTATAATTTACTTGCCACGGCTTCGAATAATAATTGATGTCTTGAGATGGCATTATATCAAATAGGTACTGAAGAATATGAAGAGAAGAGAATATATGTATGTATATTTTGAAAATTTCAAACGAATAGAACTCAATGAGTTTTCATGTTAGAATAAAACAATGACAGGTTTGGAATCCATGAAACATTCCTAACAAAACTATAGGGCTGGATTTTTTATTTTCGCCAACATAATATTTTTTATCACAGCTGGATTCTCCATTTCTATTTCGTTGCGATCACTAACTAAAATATAGGGGAAAACAATTAAGGGCTTCGGTATTGAGCTGGGATAAAAAACATTATGAGGCAAAAATGGAGAATCCAGCTCTACAGTTTTGTTAGGAATGTTTCAAGGATTCCTAAACTGTCATTGCTTCTATGCTAGCATGAAAACTCATCGAGACGCTTAAGAAATAAGGCCTAAACTGTTAAAGATGTATTAACAAAATGTGTTTCTTTTTCAAAAATACATATTCTGAGAACGTTTCAGAACAATCAGTCCACAAGTGATCATCTTGTGCCCCCATTGCCCCCCTTAAAAATGTACCAGTTGCAAAAGTTCTGCCCGACTTTTTTTTAATGTCCACATCATATGGAATAAGAAAATACATGGCAGAGCCTGGACTAGGACAAAATCATCCGAGTGTAACTGCTCAATGTGAAGAAGCATTGTAAGCTCCGTAATAGTAACAAAACTATCACTAGGTACCCGAGCCATCAATGATGGATAAAAAGACGGCACTACCTACTGCAGTGCAGCAGCAGTGGTTCCTAACAATGTCTATACCGGAAATCCCTAAGTAATACATTCTCCACCAGCGACAAAGTTAATAACTCATGTCATGATACTCACTGAAACTTATAGCTAGGTATGAAACTCGTGCAGCAAATGTCTTTGTTTATTTTTAAATAACTTGGAAATAATTTAGAATTTAACACCCCCATCTGACACCCCACGCAGCCCAAGCGAACCCCGGGTCAGGGCTTCCAAACCTAGGGTGGTTAAGAAGCCCTAATCTAATAAAATCGTCACGTAATTGTAGAGGACGTAAGGCTTGTGCCCAAGATTTGCTAGGAGTCCATGAAAGTACGTAAGAAGCAAGCAACTCCAAGGGACTTGGCAACCCTCCTTCAGAACGCACGAGCGAGTGAACAAACACAACTGGTACCTACAAATGCGATTGGTTAACGCTCCTGTTAGTGATACTAGCGTTTAACCAAGGCCCCTAGAAACGTTATTCTAGGGGCTTTGGTTTAACACGGGATTTCCCAAGTGAGGGTGGTCCGTGCTCGCACCTTTACTCAAGAGGCAAGATGACCTGTAGGCTAAAGGTAAAAATTTCGGATTATGTTCAAACCATTCGAACCGTACCGTAATTTAAGTTTGTTGCGCAATCTTAGGTTAAATTTCATTCTCCGTCATCGATCAAGTTACTAATATTGGAGGGGATGCGCGAACATAATAAAAGTTTGCTATGGGGTTCCAAGCATAGGAAAGGTTGCAGTCCAACGGTTCAACAGACACGCGCTGACTGGAAGAAGCTCCAAAATGGTTGATCAATGAGCACAATTTCTTTCTGAACGCTTGTTGCTTGTTCAACCTAGCTTAACCAATTCTTACCTGACCAAACCTAACCTAACTGAACGTTCTCTGAAGCTAATCTAACCCATCGTAGCGTAGCTCAAGCCTAACTTAACCGACAACAACCTACCATGCAAATGCCCTCAACTGTTGTAGCTTTTAGCTTTAAGCACTAATTCCTTGGTGCCAGTGTTTCCCTTTGAGGGTATATGAACATAGGCAACTCCTGTTGGTTCCCGCACGGACTCCTAACTGCTTTACGGCAGTTGAATCTTCTATGATGATATTCTATAGCTAACCTCGCATTGGTGATACAGATTAATAACTTATTTAATGTTACAAGAGGAATAAAATGCATGTTCTTTCGAACTACTGTATCGCGCCCTTTCTTTTAATATAAAGCATAAATAATAACATAGCTTATCCTCTAATGTCAGTTTTTATCATATAAAATGTTTGATATTTGTATTTTTATAGAGATGGCTGCGGTTCAAGATTAGTATAATTCACTGTGAACAATCGCTCAAAGCAAGTAAGAAATTAATTGAAGAGGGTTAAATGTAAAGATACACCGTAAGTGATATACAGTTATTTCACACGCGTGCAATTGAATAAACGCTTGGCGTACTGTGTTATGCTCCTGATTCAATCCTTTCAACGAAGTTAAGCTACCATGAATCCTGCAGAAATTAACTATAGACAAGTCAACCAGTGCATAATTTGCAGCAATGCCCTGTCTGCTGCGAGGCGAGACAAAATTCTAGCTCCCCACCGTTTTTCGTTCACTTTTCTACGCTCAGTGATTTTCATTGCCCAGAATTCCGTGACTTTTCCTAATTTCATTTTAATATAACTAAAATTCCAATATACCCTTACATTATAGCCAACGATCCTGATAAATATAAATATTTTAGAAACTTCGGTGATAACATTTCCGTGAACTCGCGCTTCTGGACCTCCGTCAGGCAGCATCTCAGCAGCGCTATGCTGTGTTAGTTGCCCCCTAGCAGGCAAGGACTAAGATAACGAGGCACACACGCTCCTCACTGATTGAATGGTGTGCATTCGTAGATTTCTTTACGGAAATAAACTTTAGAAATTATTACTAAATGACAGCAACAAGGCTAGAAATGAAAAATTGAAGAGATAATACGTTCAGCTCATGGAAGTAAAAGATCTTGATCTCAATTTGCAACTTGCACTTGATTGTGAGAGCAGAAGTATTGATAGCAGCACTGTCGCTGCTATAGAAGTAACTCGCCGTCATAGATGAAGCATGATGGAAGTCCAAGTTACAGTATATCAGAAAAGAAGAGGAGGCTTAATTGTTAAAGTCTCTCACATTCTAACAGTTCTACGCAGCAATTATAAGTGCAGTGCCACTGTGCAGTTATCTGCAGCTTCTGCAGTTACCGTAGAAGTATGACAACTGCTGCAGATGTGCTGCCGGGGCATTTACCCTTTACCGTCCGGTGATATTATTTTACATATTCGACTTTAATTGACAGTAAAACTTTTCTTAATTAAGTATTATTTTTTAAACTAAATGGGTAAAAGAATACTTAAATACATGACTCAGACTCTGAAGAAAAACTAGGAAATTGATGAAGTTATAGGCTGGCATTTTTAGAGGGCGGTAGAAATTTGTTTCGTCTTGCCGGTTAAGGGGCTGAAAAAAATGGTAAAAGATAGGGTTAAAACTATTCTAATGGCAGGGGATCTTTGCATTTCAAGTCGTCTTCGTACGTAGAAAACTTACGTTAGCTAACCCTTGCACGCATTCCGGTGATGCCTGTTCCCAATGCTGTCTTGCGGGTCCAGCTCCCCCTCCTGCAGCCAGCGGTCAGACGGTTGAGATAAATTTGTTCTTAACAGCATCCCATTCCCAGCCCGTAGGCCTTAGCATTCCAAGTTATTGTTTGGCCTTCCGGTTTATCTAGGCGAAGGTTTTTACGTTTCTCTTGAAACTGGAGGACATCGCGTGTTGGACTGTAACTTGCTGCAAGTATCACCCATCAACTCCCTTCGGAAACCTCCATAGGTTATTTTGGTTCTATGTTTTCGGGACATCTTTCTTGCTGCAACCACCCTACTTCCTACTCTTTTCCTTTTATCCGTTAGCCACAAGAGAACGAAATGCGAGACATTCTTCAGTTTCCCTTTCCGGTTACATTGCCTCGAATATGGACGGCCTCGGCTCACGTATAATTAGACAATAAAAAAGTATTTTAAATCTCCGTAGCCGCTGCAGGTTTTACACGATCGTAAATGGTAAAGTTCCAAAAATCTCTCTCAATATTGATTGACTGTATTCAATTCAAAATGGCATTTATCGTAGCGCACTGTTTAAACGTGTTAATTTGTAGGTATAGTCACGAATCTCTTTTTTTTTTTTTTTTTTGCAATAACCTGCAACGTTTCGCATTTTCTTCTGTGGTGGACCACAGGTTTTACTTCTTTTATATCTACTAACAGTCTTTGTTGTTTCTTCTTATGCTTCCCGACTGTTCTCATACGTTCTGATCATCCGTATGACGCTGGTATACAAGAACAAACAGATCTCTAAAGATGCTGGTATAATGGGCAAAATAATTAACACCCTATATGCAGACAGTTTCTGCACATTATAATATAAACTAAAGCTATAAAGTATGCAATGCATTGGTTTACTACAGCCCACTGTAGGGATGTGAAAGCAGAGGCTGTATAGGCAACAATATAGTGTGTTTAGTGAGGTGTGTGTCTTGCTGAGGCTAGCGGACAACAGCTGGTCGACGCAGAATATGCCTCGCACATTGTTGTCACATGAGATTGTGCTATGATGTGAACTGGGGATTTCCGCTAGGACTTACAGTTCTCTCTTTGTGCCGGACAAAGTTGAACCCAAATGGTTTGCACTTTCGGGGCCACCCTCTACAATCGCATGCTCAACTTTGAGGGGCAGTACATCTCGCATGTCGTTTACGTAGCGTATCTACGCTGCCGAGTTCCAAGGCGTAGGGAAACAATACACGAGCTGAACGTGGCCACATAAATTGAGTGTGCGACTGTATAGTGTAGCACCGGAATTAGTCTCAGCTAGGCCTTCTGGACAGCTTGTTTGCTTTGTCCTCACTGGATCCTCAATTTTGTTTTCTCATACTGACCACCTTCGATCCGATCTGCCTTTCATATGCCCGGTGCTCCATAAAGTCTCGGTGCTGCAGGAACTATCGGGTGTCCCATTATCACTCCTTTGCGACAACGGTATCATAACTCAAGAGTTGGGAATTTTGAGTTATTGCCACCATCACAAAGTCAACGTCAAGTTCTATTAGTGACACTAATGCCAAAACTGAGTCTGTAATAGTGGCCGCTTGAGAAAGGTCATTCATTATTCATGTGATATATAGTTAAGAAATTACGGCGATATTAAAATTGTTCTCACCTCTCCTGAAAAATGTCATTTTTTGAGTTATGACAACGTTGTCGCAAAAGAGCGGTATGTTCCTCTCCTGATTTAGCACTGCAGCTGCTAATTTGAGAGTTTTAAAAAATCATATTTAGATGAGATTGACCAAGAGTAACCAAATATTCTACAATTATATTTTACATTTAATTTCAGTTACTATGACAATTACGTACTGTAGGAGTAGAGTAGGATAATTCGAGCACTTGCAGTATACCTAAATGAAATTCAACAGCGTTAGCAGACAACCTACAATAATTCAAGGCTGAACAAAGTATAAAAAATCTATAGTGCATGGTTGCTTTTGTTTCGTCTCATACTCAATACCAATTCGCTTGTGCATAACTTAAAATATGAGAGAATAATATTGAGTGTACTTATCAGTCTCTCACCACGCTACAGTAGTACACTGGTCGGGGCCTGGACGTTTCGAGCGAATCCCAGTTCGAGCGAACTCAATGAGAGACGTTTCGAGCGACTTCAGGTAAAGGATATTATGAAAATAGGCCGTTCCCAGGCTGTTACCCAGCGCGCTGATTACAACAGGCATCTGCTGTGCGCAACTTTTATTTGTTGCTCTCCACACACGTCGAAGCGACCTTCATTCAAATGAATAACGCCGCGCGTCCAGTTATGGTCACGTTTCTTTGTTTATATTTTGCGTTCGTTTGAAGTTAGGGAATACTTTCGTATCCTATGTTCTCATAGCCTGGATTTAATAGGAACAGCATATTTTCAAAATATTCATTACCTGAGATCGCTCGAACTAGTATTCGCCGCAAACGTCCAAGGACCCACAGGTCAGCCATAATCCCCACACAAGAGTAGCAGCTTCACAACCCTGTCGTTTTCTCCCTCACTTCAGCCCCACTTGTCAACAGTGGCGAGCAGAACAAGTCCCACGCACGTCGCACAGATTTGTCCCTCTGGCAGTATAACGCAATGAGCTGGTGAATATGCAATGGTTTTAATCCATTATGGAAGGAGCGAGCGCTCCCTAGTCAGAATGTTAACTCGAAAGGACGTGCGCGTTGCTATTAATTAGAAAATAGCGTGCGCTAACCCTGAAGATTGGCTGCATGCAGCAGCTCAATCTCGAGTCGTCCGGTGCGGTACACCATGTCGGTACAGGGGATGGAGCGGCGCTTTGATAGCATCATGCGAGGGAAAATAATTATGAGGTAATCACGTGGCCCTCAGATCTAGCGGCAGTTATGAAGAGATTGTTCGGCTTAGAAGAAAAGCAGTGCTCGTTTTAAGAATTATAGAATCCGAACTTGGAAATTTACGCATTAATTTTGTATATGATTGAACCCTTCAATGCCTGACTTAATCTTGCTTGCTCGTGAAAAGAACACTGTCCACAGGTTCTGTATGGCGTGAGCGGCCCCCTTCAGCAAGCAATAATCTTTGGTAAAATTGTGGAATAGAACCAGCCATCAGTATTGGGCTCCGGAACAAGAAAGTTATACATAGTTTCTAACCGGAGGTTGCGCTCCCAGCCAAGAGAAATTCAGGGCTTTAGACAAGAAACTAAGTCACAAATTTGTTGGCGGAAACAGCTTCAGAACTCACCAGGAGCATGACATTGGAACGCTGTTTTCCTGACCGACGACAGTAGTGAGAATGATGCGAAATCCCAGTTTTTGAAGGTAGGTTCCGGCTCCACCTACTTCTGGTTTCCAGGCCCAGCCTATACTTCCGGTTTGGGCCCCCGGTGGGCTAAACCGGTAGTGCATTTGCCGTTATAAACCGGAAGCTCACGCGCAAGGGGAGCCGCGAGGGTAGCTTACCCTCACAAACGGGGATTTCGCATCATTACTCACTACTGACGATCTTGCAGAGGGGGTCTGGCACCTGACTATGGTAGATGAAATGTAGTGGCAAAAAAGTTAGTAACCGCTGCCTTCACAGGTTTCGTCACACAACGTACGAGTATTCACCTGGTTTTAACCTTGTTATATGAAACTAACGTTGACAAGGTAAGCGGTCACGCTCTTCTCCAGAATTGTGCAAGTATTGCAGACAACTTTTCCAGCAGACACACCAGCATCGTTTTGACGCCTCCACAACCAACTTCCTCAAAGCGCATGCGGACGAGCGACATCTTTGCTGATTCGGTTGGGACATACTTGAGCCCACATGAAGCTTTCTGCTACATGTTAATGCACATTCAGCTGCAAAAAGATGTTTGCAGTTGCAATGTTTTAGCGTAATATTATTACAAGTTGTAGAGATTAAAAATTGAAATGTTTAATTTAATCAATTTCGGTGTTAGTGTAGACGCCAGAGTTTTATTTCTTGTACCCGCGTTACTCAGTGACTAAATGTTTTGTACGATCATGTAGCATGTAAACGAAATGTTGACGTCTACGTTTTGTTCTGGCTATCATCCGGTGTAACCTGAAGACAAATTCATTTTATACCTTAGACATTGCAGGGGAAATCGCAACCATTTTCAAGCAACGTTTTAAGAAAAACGGAGGCGTTTCATACCTACCGTAGTAACGGATAAATTGCAGGGAAAAATGAAACTACAAGTTGCTTTGAATTACTCGAATGCGTTGAAAAAATTAGCCTAGACCCATTCCGCAGATTTCGCTCCTCCGGCAACTTTTCCCGCGAGTCTGGTAGAGCATTTTTGGGTGAAACGTCAGTCCTCGTAATTTTTGCTTCTCGTCTGCATTTGCCCTCAATTTGAAGAACTACCACAAGTGTGTTTGAACTAACTGACTGCATCCCTGCATGTCAGCACTCAGCACACCGTAAAAAAAACTTGCATTTGTGAATTTACGGACGACAAGTTGCTACATCAATAAACTATTAGTTGCGAACAGTGACTTGGCTCCAACTGAGTATATTAAGATATTATTAGTAGAAGCAGATTAGTTTAGGCTGAAATTGTAAACTAGCGCCATATTTCCACATTATATTGTAATTATTGACGACACTTAGCTCGCTGTCAAATTACTTTCTATAATAATAATATTAACACGTCACCGTCGTTGGCGCAATGCATGCATTTGCCGGGCCCTTCAACGAAGCGTCTCCGGAGCTGTCAATTCTTGGCTGTCGCCTGCGCAATTTTCAAAAATCAGTCGCGTGATGCGCCGGAAATCAAATATAGGCGCCTGCAGAACGCAATAAGCTCCTTATCAATGAATAGCCTCGAGACCAAGACAGGTGACACATTTCCTTCTTGGCCATTTTGCATCCCACAAATTTTTCTCCGTAAATTCTCGACAAGACCGAGACAGCAAAATATAGCGCGGGTGCGGCTTCTGTTGACGAACTCCAAGTAGCTCCGTGGCATATTCCGCACAGAGATACCGGCTGCCGGCCTGCAGACTTATTCTTATTTATTTCATGTATTTTCTTAAGAGGTAAATTGATCTCCTATCAGTGAAAATTAATTGACGTGATTTGAAATGAACATGCATTTTGCAAAACAGAAATTGGGGAAATACAATGCAGTACAATTGTAAATAGTGCGAAGGGATTCCCATGAAATAAGCAGTTTCATTTTTCTTTTATGTGTATGCTTCATACATTTAACACATACGACGAAGGACATACTATGATTGCTAAACGTAAAGACCACTTGTTCTTGCCAGTACACTGCAACTAGAAAACCCACATGCACTGGTTCGTGCTGTAGTTGGTACAAAGAACCGGTTCATTCAAATAAATTTTGCGTCCATAATGGGAAGGAGAGTAAGCCCTTCCAAATACATATAATAATCTGCATGATTGGAAGCTCAAGTGGTGAAGGGTTAGAGATACACAGCTCTGGATATTAATTGTTTATTTGGCATAGAAAACAATACAGAAATTGATTTTTAGGTCTTTTCAGTTAACGCTGCAGAACTCTGGAATTACAGATTTTTTCGCGCGGGCTCCACACTTTTGGTTGTCTATTGGTAAAATACATTTGAGTAATATTTAAATTCAATTCGATTGACATATTTATATGCCGCCCGTAGAAGGACATCCTTTGAACAGAAAATTGGAGTATACCTATCGGCGGCAACGTTAACGATTTCAGACTGAGTTAATTATTATTTCAATTTGACACAAATCTAATAGACCTTTAGGGCAGGAAACAGTAAGACCGCTGAGAGGAATCACAATATAATGGCATCTGAAGATACAATTATACAGCCATTTGATCAGGTTAAGGCCTCGCTGGAAAAAACTCCCTACATTATATATGAAATAAACGCGCGAGTCCTTTCGCTGGATGCTAAAGAAACTTCTTATTCTGCGCTCAGCGCTACCTCGTCGCTAAGGGCTCAACCGCAACATACAATTGAGGTGCACTGGCACTTGTCTTACGTGGTGGCGAACATACATTGTAGCACATGAATAATTTTACACCACTTAAATGTAATAGTTACCTATAAACTATTTTACCATTTTTTTTACTCGCAACAGCGAAACACCAATTTATTTTTTGAGCAGCACGTGAAAATATTCCTATGAGTACTTAACAACATTAATATAACCATTATTTCATCACGCAGCTTGTTGCCAAATTTCCAAAATATATGCATGTGATTTCCTAATTCCACTAAGAATTCTCTCGGTCGCAGTCTCCTTGGAGCCTATTTACCTCATAGCATTAGAGGCGACTGATGCATTACGTTTCCTTTAGGACACCCACAGCGTGCTGCTCCTTTACGTAATTTCATAAACTGTAGTGGGATCGCCATCACTGGTAGCAGGAACAACTTGCAGAAGCTCTTGTACAGAACTGGAACTGCCTCAATTCACATCTTGCAATTCGGTCCATACGCAGGATTCGCGCACGCGTGCAGAAAATTGCTCATTTTACTAGGCACTGGCAGATCGCGCACATACTGGATATTGGAGGATCGCGCACATCAAACACAGTTCGCGCTTATGCTAGGCACTGAATGATCGCGCACATACTGGATATTGGAGGATCGCGCACATCAAACACAGTTCGCGCCTATGCTAGGCACTGAATGATCACGCACATACTGGACATTGGAGGATCGCGCACATCAAAAACAGTTCGCGCTTATGCTAGGCACTTAAGGATCGCACACATATTGGGCGTTGGAGGATCACGCATATCAAGAGGTACGTGCACTGGCCGGGGACTTCTGCTATCATACTACGCAGTTAACTGGTACAAGATGGCGTCCACACTCATTTAGCCGGCTTGGGACACCAGAACTTAGAGTTGAAAATGATGTGCACTGCGCGGAGTATCAAATTATCCATACAACACTTCTTGTCTCTCTCGTACAATAGCGATTACTTGGGTAACCTCTGTTGTAATTTTCGATACCACTACTCACAATATTCATCAGCAAAGTAACTATGCCGATGGCAGTGAGATGTCCGGCCATAATGGACAAGGCCGGGAGTTTTTCGCAAGCGCCTAATACGGGCGCTGTGCTATGACTGACTCTACTCTCGGGCGCACCCTTTGTCACCCCCGGCTAAACCCGTACGTAACGAGTTGCTTTGGTGGCGTCTGTTACACTCCGCGCCACCGGTTACCCTTTTCTACCCTTTTAACACGCTTTGATTGCTTATCTACGATACATTATATACACTTATCTTTAAAAACATGAATACATAAATCTAATAGTCACTATCAATGATTTATGAATGCCACATAGTGTAAAACGTACGATACCTGTACCTCCTATAGTCTGTTACCGCAGCTGGCTCGCAGCAGCCCTGCCACACGCAGCTCGAGCGGTGTCGGCCACAAAGAATCGCTGGAGAACAATTTCCTTCCCTAGCCTTACTTATGCATTATTGATTCCGACTGCGCACGACAAAAGCTTGTTTACCTTTTTTTGTTAACGTTGAAACTATAATTCTTAGTGAACTTTGGGCATCTGCATTTTATTAATTTTTACTGAATTTTGAGCATTTGCGTCTTAATAATAATTATTTTCAAATTTTTGGTATTTAGCATGCCTATTCAAATATGTTTTCATATATATGTATGCATATCCCTATCTGTACGATTTATTTCGTAACATCACGGCGGATGACTCGATAGACAATTGCTCTCTCTTCCCCCCCCCCCTTTTACTGAGGTCAATGCTCCCCCAATGACTCCAGTGAGAGAAAT
>LQNS02278170.1:25422897-25436137 GCA_001587735.2 Parhyale hawaiensis
CACCTCCCCATTTCTCAATGCAGTAAATTACGTGAGGATATGCTATCACATAATAAATATCAACCAATGTAGAGAGAGGAAGCTTTCTCGACAGCATTCGAAACATGCCAAGGGCTCTGCTTAGCTTCACACAGGCATCATCTATCTACAGAAAAAATGAAAGCTTCAAGTCGAGCGTCAATCCATGGTATTTAATTTCTACAACCCATTCAAGTTTCACGTTATTAAGAAATATATCGGCAACTTGGGGTGTCTCTTGTAGTTACAAGCATAAGTTTTCTTTTCGTGAGGGATTAATTTATTCAGCGACAACCGATACGACAGCCTTGAAATGAGCAACCTCATCCGTTCAACGACACGATCAAAATAGACATCGGTAAAATAAAAAGCGGCGTTGTCAGCAAATAAAACGCACATAACACCGACATGAGCAACAATATCATTAAAAAACATAAAAAAATGTCGTACGGTAGAGCCTTGCGGGCAAGGCACCCCTTGTGTTAGAAGCTCTTGTGATGATGAAACATTATCGTACGTTGCATGCGCTGGCGCCGATTGGCAAGATAAGACTCAAGAAGTTGCAATGCAACATAACCAACATAGGCTCTCAGCTTAACGAAAAGAAGATCGTTATTGATATAATCAAACGCTTTTCTTAAGGGAAAAAAAAGACACACACCATAATGCCACTCATTAAAAGTGCGAAGAAAGTCAGTAACAATCGATAAAATAGCTAAAGACGTGCTAGTGCTCTTCTTAAAACCAAACTGAGGAGAAGAAATGATGTTACATGACAAGAAATGTACATTCAGATGAGTATGTATGACATCTTCAAACACTTTGCTGAGAACAAAGTGGAGATTGGCATATAATTTTCCAGAAGAGAGGGCTCACCAGATTTTAAGACAGGTACGACACGAGCACGTTTAATAATGGGGTGAAAGGCTTGCTTCATGCATGCGTTCAGCAAACCAACAAGCGTCCTAGAAATTAAAGGCAATATTTCGTAGAGGAGCGAGGGATCCAGTTCTGCATGATGGAGCTTCTTATTAGGAAATGTAGCAACAATAGATGTAATTTCGCTGGCGGTAGTAGATAATAGGTGACAAGAGGCACTAACTTCACCAACAATTATTCTTTAAGAATATTACCTTGCTGAGCAGGTTGAGCACTGGTTAAAGTATTAGCAATGTTGGTAAAATATTCGTTAAAAGTAGTGGCACCTTGCTCTGTACTCATAAGAGCTCCCTGTTCGATTTTAAGTGCAATTTTGTGGTTAATAGATCTACGCCCCATCAAGCCATTTAGAGTTTTCCAGGTTTTTTTTTGTGTTATTTCAAGTTTGTTTAATTTTCTTTAAATATAAAATTTCTTCAGCTAGTTTGAGTGCAGTATTCTATGTTTTTTCTATACCATTTGATAAATCTAATGCTAATAATGTCTCTACGGGATAGTTTTCGATATTTATTTCGGTTGCGTATCAAGCACGTACTTTAGATCGGCATTCATCCATGGGACGTAACTTGTACGTTGCCTAACTTATTTTATTACTATAGGACAGTTGGTGTGATAAGCATCTATAATGGCATTGACAAAGCTGCTCATTGCATTACAAGGATCATTGAGCTCGGTAGTAAAGTTCAATTCCCTAATAGATTGTACAAAGTTACTCTTACAATGTTCATCTAACCTACGATAAGTGACAGTGAAAAGTATGACAGTGTACGAAAGACGATAAAATAACATAGGGCACCATATGGTCTTGTACTTCAGAGTCGATAACACCCGCAATAGCTTCCTCCATGGGAAAATTTACCCACACATGATCAATCAGGGCTAACCTGGTGATGGTATTCAGTTGAGCCGCCCTAGTTCGCCTTTTTATTAATACATAAAAATTCAGGCTGGACATCATCTGAACAAAGTTGTTAATGCTACTTAAATGATGAGGATTGAATAAATTTATATTAAGATCACCACACAGAAGTATTTTGGAACTGGACGAAAATAAGGAAGTAATCAAATTAGATAGAAAATCTACAAACAGTGGTAAATCATACCGAGGGGGTCTATAGACACAGCAGAAATTTATATTAGTAACTGGCAATTTCACCGTGAAGCTGAGTATTTAACACACATCAAAGACCCCGGTGGCATCACGATTCACTGTAAAATCAATGCCCTCTCAACAAAACAGACAATTCCCACCACCGTTACGATTACGATTTAAGCAGATCTTGGAGTAGCCAAGTATGTTCAAAGAGTTTTCCAGGGAATCGTCCAGTCTAGATTCAGTTATGACGATTACACTAAAATTAAATGATAGTGTTTCAAGCAAAGCAAGCAAATGATTAAATTGTGGATTAAACTCCAAATATTAACACATAAGACAGATATAATGTCATTGGTAATGGCCTTTAGTTTTTCCTGAACAGCATCAACGGTGTCGAAAAGGCAAGATAGGTCACTCCGTTCAGATTGGTTATCATAAAATGAGTCTGTAGGAATGTCATTCACCCTAAAGTTATTATACAGTACTTGACTATGAGGAGTCACTGTCAATGGACCAGTAGCAGAATCCGACGTACCTTCACTGAAGGTAACTGAAGAATAACAGCTGCTGCTGCTGCTTTCCTCCAGTTCTATTGTTGCTCTATTCCTTTTCCGGTCAGTTTCACGAGTCAGTGCTTTTAAGCATTTCCCTAATATAAAGGATCAGAACGATATATAACCATTATTTTTTATGAGCCCTCTTTCCAGTATTGTTCTTTGAGATGTGTTCCTAACGTTTTCTATTCTAGTATAATTCACTGCCTGCAGACAGACATAGGTGCTCTTATATGTTTTCTGTTGGACATTTATCTCCGCGCCATCTTTTTAGTTTACCGTCAAGGCCGGTGCGCACTATAGTCTCTTGAGCGTGGCGTCTCAGCTAAACCTCCGAATGCTTTGTTGTGTCCTTGTATATAATCTGCGGCTACCGAAAGCTTTGTGAAATTTTCGCCACCAGATCAGCTGACTGCAAAGAATGCCAGTTGCTTTCGGTACACTTTTCAACTCTACAAGTAACCAAGAAACGCATTCGGACAATTAGCTGAAAGAACACGTTCAAGAAACTGTCGTGTGAAGGCCTGAATGATGCCTCAGTCGTCATCTAATCAAAAAACACACAAAAAAACTCTGTTTTTCTTTTAAAAATGGAACTATGAACTTCGCTACCTCACTGAGGACTCTTTCTCACACAGAAATATAATGGAAGAAAGCACCTCGGTACTCTCCAGTAATATTGAGAGAATGGGTCAACAATGAACTTGGATGCCTTCCTCACTGTGTACAAGGACCATTGCAGAATATGTGTCTGCAATGGTAACTGAGTTCTTGCTTATTTAAGAAGTCCTATCGTTGCCATATCAACCATTATATGAAGTATACTTCTTCAATAAGGTAACCCAGTATTGTGAAGTTAGTGAGGTTTGAAATGCAAATAGGGAAGGCGAAATAAAATGTAAATGCTCGTAACAATAAGAAGCGGCCGATTTACCACGCCATGGAACATAACGCGGTGCCTGCCTCTCTACACGGGAAGTCAAGGGGCCATATTGCCCCCTATTTACGAGTATGTCTGTTTTACGAGGCTCAAAAGGAACGTTAAACGGAGCCGCGTGACTTCTGACTGTAGTTGTTTACGGAGCTTTTGCAGCTCTTACCCAGTACTGTGCCTCGTTTATCATTGTATTCAGATGTGAATAAACGCACTCGCGCCTGTTGAGAGCCGGGTCCCATTTATCTCCCCAAAGCGTTTTTATGGGAATTTGGGTCTATGCATGGGTTAGAATTTTACATATTTCACATAATGCAACATAATTGTTTGCCTTTTGTCAAATGTCGTTAACACCATTTGCTCGGCGGAGGTATGCGCTCACAGAGTGCTCTTGTTATCATTGAAACACGGGTAATATACCTCAATGAAACATTACGCAACACCAGGACACCAGATAAAAAGAATCCATCAAGAAGCGATTCACTTCAACACCTGCAGATCCTCATGGCCGAATAAATATCACAGCAACGAATTCTTGGCCAATACAGATTTATGCACAATAATTCGGCCCTTATTGTTTTTAGTCGTGCTGCTCTAAAAAATTTTTCCTCATATTTAGTTTTAACCAGTCGGGGTTCGGCCATGAGTACTTTGGCGTACAATTGCTGCGGCAATGCGCAGCAATTGCATATCACTTCTTTAGCCGTATTTGAATAAGGTTATGGTCCTTCGCTACAGAAGATTTTTCCACGGCAAACGGAAGGGAAAAGGAATCTTTGTATTACAGTAGCACAGAATAGTTAATATGGGGCCAATATGAAACAGGCTGTTCAACTTCACCAACGATTCTTTTAGTCTACCTCTGAATAGTTACTAGCCATTTTAAGATTACTAGCTCAACGATGTTTCCGCTCTAGGTTCAATGTAAAAACATCATCCTAACAGTATAAAATTTCATAACTTGATCAAGCCTGTCTCAATATATGGCATTTTTGCACCGCCCCTGTTAGTCTCTTACTGCCAGGCAAAACATTACTTGCAGTACATTGCACAGTTAACGCCGCTCCTGAAAATGCAGCTAATGTAGTCCTCCTTATCTAGTCTGCATACCAACAAAGTACTTTCCAATATAGTTTTAAGTCAACCATCGGCCAACCCAAAACCTGAAATAATTCTAGTATAATACGATAAGTGTTCTAGGACCTAACCGCCGATATGTTAGCGCAATCTACCAATGCCCGTGTCTTTTAGTTCAATTTCAGACATCTGGCTTGCAAGTTACGTGATAATTCAATTATCCACTAACCCCTGACTTTAAAAATGACTAGAAAAGCACGTCTTCTGAGTTAACTGAGGAGAGAAGTGACGTAATTCACTCGCTAAGGGCTGTGATATGCACTTTTCACCTCGTGAGCAGATCTTAGCGACGCGTCAGCTTTCTCAGGACTTCTAATTCGGCTAGCACGTCTTCCCTTGAGTGCACTCATCGCTTTTTTAGCAAGTTCAAAGGGCGAATTTCCTGCGCGCCGCGGCGCTTCTCAAATTGGTAAAGGCTCCTCCAAAACTGCAACGAAATTTCCCTCTTGGAACATTTGCGCTCGCGGGGAAGTGAGAGTTTTCCCTTAGCGTTTTAATTTGGCGAGCCAAAGTCTGTTTACTGGAAGAACACTCGCTGCTCAAAGGCGGAGGAGGTACCATCATCATTAGCGAGTGTTTTAAGGAAATTTTTGCGGGAAGGCGCTCCTACATTTTCCACGAGACTGTTCCTGAAACAAGAGGCTCGTACGAAGACTGCCTTCAATATTTTACCTCTTGCTATTACTTACAAAATCACCTAATAATCATGACAGTGAAAATATCCTGCTGTTTTGTTCGTATGGTCATAGCAGTAGCTGGGTATGTATTTAGGCTAGTTACAGGTGACAAAAAAATCACATTTCATCTGGACTTAAATGAGGATTTTTTATAAGGTCAACTATACAGGGCTATTGTATAACTTGGAATCTTTTGATGTGGGCGGTAGAGTGTTGTCCATCATACAATATTTTATTTCTGAGCGCACGCAGCACGTGCTAGTCGATAGTTACTTGAGCACGTCCGTCAGGGTGGTTTCAGTTGTGCCTCGGGGTACCGTATTGGGCCCCTTGTTGTTTGTAACGTAACCTAGCGACATGTTTTCCCGATGAAGAGGACTATGATCAATTGTGCAGACGATTCCACGTTGATAGAAGTAATTCCGCCTCCTGGCTTGCATGAAGATGTTTCTCAATCTTTAAACAGAGACTTGTTGTAGCGCTGTGTCGCCATTTTGAAGCGCGCTTTGTTCATTTGAACGTAAATGATGCGCTCCTCATGGAGTATGAAACTGAGTGCAGATAAAACTACGACTGCGATTGTCGGTCGGTCTCGTCCTGTTACCACCGCATCTCCCACTCAACATACTGTACGTAGCCCAATTTTGCAGGGTTAAGCTCTTGAGGCATTTCGTATCCTTTTTGGTGAGAAGCTAACGTTTGAGGCGCATAGCAGGCGTCTGGTCTCGTGTGTTTTCAGTGAGGTTGGGATCCTGCACCAGATTAATGCTGTGTTTGGTGATGATGGGCCGTCCGAAAATGTTACTATGCTTTCTTGCTTACTCTGTTAGAGTATCGTTCTCCTGTCTGGAGTTTGGCTGCCGCTTGTCGCCTGCTTGACTGACTTGTTGCATGGGTACGCCAGTCCCTTGTGTGCCCAGAATATCTGTTTGACTTACCCAATGCCGGAGAGTTGTTTGCCTCTGCGTGTTCTATGAAGTATTTAATAATAAGGGTTATAGGCTGCACTCCTTTGTTCCGGCTGATAGGATCTTAGGATCTTTCCGGCTGATAGGAGCTGCATCCGTAGCCCATTTCCGTACTTTTCAAACGGTTAGGTTGCGAACTCGTCAGTTCGGTCGGCACTTCAAACCCTGAACGGTACTGGTATGGAATTCGTTGCCGGGATCCGTGTTGAGTCTTGTCGACATGTAAGCGTTCAAGTCGACAGTGAATACATATATATTTTCACCTTCTTAGCAGCGCCTTGGGCGTCTAAGGGCGGCTTTTGTGTTTTATTTTGGTTATTCTCGTCCTCTGAGACCCTGGAGCAACATTTTAACAATTTTTAATAATTAAATATCTTGAGACAATTTGCGAACAATAAAAGCTGCTGGTTGATTTTCCAAGTCAAATTTTAGGTCTACTGTAAAACTCACTTTAATTTAACATCTATTATTTTCACATAAATATGGCATGGCATACAGGAAAGCATAAAGCATATGTAGGTATGTACATAAAAAATTACTAAATATGTTTCAATAAATGTCAATCCAGATGCCTCAGTTCAGAAACGTGCAAAATGAAGCTTTGGGGCAGTTTCTTATATAAGCGTCTCACACGGCATCGTATTTTCCTATATAAGCGTCGTGTAATTACCGTATCGAATAAAATCAACACTTATCCGTGCACCTTTATGGATCCCTCTGCATTCTCTTTTAGATTGTATTCTCTAATGAGTCTAATCGCTTTCCCCCCGACAAATTATCTGCATCAATTTTGTCGTCTGATGCGATCTCAGTGACGTTTTATGACTTTATGAGTGTAAAAGTTGAATGTTATACAGTTTTGGAAATGCACTCATGCTCGAAGCCTAATCTTTGGTGTTTTTCGTCCTTTTTATTTCTCTTCTTCTTTCTCTTCTCCTTTTAGAATTACAGTCTCACTTACGCTAGCTGTAATAAAATGCTGCAGGAGACCCTTTACTAGCGAAACATGCAAAATTCGCGACACACGCTGGCGACTTATGCCGTACTAGTTTAATTAATTGTTTTTTTTCTATATTATGAGGCATCGTGTAGTTAAAAATGGGCGTACAAGTATATAATTTGCACTTTTTCAGCCTCCGCGTAATATTAATTAGCTGCGCCCAATATTAAGTGGTATGTCCCCCTTGTCATTTCAGAAGTCCCAATAACTTGCCTAGACTGATGATAATAATGCTGGCTGTTTTCATGTCGTGCTGTGCTGGTGTCTCATTAAGAGAGCTTTGATCTCCTCATTAACGGCAAAGGGGTCCTGTTTATTGAGGATCGTGTCGTAATTTTTGCTATTGGATTTCCCTGTTAATCGTTTTGATGTCTAACGCTTAATTATGGCCGGGGTCGCACAGAACTTGACGTACTTGTTCGGCCTTTGTAATAGAAACTTTGATGCGGCGGTAATTATTACTAGATGCTGCTCCGAATATCCCGGTCACATTGCTCGGTATCTTTTGTTGAAGTTCGGCAGCTGTCTGTTTCATTTCGTTGACTGCCCAATAGCGCAGACGCGTTAGGGTGCATGTGACAACACGAAAGTATCCTCTTTCACAACACAACTTGCTGGTCGCTAATTACGGCATTACGGCAGTATTTTTGTTAATGGTGAATAATATTGAAATTATAACAGGACAGGATAATGAAAAAACATTATGGCAGTAACCAATAGTCGAGTACTAATGAACCAATTTATTGATGAAGAGTAGAGCCCACACATTGCTTGAAATAAGTGCTTAATGCTTATTTTGCTTAAGCTACTTAAAAAAAAAAATTTGTAGCGCTTAAAATGCTTGCAAGCACCATCCAAATTTTTGCTATCGCTTAAAAGGTTTTGTTAGTGATTCAAATTTTTTGTTAGTGCTTAAAAATTTTTGTTAGTGCTTGAAAATTTTTTTTAGTGCTTAAAAATGTAAAAATGTTTGCCAGCATTCAAGTTGTTCCGGCCTACGTTTAAATTGTTTGGAGACATTTTCTAATTAAGGGAGTTATCGTGTATGTACCAATTTATTGCGCGCAACGAGCCAACAACATACCTACGAGATAGCGCGTACATAAGGTGACTTTTTGTGGCCACATTGGTGATCAGAATCACCGTGATCATGATCATCGTGATCACTGAAAAGCACAAGAACGGCCAATGATTTTGTAAACAAACCAGAGACGCCATGTTTATTTTCAAACTTTGGATTCCAATCGTACTTGCACTAAAGACGGTGAGGACTAGATTTTTAGAAATTTTCATTTATTTTGAAGTGGCAGTATTTAATGAATTTTGAACATGGACAGGTATAAAACGAAACTACAATTCTGAAAGACAGTAATAAAACCAATCATAGTAATATTATCCAATTTTTTATCAAATATAAGAAAACATCATGAACTTTGCAGTTTAAATTTTGTTTGTCTAACGGCAGTAATTACTCTTTGATCATGCGTGACAAGCCCGCTAGTGAAATCACGATTCGATCAATTTTCACCAATGATCACGGTTGATTGCTATCAGAATCACGTCAAAAAGTGGTCACAAAAACGCACGGATCATGCGGAATCAGGCAGAATATCCGCAAGGTGGTCACAAAAAGACGCCTATAGACACTCCATGCACTTAACGTTGCTCTGTGGCACAACTCTGCAGAAAGAAAAAGAACAAGATGTGTGGCTTCTGCATAGCTGTTCACATGAAGCACTTCATTTTCCCAACAAACTTACAAACTTTTTTCAGGCTAGTCTATGTCGACTGAGTTTGTTTAAGGACTGAAATTCACTTACAATTTCTAACTAGCTTTTGCAACTGTTGCTTATCTTGAGAATAATTTTAAATGTTCTTTCCATTCCGTTACCGAAACTTTCAATTACTCATTGAGGCAAATTTGAAGGCTTGCATCGGGGAAAAGCTAATTCCATAATGGGTGTTACTTTTTGTTACCTAGTGCGGAACGCCGAAGGTCCATGCCCCGAATAATGTTCGCTTGGAGTTGTTTTTCCGCGTTGACGCTTCAAAAATGTTGGAAAATACATCTTTTTTTAAGCGCTTATAATAGGAAAACGTTGGTGCTTTTTTTGCTTCGTATTTTTTCCCCGCCTAAAGTACAATGCTTACATATATTCGTCAACATAAGCGCTTATTCTGGATGCTACACTTGCTTACTTTTACTGCTTAAAACTCTTCAGCCGTTGTTGCTTTATGTCCTGGCTCTACTGATAAGCAATAACGGATAACGGCTATATCCAAAACTTTTTGGCTAGCGACTACGAAGTTCTTTTTTAGTACAAAATCAGTTACTTCAAAGCCTTGCATCTAAGATTATCTAATAGAAGAAGGTCACTTACCATTTTCTGGGCTTCAAGAACGTTAGTACATTGAGGTCTTCATCAGACAGAGAGCTCTTCTTGGTCTTGCTAAAGTCCTGCTGAGCGCGAACAGTTAAGCACGCCACGACAGCAATGCTGGGGACTATTCATGCGTTGTGTCTAAAACCTTACTTACTCGACACAACTCATTTACGCGACACAGTAGAACTCGGGATTTTTCCCACATGTTCCGGATTCCATTCTCGTCTATGGAATATCCAGATTTATTACCATTTAATGTGTCATTTCACGCATTACTTAATAAAGCTGAACCAAGAGTTTTGTTCTATATTAGCATGTGAGAGGCATAAGTTGTTTGGAATTGATGGACTTTTGCACAGTTTGGCGGCCCGAGGCAAGCAAGTCAGAAATTAGAGGGCAAGAACTTTTTCCCCTAGAGCAGTGGTTCCCTATAAGGGGTCTATAGACCCCGTAGACCCCGGGGGGTCGACCATAGACCCCTAAGGGGTTAATTTAATGAAAACCTCTATTTTCGTTTCTCTATTTTCTATTTACAGGTTGAAAGTAAATTCTTCAACCAAAAACTTATGCATCCAGTATTAAAGTAACATTTTTAAAAATTAACATGCATGGTTTATTAGTTTTTAGACATTTTTATCGAAAAATTTGCTGAGTGCCCCTTAAAATTAATCACATTTTCTTCATAAGCAGCATTTTCTATTAGTATTAGGGTAGATACCTACTACTCATGACCTAAACTTAATCTCACTTTTTTCGTAATTCTTAACTTAGTAAAGGTTTCTTTACATATAAAATTACCACCTCTAAAAACATGCATTACTATTTTTTACAAACCTGGTGCAATTTGAACCACTGACTGGCAGCAGCAATGGATAAATGCTTATTAAATAACCTTAAATCTAGAATCTTCTTGAGAAAAAACTACCCCAATATAGGGAATGTCAGTTAATGTAAAGGCTCTTACTTTCTTTAGTATTCATCAGAATTCTGTGTATTTTACAACTCTGATTACCTCCGCCAAGGAGGTTATATTTTTGTCATGTTAGTGTGACTATCTGTCTGATTGTTTGTCTGTTTGGCTGTCACCTAAATAACTTTAAAAAAAGGAATGGATCTTCAAGAAAATTACAGAAACAGTTAATACTATCAAAAGGCACAAATCATTAGATTTTGGTGTTGATACAAAAGAATCATTGTTTGAGAGCAAATTTGAATGTTTTCTCAGTGTTGCCCTTCTTGGCAGCGGTGTGCGCTCTCGGAATGCTCTAGTTAATATTGATAAGTCTGAGATTTTTCTTTATCCCATGCAGAGATGGGCATGTAACTAGTTACTGTAACGGCTTACGTAACGGGCGTTACATTTTGTAACGAGTAACGGTATCGCCTTAGTAATTTTTGAAACGTTACGAGTAACGGTAACGCCCGGGTAGATTTTATCAGAAGTAACGAAATTGCCGTTACTCGTTCCTCGTTACATTTTCGAAATTTGAGAAAAATACGAGAGATGAGTTTTCGTCAAAGAGAAAGTTCTACTAAAGGGGTACGTGGTATCATGATTTTTCGGATACATATATATTTTAATATTATGAAAGTAATTTTTTATTCTAAAAATTTGCTTCGAAAGTTTGTCCACAGAGACGCGTATGAAGCGCACGTTTATATTGGTAACTAAGGCTATAAAATCAATATTCAGCGCGACTCATTTCAGTGATAGAAACATCAGTTAAATAGTAGGAAAGGACGAATGTAAAATCATACATTTTACTAGGTTCCTGCACGAGCGTAAAACGGACACCACACGTTCCCTAAAATATATTGGGAGCTAAGCTAAATTTTTCGAGAAAATCTTTTATCACACTAAAGTACCGATCATTCCATATCATTTCAGATGCATCAAGTCTCTAGCGAACGCCTAAATAAAAAATGTAATCATATTCTCCTTTTTTGTGGGTCATGACTGGAAAATAGGAATATAGATCACAATAAAAATATGTAACACGCTGTTTGCTATAACGCTATAGCTATGCTAAAATATTTTATGAATGCATAAATTTCCATGACTTTTCGCAACAAATTATGCTATTTGATGAATGATGATATGGGATTGATTTTAGGACAATTATTGGGCTCTACTCGCAGTAGAATTTATTATTGACCTTTTCATAGCCCAGTGCACTAAACTGCTCGAATTTGCAATGAAAAGTTGGTCGCTTAGTTTCTCAAACATTTATCATTAAATCTTTAGTTTCACTACCGTTGACCCACGTATATCAACAATTTGCCACCATCTCTTTCAATTACGTCTCACTAAACAATTTTATGTAAAGCTGGAGCACTCTGAGAGCGCATAATTCTGCTAAGCAAGGTAATGATAAAGAAAAATTCAAATTGGTATTGACAATAAGATTTTTTCATCATCACAAAAATTCGGTTATGTGTACTAGGGCCTACTTGGCTGTAATAAAAGTTTTTGTAATTTTCTTAAAGATCCGTCCGTAACTTTTGAGTTATGTTATGACAAATACTAAGACAAACTTTAGTCAAACACGCGGAAGGAGCGATCATCATCAAAATCTAGTCATTTGGGCATTTCAATATTTCTAACTATTAATGCAAATTTTGTTAAAATCTGTTCATAACTTTTTGAATTCTGTTTCTGATCAATATAAAATCAAACATAGGGGCAAACGGACAAACAGATAACCAATAAAATGTGATCATCTACTCATCATAACATTTCTAATAATTCAGACAAATGCATAAAATCCCTCCGAAAAATTTTGAGTTATATTTCCAAGAAAAAAAGGCAAGCCAATAAACAAATCAACAAACAGTAGAACGGATCACCAAAGTTCAGTTAATCATTTGTTTCCCTACCATCCCTAACAATCCAAGTAAATTTCGTAAGGATCCGTCATTAACTTTTTGAGTCACCTTGGTGACTGACAGAAAAACAAACCCCACAAAAACACAACCTGCTCGGTGGAGATAATCATTTGTTAACCTGGCTGAATGATCAGTGGTCACGAAATTGTCATCAATACCACTATGTCAACGGTAGAATTTCGGTTGAAGTTCATTGCAGTTATTACCTCTGCCAAAGAGGTTACGTATTTTCGAGTTTGTCTGCTTGTCTTACTAGTTTGTCTGCTTGTTGGTCTATCATCAAAATATCTCAAAAGTTGTAGATGGATTTTTGCGAAATTTACAGGGTTTGTTACGCAAGTTAGGAGGAACAGAAGAGCCTAAGCTAAGATTCGTTCAACCGTTTGTTTGTTGCTTGCCTCTTTTTCGAATGGTGGCATAACTCTAAAAGTTATGGACTGATCTTTGTGAAATTCTCAGGAATTGTTAGAAATTTGAGAAGCCACAGATGGTAAAATTTTGGTGATCATCAGTTGATCCTATGCTGGTCTGACTAACGTTTGTCAGAACACAACTCAAAAAGATACAGACGGATCTTCAAGAAAAATACAGAATCTGTTAATACTGTCATGAAGCACAAATGATCAAACTTTACTGATGATAAATAA
>LQNS02278170.1:25582987-25593143 GCA_001587735.2 Parhyale hawaiensis
AAATATTTCAGCAAAGGGAAATAAATTTGTGGTTTCATTTCCAAAGTAAAGTGTGTTTTTCTAATAGTATATGTATTTTCATTGTTTCCTTTGGTGCGTCTGTGGTCCTGACTGTACTAAATCGCACACCATTGAAAATTTGTGAAGTAATTTACTTTTTAAAAATTTTATCATCAATTACTCTTATTAGGCGTCAGAAAAGCCCAAAAATCGACTCAAAATTTTTTTTATAAAACAATTCATTGTGCCGGTCGTTAAGGGTTTAACAACCACAATATCTCCAATACTGACCCATAACAAAACATGACGTGTTTTTTTGACAACACACAGCACCTTCCCTAATGATGGCTGAATAGGAATTGAGATATTCCATTGTAGACATAAGGGTTGGTAACATCTAGGCCGACACAATAATGACATTTGCTGCCCTCAAGTGGTGAGTATTACAGGTATAAATGTGGCGGTTTTACCACAATATAGAGCAGGACAGGGACAATCTCATGGTTGTCATAACTCAAATTTCCCATTTTTATTTCCGCCAAGTGTTAGTAATGTTGAAATGCATAAATAATTAAATTTTGTTGCAGATCGGTGCGTTCGTTTGTATTTTTGACTGTTTGTCACAAAGTTTTTTAGCAGCATAACTCTAAAAGTTATGAACGAATCTTCAAGAAAATTGCACAAGCTGTTATTACTAACAAAAGGCACAAATGATTCTATTTTGGAGTTGATGCAAAGAAAATCATGGTTTCGGAGCCAATTTAAATTTTTTGCTGCCGTTGCCTCGCTTGGCGGAGGTATGCGGTGTCAGAGGGCTCTAGTTTTAGTTATGACGTTGTTCTCGCATTTGCGCGATATCTACTGAAGTTAGGAGAATTTGACATCAGTGATGATTGACTGCTTGCTGATACAAATTAACTTTTTTCGTAGCATGTCATCTACGGAAACAAGGAGTGTGCTGTTCAAATAAATTGAAAGGGAGAGCATTCATATCTTCCCACAATTTTAGTTAGCTGTTGTAGCGTATCATTCAGATGCATATTAGTAGCGAAAGTATGATCAATGAGGAAGGGTGACCACCAATTCATCTCTGTAATCCTTGACAAGGGGGCATACTTTTTATAATATGGTTGCATATTTAAATTTCTATTTCGTATGGTTCCCAGGTGCATCAGAAGAACGTAGACTTTGGGGTAGGTATTCTATCCTACGAAAAAAAACTATGATAAATAGTTAGATACGGCCATTAGAATAACCTAGGATCCCTCACTTTCAGGAAAAGTAGGAGATCCTGGGCAAAAGTTTCGTCCTCTCCATAAGTTCAGTGATGACTGAATTACTTGCGTTGCCGTAGCTGAGGTTTTTCCTTACAAAAATGGTTTTAAGTGAAAAGATGTATTTACGGGCTTTCATCCGAGGAAAACTTATATAGATTCTATTTAGAACAAACTTTTTTTACACCAAGCATTGGGTTGTAAGATTCCACGGTGAATCTGATTTTGTGGCTGGAGTCTTCTCAGCCATCTTTCATCTCTAAAATCGATGTAAACTTGAAGAGTCTGAACGACCCGTCAAACGTGTTGTACAGGGATGTGCCATTTTGCTACCTGTGTGTACCCGTGGGGTCCTTTCTACCCAGTAAATCAATATCCACAGGAACAGTATAGCAGGACATGGAACCGAAGAAAAAATGCAAAGGTTTCGAAGTAAGAGTAACTTTGGTCCCACTCCTGGACTGATACCTTAAGCTTACCTTTAGTGCTTTGTCAATTTCTCTTTAACTTCAGATCCTGCTAAATCCTTGTTGATGTGGTAGTGGTGAATTTTGAAAGTATGAGACGGCAATCGATAGCCTATACACATTTTTTCTTGGCCTCCTTCATGGCGGTGATGTTGCTTTGGTGGGACTTTTCCTATTTTATTTTACATTACGTTCGAGGCATACAATGGGCCCTAAGGTTAGGTTAGTTAAGTAAAGGTAAAAGGTAAGATCAACTGTGACTGTACGCTCCGCCAGAAGATCCATACGCACTGGTTCGTCCGGCCCATCCTATGTTTTGAGAGCAGTTACTTCAGAGGGACCCTGTAGATTAATTTAGCCTTTAGCTAGGAATTTGCCACATAATTATTTCGTGCTCACTTTGCTTCCTTCCGACTTCATACTCCTACTGATCTACTGATCTTACTTACGTCTGTTCCTCTGTTTTCCGGGCTTGCTGTTCCCATGCGCGTTGATCCTGATTGGAAACCACCTCGTGCCCGAGTTTCACGTTTCTGTCGACATTAGGTGTGTCCCGTCGTTCTTCCTTTGTAAGTAGCCTTTGTTGCAAAAACTGAGCCATGAACTACGCAATTGGTACGGTATATGTTGAGTATCTTAAGAAACTTTAGTTCGAAACATCTGGACCTCTTTGCGATGCTCCGTCCTGCGTTAAAGAAAAGCTCCCGTGCATGTCTCGTGCAATAGGGTGCATTGAGGTCTAGAGTGTAAGACCAATGCGACGTGCTCCTTATCTGTAATCTAGAATTACCGTAAAGTAGATAGTTATATTCTCTAGTATATCATGTAACCCTCTCAGGGGTATGGGATGGGCCATAGGTTCGCCCATCCTATGTTATGGGACCCGGCAACCCCAGGGGGTTCGTGTAGGTTACCTCAGCCCTTAGCTGGGCCTTCAGAACGTTTCTTTCCTGCCCACTTTGCTTCCTTCCCGATTTCATACTCCTACTTGCTCATCCTTTACTCTACTCTTCCTCTTCTTTTCCGACTTGCTCTTCCCATGCGCGTTGATCCTGTGTGGATATACCTTCGTGCATGAGTTCCCCATTTCTATCAACATATCAACATACTATAGGCCATTTGTTCTTTCCTCTGTTCTTAAACTTTTTGACTATAACTAACATAACTTTACCAAATGACATTTCATTCATGTCATATCTCTAAGACTACGGTACTGAAATAACATTCATAATATCATTAAGTGGCCCTGTAACTGCCTAATGTTTATCACGTTTATTGTGGCATTTTTAAGGAAGAAATTTTGTCCATCACTACCTTTTACACCCGTAAAAATCTCACTACCAAAAGTGTTTCATATATAGTTTTGGCGGTGTAACAAAAAGTCTATTTCGGCACACGTCACTGCACCCTCTCACGGTAGCTATATCTCACCATCTTGGATCTCCCTCTGACGAGTGGCAATGTGCTGTTCTAGCAGCACTAGAACCCCCCGAAAGCGAGGGGGGCAAAGGGGGTCCGGAGGGGGTCAAAAATTGACTAATTTTTTTTTGGTGCAAAATGATCTGTATACCAAGGGCTATTACGTCCCAAATTTTTAGGCGGCTAGCAGCACTAAAAACGCCCCAAAGGGGGGGGGGAGGGGGTCCGGAAGGGGTCAAAAATTTACTTTTTCATTATTTATTCATCTAATACATAGCTATTTCATATTATTATTGAATGACGAATGTAAGGTATTTGTAGGTGGAAATGTACTATAGATTAAACATGTCAAGTGCATTTCCACTGCAAACAGTGCACTTTTTTACAGAATTCATCCACAAAAACATAAAATTTGCCGTTCTGAAAAATTTGATTTTTCAGAATAAAAATGAACGCAAGTCGATGAGTTTTTTAGCTACACTAAAAACAAAGACAGTTTTGGAATCCTTGAAATATTCCCTACAAAACTACGAAGAGATTTTTTTCAATTTCCTTTTAGTTTTTTCTTATTAAATGAAATATCAAAGATTTACATATTTTATGAATTCTTCGATAACCCATCAAAAGTCTCATGTCAATAGAAAACGATACGGAAATTGAAAAAATCTCTTCATGGTTTTGTAGGGAATCTTTCAAGGATTCCAAAACTGTCTTTGTTTTTAGTGTAGCATAAAAACTCATCGACTTGCATTCTGTTTAAAATTTATAAAAAAAAGAAAAAAAAAATTGAAAATCTCATTTCTGAAGGCCTAAACTGAAAAAGTTACACGAACAAAATGTTTTTATTTTACATCTTATGTGCAAATTTCAAAAAATTGGTTCAAAAATAAAAAAATCCAAAAATTTCTAAAAGACCCCCTCAAGTAAGGTTGGCACGAAAGAGAGTAAATTACAGTGGCTAAGAATCTCTGGCTGTTACGAGTTTGGGACTCCTGGAGGTGAAGTTCATAACCATGTTTGCCAGGACGATGTTTCTACGTATTGCCCTTTTCTGGACCGACAACTTCGATGGGAGGGGGGGGGTAATTTATTACATATGTTCACTACAAATCACGGGAAAAACCGCTGGCTAGGAGTAGTTCTTTGATCTTTATGCTTGAGTTTCTAGCCGTTGGTTTGCAGGTCCGTCTCGGGAAAAAAGTCCCGTTGTCAGCACATCGTTAAAGCTATTCATGTATTTGATAGTTTCTATTAGTTGTCCCGTGAGTCGTCTTTGCTCGAGAAAGACAAGTCTCACTTCCTGTACTATATGAGAGGCCTGCAGGTAATAATATGCATGTATTCTAGCTATTGCTTTAAAAAATTGGAATTCTCTAAACATTTTGGGTAATCAACCGGTCATGTGGTTTATGCTGAAACTTACTCAATATCTAAATCAAACACTATGACAACTTAAAGAGTGAGCACATACATAACACTTTCATGTATTATTGATACCACTATTGATATTAACAATACTTGAAATAAGCTATTAATTTCCATGCTGCCTGTCTTCTTTACGATTAATAGAGCAGAAAATTTTTAGAGAATCTTGCATTTTTATGTTTGACATATTTTTGTACTTGTGTATTGAATTTATGCTGATAATGTACTTGTGTATTGAATTTATGCTGATAATTTTGTATTCGTTTCATCTCACATACATTTCTACCTACATTTTCAGCTCTGAATCCTGTCGTATCATCAATGTTTCGTCGGAAGCTGAGTCGGTTGCTAGCGAGTTATGAAGACGATATGAAGGCAAGACTGAAGCAGCAATTGGATGAACTTGATTACGTCTGCCTCACTACTGATATTTGGTCTACTCGTCATCGCAGCTTTCCCGGAGTGACTGTCCATTGGGTATGAATGTGGTTAATTTTAGTCTTTTTTCTCTGATCTCATGTGCAGCTAGCTATCTACTCTATTATTTGCTATGACAAAAGTTTTGGATTTTATTGTACTGGCAGTTGATTTTTTGCTCAAAATAAGGATTATATATCGTACTGACCAGCGAGTGAAGTGACAAATATGTTAGATTTGTAACTGCTGTTACTCAACTCTGTACGTAGACAGTCGCGTGTCTTTCTTATGAGTGACGGTCAGTTCATGATACTATTCCATAAACAAGCTCGCCATTGCGTTTACGTTGTAACCTATATAACAGCTTATTCCAGGACTTGATATCATTGAATACTTATCATGTTGTAAGCAATATTTTTTTGTTACCGTTATCATCCAGTTCAACTTACCATTGGGCGTCTTCACATCTTAGGATTGAATAGAATTATGTATACAAGATATCTTATACGTTGCTAAGTGCAGATTGAGAAAAATTCGCTGGAACGCATTAGTGGAGCATTAGCATGCCGTCGCTTCAAGGGAGTTCATTCTTTTGTGAAAATTGCCGAGTTTCTAGAAGATATTATGAACGATTACAACTTGCCCATCAATAAGGTCGTGAATACAGTTACTGACAACGGTTCGAATTTTTTGAAAGCATTTAAAGAATTTGGAATGAGTGCATTCCAAGCTGATCAAGCCAAGGACGATAATGTCACAGAAGAAGAGGAGGCAGAGGCTGGTGAGAATGAATTGCATCTCGTTGCTCTGGATGATGACGACGGCACTACCAGTTCTGATTATGAAGTTCAACGTGTGCTGTCATGGCATGTGCGTTGTGCTTCTCACACTCTGAGTCTTGTGGCTACAGTTGATGCCAAAAATGCACTGCAGAACCCCAAATTTGCCACACTCAATCATGCCGCAAAGGGGAAATGCTCAGCTCTATGGAACAAAAGTGGTCGTCCTAAATCTGCAGAAGTCCTAAGGGAAGTCCTCAACTGTTGTGTTCGTCTGCCCTGTCCGACGCGCTGGAATTCACTCCACGATGCATTGGCACTTTTACTGAGACACAAAGAAAAGCTCAATGCATTAATGCAGGCTTTTGAGTTGCCACTCGTGAAAAACGCAGAGCAAGAATTTATGGGAGAGTACGTCACTGTCTTAACTCCTATTGCTACAGCCATTGATCATCTGCGAGGAGAAGAAGGCATTTACTACGGTCACTTCCTTCCAACTCTGCTAACTGTGCAGAACAAATTAGGAGAACTGAAATCAAAACCATTAATGCATTGCTCTCCTCTTTTGCAGGCAGTTCGGATTCCAGAAAACATTCAAGAAGTATCTGCAACTGCATGATGAACCAGAAGTCCATGATGCAATGCTACCTGCTACGACCCATCCCTACTTCAAGTTGCCTAACCGTCAGTCTCACCATTGACTAAACGTGACGGTACCCGGAAATTTCTAATGAAAAAAAAAACAGGTCTTGCCTCCCTAACCTACCCGACATAGAACCCGAATATTTACCGACTTACCCGAAATTAGTTCGTTTTTACCCGATATTCGGGCCTTAAGTGCGAAAAACGGACAAAGTTGTCCACCCCGTCCAATTTAGGCGAGGGTGATGTATCGTTGGGTAGATATCAATAAGGGGTGGGATCGGGCGAGGCAAAGTTACTGCAGTGAAGAACGACTTGATAATCTCGGCTTCGTCATTTCAGTGTCCTATTTGTACTCATCCCCAAGAAGATGCGAGCTTAACAGAAGGAGACGAATACTTTGGCTTTGAAAAAAAATAAATAAATCCATCCAGCGACGCAACAGCAGAAATGCAAGTGATGACGTACCTCAACGACAGTGAGAAGAGTGTGTATGCAGAGCTTGAAACGGCATCTTCTAATGCTCAAAATGTTCCTTCGGTATAACACAACGCTGCCCTCCTCCGCTCCTGTCGAGAGGCTGTTTTCTGTTGCTGGGTTGACCTTGACGCCACATGGAAATAGGCTAAGTGACCAAACTGTTGAGCAGTTGATATTGCTTCGCTCGAATAACTCTTTTTAAAGTACCGGTGGCACATGTTCAAATTATTGTTTCGTATTGTTTTATTTTTTATGATGAATTTATTGTATTTTGTAAAATCCTTGCACTATTTATCTCTCATAAGGGGTTTGTATTCCATATCACTGCATAATTGCAGTAGAGGCTAATGTATTATTGCAGTGTAAGAGCAATTTCCCCTCTCTGTTTACTTTCGTTTATGCTGACTGTACTAGCATTGCTAGACATGTTTGTTTCCCTTCTGTTGCCTATATATTATACCTCAAGTTGCTAGCTACAGTACCTACGTACTACTGTAACTTGTACCAGAAACAGACTGTTACACACAGCAGATCAATTGGGAATCTATTTACTTCAACTTAAGTGATAGTTGTATACAGTTGATACCCGTTTCGAAGTGATAGCAATAGTCAGAAAACTTATACCTTTATAGCCAACTTTAGTCATCTCTCCGTACTTGACCTCAAACTGAGTATGCAATGAAAAACGCTTGTGTGGTTGTAGCTAATTAGTATCGTTCGGTGTCAGTTCTCAAAATATTAGCGTATTTTGTCTTGCGTTACTGATAGCATAAGGCATGGAGTTAGTCATAATCAGCAAAGTGGGAAAATGAAGTCATCTGTGGAATTTCAGGCTTGAGTTGCAGTACTTACAACACGAGAGATTAGATAACTGTGACGCCTTTCTGTACTTTCAACTCTTTTGATATAACTTGTAATTTTCAGAAGCGAGAGAAACACGTTTTATTATTATTAAATCACACAAGACTGGCGACGCAGGAACGGAGAAACTCCATGAGGTTAACAAACCCCCACGCAACCAGCCCAGCGGGTGGAGAAAACAAAAGAATAGAAAAAAAGAACTAGGCTTTAGTGTCTATAGCTCTGTGTACAGATCGTTTAAAGCCGTCAATACCAGCACCAGCAAAGACAGAGCCATCAAGACCATTCCAAACATCCACACACGATGGAAAAAACGAACGGGAATACTGGCCCGTACTGCTTTAATAAAAGAGTACCAGTTGCTAAACTAACATTGTATGTATATATTATTTATGTGCCATATTCTCGCGGGAAATACTGTAAAACTTAGTTCCGTTTGATGGTACCTACGTAATTATCTTTGCTTGGTGCAAAGAAATAATTTGTGGGGTAATTCTGCTGCCAGGCCCTGTCATGTTTATTATTCTGAATATAATACGGATGTCTCATTCTTCAGTGCCCCCAAAGAGCGGAAAAGTAAGATGATTTTCTAACTCTCGTCTGAATTACTGCATGAATTTTTATTATGCTACTCGATTATGTAGAGTGGTTTCGAAATTCAGGCTCAGTACCCTAGAGCGCTGATTAAACCTTTGCTTTTCATATTGTGACATTTCATTTCGGCATTCTCCCCTCATTATATTCCTACCTACCAATGTAGTTGGTCGCACCATTTGAGTTGGAGGGGTTTGACTTGTTTCCAATGTCAAAGATGAGCATTTGTATCGGTTTTCGGGTGTAAGCAGCATGCTGTTAACGCTCGATACGATGTAAGTTCCATTTGATATAGCAGGATTGAGCTTTCGACTGTGGTCTGAGTTATCAGTTCGATTTACCGCCTGAAACTTTGCTCAAAGGGATCAAGCCAACGCAGTGAAAGGGAATGACTCATTAAGTGTTAGTTTACATCAATTCACGGCAAGAATGATGTACAATAAAGCTCAGTTATTACTAAGTGTCATGAAGACTGAAAACTAAAATTAATAGTACAAAGTATTTACCAAAGTCTTTAAATACATTTCAAGTAATTAGAATTTAGTATTTAAATACATTTTGACAATGTATGTAGTATTTAAATATGTACATCAATGTAATTAGTGCCCATCACTGACTGTACGTCGAACGACTTTTCGGCAAGATTATTATCAAACGTACCAAAATCAAATTTTCGAAAATACGCAAATAATGAATGCATCTTTCATTAATGAATGGAGCAGCACTAACGGAAAGACACCTTTTGGGCATTACTTTTGTGTTAATTTCCAGTCATGTTTGCTTTTTCTTTACAATGGAATGGTTTAATGCCTGATTATCATTGTTTGGTAAATTAAATATGGTAGGCGGCAGTAGATAGACCGACAGGCATATTCGAAGAGACACCGGGACTTACGCCCCAGCCCTCAATGAGCTATTGCCATTATATTAGCTTGATATAGATGACACGATTCATTGTTCATTCCCTTCATGGTGATGTATAATTTTTTCTAGTTAATTTCACGATAGCTGTATTGGAGAGTTTTATCCAATAAACATTGATATGTTCTTCCTTTAAAATATCCTAGGATTCGACTATTCACTAACCATTTCAACAGTTAACAGATATAAATAGATCACTCTGAGAGCGCATACCTCCGCCAAGCAAGGAAAATTCCAACTGGTTCTGAAACTGTTATATCTTTTTTGTGTCAACACCAAAATCTAATCATTTGTTCTTTTTGGCGGTAATAACAGCTTATCTAATTTTGTTGAAGATTCATTCTAAACTTTTTAATTTTTGCTGATCAAACATTCTGACGAACATAAGACTAATAAGGCAAAAACAAACCGACCGATCAATCATAACCAAAATGTTATCATTTATGCATATAAACAATACCAACAATTCTAGCAATTTCCAGAAAGGATTGCTCAAAACTTTACAAGTTCCTCTATTAACAAGCATAAATGCAACCACAGAGACACCCAAACGGAAAAGACATATCCTCACGAAATTTTGTTTATTTACGCTTTACAATCTAACTAGCAACTAGTGCAAATTTTATAGGAATCCGCCAATAGAAAGAGTCAAACTGATAAACGGATTTTCACCAACAGTTAATCATCTGTTCCTCGGTTCCATGACAAATGCCCACACGACAAAACCGCACATGGACAAATGCGCACATTGACAAAACCGCCCACGACAAATGCTCACACAGACAAATGCGCACCTACTATTCTATCGTTTGACTGCGTATATAAGATTTCCTGTAATTCATTTTAGTATCTAGCTTTTAGTTAACTTTTATAACTT
>LQNS02278170.1:25600113-25618733 GCA_001587735.2 Parhyale hawaiensis
CAAACTAAAAGCATATCTTGGTTCCCCAGGAACAGAACAAAAGAAAAATACCCCTGGAATAAGAAATTTCGAAAATAACAAAAATTATTTTTGATCGCGTTTTACTTGAATCTGGACGACTGTGCCCCGGTACAAGAGACGTAATCTTGGAAAGAGAATCCAGAGTTGAGAAAGGACTAAAAGACGAGATTATTTTCATCACCAGTGTAGGCGAAGTGAACGTCCGTGCACAGTATAAATATCGCATATGTGAAAGGTTTTACTTGAAACAATTGTTATAGTCGAAAAATTTTCATCCACCGTTTCAGAGCAAAACTGTATCATAGATGAAAGAGAAAGGGACATTTAATCATTTAATATGCCGATAGAAACGGAGAACCCATGCACCAAGGGGTTCTCACACAAGATCAACGCGCATGGAAACAGCAAGTCGGAAAAGAAAAGGAAGAAGAGAATAAAGCATGAGTAAGGAATGTGAAATTGGGAGGAAGCAAAAGGCGTCTTTTTGTGGCCACGCTCCTGATCAGAATCACCGTGATCATGATCATCGTGATCACTGAAAAGCACAAGAACGGTCAATGATTTTGTAAACAAACCAGAGCCGCCATGTCAATTATTTAAAATTATATTTAGTTCGTATTTTTATTAAAAATGGTTGGGAATAGATTTTTTATGAGTTTTTATTTATTTTAAAGCCACTGCATAATTCAACTAGCAGTATTTAAAGCATTTTGAACAAACAAAGGCATAAAAGTAAGGAAACTACAATTCTGGAAGTCTATATTACAAAAAATCATCATAACATTATTCAATTTATCCATAAATTTAAGAAAACATCACAACTTTGCATTTCAAATTATGAATTTTTACTTGTCCAACGGCTGGAATCACTCTTTGATCACGCATGATTANTTCTCACCACTGATCACGGTTGATTGCTATCAGAATCACGTCAAAATGCGGTCACAAAAACGCACGAATCATGCGCGATCAGGGGGAATCATCCGCGCGCTGGTCACAAAAAGACGCCTAAAGTGGGCACGCAAGACACGTCCCGAAGGCCTACACGTTGAAACATTTGTAAGCTTAACTTAATTGAGAGTTGTCTTTGCCGCGGCGTTTATAAACGCAAGTGTGGCGCGGCCCTTAAGTGGATATGAACTGCCAAGGCCTCATAAAGTACAGGCGGGGCCGGATGCACAAACGCCTTGTATTACGGTAACGTAAACTGTACAGTTACTCGAAATACCGGTATCGCGGTCCAGATTTTGTCACTTTCTTACGCTGATCTTCACAAAGTTATGATGAATGTTTTGAACCTCCAACCGTTGCATACCTAGATAGTCGAGAGACTTAGATGTTTAAGCGAGGGAGTAAAAATGTAAAACTTCAGCACTTGCATGGTAGCACTCATGCAAGCAGCTGTATAGTTATGATGCTCGTAACTTCGGCCCCAGCCATACGCCACCAAGTTGGTCCGATCTGTACAGTCCCAGTACAAGTTAGTAGACTCGCTCCGACAGTTTTGGTACCAACTCTGCATATTTCAGATTTATAAGGATGAAAACTCAATATCTTGAAGAAATTGTAGTCAAGTTTCCTCTCTCGGTATATATGTCCAAAATATATTGAGAAGCTCTCAAAACTATGGATTCGATCTAACAATTTGTCCAGGGACTGAACGCGATCGGAGCATTTTCAAGGCAAAGACCCAGCTTGTACCTCGAGACGTTTTGGAACTGCTCAGCAACTACTGATTTCGGCAATTGTTAAGGAATGCATCGCGACACTGTCACCGATTGCGCTGGCGTCAAACTCGCCAAACTGTGTGCGTTCAAGTAAGCTTTCTTGCCGCGTCACAACCCCAAGAAGCATTACAACAAGCACTACCCAACCTAATCTGAGATACAGCGAGCACCACAGCACACGAACTTGAACGCCGCCCGCACGCACACCGATGCACTTATACCGAATAATCACAAACGTAAATAGCGCTTGGCGAGTTTGACGCCTGTGCCACCGGACTCAACAGCTCCAACCTGATTAAAGAAATGTATGAAAACAAGGGTACTAAGTTGTCGAGCAAGGCAAGCAGATGATAAACTTCAGCGGCTCTTTAATGGTGGAAGCTAGTGGATAAGGTTTGTTTAGGAGCATAAATATTCATTTAGACAAGATAAAACAAGAAGAACATCGAGTTAAATGGAGTAAAAGTGGATTTTTGTTCGATTTGCTGAACCTACCTTTTTAACTATTCTCATAATGTACGACACATGACAATCAGCCGAATGGTTGCCAGGTAGTAAAGGCATGTAATTTCGTTTGTGTTGTAGTAAGGAGGGTAGCTACCTCTTAAAACTTTAGGTACAGATATGTAAAATCGAAAAGTAAAGACGGTGAGACACCTCGTGTACTTTACCTAGTTTCGCTATAAAAAACTAGTGATTAAAACAAAGATTTTCCGCTTTCTTTGGATAACTCGTTTTCTATGGCGAAAATGAGAAGACATACATGACTTTAACCCATTTTTTTTATTATATTACGAATGTGTACCAAGTTTCATTAAAATCAGTACAAAATAAAAAAAAGTACCTTTGGGCGGGAATTTTGTTAACGAGAAAAATGCATAGAAAAAGCCAAAATTTTTATATTTGAACAGATTTGAATGCAACTTGGTACATATATGTATAATTGCTGCGCGCGTTTGGTGGATTTGCGCGATCGATCGCGCTGCGCGTTTGGTGGATGTTATAGGTATTAGGCCGTAATTTCGGGTAAGTTGGACTATATTCGGGTTTAATGTCGGTTAGGTTAGGCTCGTTTTTTGTTTTCCATTTTAAAATATGAGCGATCCACCAAACGCGCAGCGCGATCGATCGATCGCGCAAATCCACCAAACGCGCACAACATAATCAAAAACGAATGTAGGTTAGACCATGAAGTTATAAAGGACAGGAGACCGCGTTACACAGTCGCGCCGCATTGCAGATTGAAGCCGGCGCGAGGAGCAGTCAGCCACTCGGGAGGGCAACGAAATACTGTACTGCATAGGGATAAATACACGTTTCAGGCTATAACTACACAACCATATTGAATAATAGTTAAGGAACGCGATGACACAAACCTGAAACATTAAACTACCTGACAAGCGCAGAAAAACAGCAGTGCATTGCATATGGAACAAATTTACGGAAGAGGAAACAGAGCAATATTCATGCAAAAGCGAAGAGGCGGCGGCACATCAAAGCCAGCCACTCAGCCAGTGGTGTCCAGCGCACACGGGCGGGCACTATGTGCTCGTAATACCATTTGACGCACACGTGTACAGTTCTTGGAGCCGAGCCTTACTGAGTGGATAGCAGCCAGCAGTTCAAGGTCGGCTTCAACACAGCCACACGGGCTGCTCAACCCTGCCAGTAGGTTACAAGAAATCGAGCCAATGTTCCCTCCTGTCCTTTATACCTTCATGGGTTAGACTCCTTTATAAAGTACAGGAGGCTAACCCACTTTACTTTCGATTTTACATATCTGCCAAATTTCATGAAGATCGGTCCAATAACAGAAGAGTTCTTGAAATGAACAACTTTTCAAATTGATTCCACCCATTAAAGCGGTTTTCAGACGGAGGCTGAAGGGAATTTGCGCTTCTAGAGAATCCGGGGTGCTCGGATGCTAGCGGACACCGCCTGACCGTCAGCAGCTAGTATCGCCGACGCTGCGCGGCCGGTGATCCGATCCCGCCGCCGCAGGGTTGCCAGATTGGGCTGCAAGTTGCGGATTGGGCTACTTTATGGACCTCTACGCTACTAAATTTAAAAATTGGACCATCCGCTACTTTTTGTGCTACTTTTCAGTAACGCTTGGGCTACAATACGCTACGTTTCCATTCGGGCTAAGGTCGGGAATTCACTCCGTTTTGCGGTAAAGAAATCAACAAACAGGAAGCTTCGTTAACATGAAGTGATTTTCATGATGACAATTCTTTGCATAGATGTACGTGTACACATAATACCTTGATGCATGCTGTTTCAGAAAGTTGGGAAGTGAAGGAACGACGGAACAAACTCGCTACGTTCTCACTTGAACGAGCGTCAGGCGGGAGTGTATCTGTGAACTGTACGTGTTCGTGGTATCGTACGGGAGTCCGTCTGTTGTTAGTTGGTGATTGAACTGTGGCCTTTTCGGTGACGTTTGAGATCGAACTGAACGTGGTTTACTATACAGCTTTTGAGTAAGTTCATACTCGATTGCTGGTGTTACTTAAACACACTGCAGTATGAGCAAGTGTGCAAAATATAAGAAAATCACTGTCGGATGACTCGGGTATATTTAAGACCAATTCCAATTCATTATTCTCCTACAACCAATATCATACTATATAGATTCAATTTACCATCTGTACGACTCGAAGTTGAAAAACGTTTACCAGTACCACATTCTCAGGTCTCGGGGCAAGTTTCTTCAGTCGCTGCTAGGATCAATTCAAAATCGATGCAACAAAAACTTAACTATTTCTGGCATACCATTTGTCTTCTTTCTACCTTGCATTTTCAAATGAAATAGACTTTCTTAAACAATTTTCAAAAAATAACATCCACACCATGTTTTGGACCACTACTGCGAACTGTTCCTTGACAAACTATTCGCTCCAGGCATAACTAGACCTTCTGTCCGCAATTAGACTTTTTTCATTCGCTTCCCTATCATTACAACAAGGACTCTGTCAACACGGTTAACACTCTGAAAACTTTCCTCTCTGAAGCTTACCCGCACAGCAACTTCAAATTTTCACACAAAAACTCCTTCACCATTGGGTCTTATTTTAAGCAGGTCTACCCCTCGCAAAACCTGCTCATTCTGCACCCCGTCTCCATGCTGAACAAAATAATCATATCAGCACGAGAGATTTCTCAATAATAGACTTTTCTACCCCACTCGCACTCACCTTTCTGGAATCTCTCTACATCCCTAGAAAAACCTAGCTTCAACATTATGACCTCGGCTGTACCTCTACACACGGTTCATACCCGAGTCAACCTGACCCATCGTCCTCAGACTGTACAGACGTCGACATCGGAACCCTCCAAGCTCGCATCATTCAGTTGCATTTTAGACCTCCCCGGAACGACACATCAGCTCATCACGTATCGAAAATGAAAATTGTTGTAATTTGATAGGTTTACTAGATATCTTATAATTCTGAAAATGGGAGGCGGTCCCGAAACTTTGAGTGTTATATGACTAGTCTACGTAATATTTAGAACTTGAAAAATTTTCTGAGCTTGGTCTCCTTCGTTCAGTGTGTTCAGGCATTCAATGCGCTCCTAGCTGCTCTGATACAGCCGATGTCAGATTGTGTTTTTAAACTTACTTAATTAAAGAAGTCATTGCTTAGGACAGTATGTATAATGACTCGTTAAGACTTGTGTCCTATAAGTTCCAATAGCTTTTAATGTGATTGATCTGATCATTATTTCCTAAGTTTTTACACTGTTCTCCGCGTTTCATACTTGCTGTGCACTGTATATTTTATCTGATTATCGAGATCAATAAAGGTGTACATTGTATTATCAATTTTTTTGTAGTTTAGACGGTGATTGAAAGTATAGGAATAGTCTCTCAATATTTCGAAGTTCAACTATGCTTCACGGAACCGTTGGACAGTCACAGGAAGATGTTCTGTATAAGTCATGAATGAATTGCTTCCGCAGTTTTTCCGGAAGACCTGCTTGTGCAAAAGATGCAAACGTGTTGTAAGCACAGATCGAAAGGAGAGTGTTGTTCGACGCATGAACGCCATCCTTCAAATCTTTATAAAATTAGCGAATGGCTAAAGTGTGGCATTCTTGGTAGTGAAAAGAATCTTCTCTCGGTGTCTAGAATGAACCTTTTTAATACAATATTTCAACCGCCAAGAAGTTGCCACCTCTAGCGTAGAGTTTCAAAAGGCTTAAAGATCAGTCGCATTTTTCAGATCTTTTGCACTTCAGTACAGGGCAAATCTTTCAAAAGAAGCTGGAATTTTTTATGGTCCGGTTCATACTTATTTCAGCACTAGTAAGACTAATTTTCGAGCTAGGGACTTCAGCAATGCGACAGCTTCGATGCACCTGGATTGTCTGTTAGTAGTCACAGGCAGCAGCTGACATAGGCTGCGGCCAGACAAACCGCGAGAGAGCGAAAGCGAGAGTTTAATGATAAGATTAGCGTATTTTAAGATACGTAGCATGAGACTGTCTCCAGCGGCTTAGACGACAGTGGGACGTCTGGGGAACTGGAGTTGGACATTTTCATGAGGATCCTGAAACACAAATGAAACCAGCGGCAAAGCTATGCAAATGTGAAAAAGTTTACAGCCTACAGAACTGAATTTGGGAGCTACCAGTGACAGTCACACCTGGATTTTTTGGCTACCTGTATTCTATTTAAACGACATTGTACAGAAAAAAGTTGCGAGTATTTGCTTCCTCTACAGCAGTAAGACTTTTTTAAATATAGTAAGTGTTGGCACATTGGGTATTAATGTACCTACAGTACATATATAAGCCCCTCCTTGACACCGAAATTTTTGAAAAAGTATGGTTACATATTTCAACGCTCCTAAGGGTTGGTTAGCTTGGGTCTTCAAACACCATCTACGCCTATACTTCACCGCGAATGCAGTCAGAAACGTTTTTACGTTACTGTCACTCGCGCTGCAGGCGTTTCAAATACTATATTATTACCTCCACCAAAGAAGTTATGTTTCGTCGAGTTTGCCTCGTTATTTTACGGTTTGTCGGCAAGAAAACTGAAAAAGTAACTGATGAATATACGAACTTTAATGAATTGTTAGGCATCTCCATGTCAAATGTCAGGAAAAAACGCATGATAAACTTCGTGAAAGTTCATTGAACAGTTTTGTTTGCCTCTTTTCCCTTGGTAACAAAATTTACTAAAGTTATTAGTTGACCGGTGAAATAAAATTTGCATGAATTACCCAATAATTTGAACTTTTCAATAAAGTTATCCTGCTTGGCGAACCTACGCGCTCTCAGAATAGCATAGTCGTTCTTACGTTTAGTTCAAGCCTACATTTAAACAACAAAATCAATCTCCCAGAGAGAAGAACGGACAGATTATGTCGACAAAACCTTGGAACTCCCGCTCGGAGGTTTTCTATGCGGGATTAATGCGCATGAAAACGGTAATTAGGGATAAAAGATGGAGTACAGAGGAGTTACATCGGTAGTAGTACGTTAATAGAAGAAAGCAAACTAGGCATAAAAGACGCACAGGATGCCTAGCTAATGGCTAACCTAAGCTAACTTAAAGTGACGCTTGAAGACACTGATCCCTTCAACACTTAACTGAATTCTCTAGTCTTGCGTATGGCCTAACCCTTTATGACACCTTATAGCTGAGAGCATGCAATAAATCTCAGATTTCACAAGTGACAATCTATATTAACGATTCAAATCTTAACTAGAGCAGTGATAGCGCATCCGTCCGCCAAGCAGGGCACGGTAACGGAAAATGTAAATTGGTTCTGAAACTACGATTTTCGTTGTATCTATCAAAATCTTGATAATTGATGCCTTTTAGCGGTATAAAGATGTAATTTTTTAGAAGATCCACTCATAACGTTTTGAGTAATGCTGCTAACACCACGAACACACACACACGGAAAACCGATCACTTTGAAATTTAGTTACATATGTCCCTTAACACTACTAACAATTCCTGTTAATTTCATGAAGATCCATTCATAACTGAGTTATCGTGCTAACAAGCATGAAATCACACTACGATAAACAAAAAAAAATTGAATTGAACACAAAACTTTTGTCATTTCATTTTCGTAATAAGCCTAACTCACGTAAATTTCATAGAAATCCGTTCATAAATTTTCGAGTTGTGGCAATTAAAAATTTAGGCAGACAGACAAACTAAGGTCATGGAGGGATCTTCAACACAGGTAATCATTTGCTCCTCGGGACATGCCTAAGAATCCATGTAAATTTTGTTGAAATCCGCTCATAACTTTTTGGATTATCTTGGAGACAGACACGACGAAAACGTAACCTCTTTGGCGGAAGTAATTAGGTAAATAGCCTAACTCAGATATATTGAAAGATCTACGGTACTTGGAGAAAGTCTACTTCTATTATTTTTCGATCTCCGAAAACCACAGTCTACAGCTCGTACAACGACTGAACTTGATACCACAGAGGGGATGTTTACAACATCGAGCAATAACGAACTTAGTTTAGCAGAACTAAATATACTGAAATAATAGCAAACCAATAAAAAACAAAATATACTCAAATAATGTAAAAAAAAATAGATGCTCAACTTCTGACACCCCGAAAAAATACGGAGAAACGCAACATGAAGAAATCTAAGAAATGAACATATGAAGCAAGAACAATGAATGGACTTGGCTCTTGCGGAGAAAAGTTTCTTCTTCGCAGAATGGATATAATTAATACTAAAGTACAGAATAGAGAAGAGAGAGCAGCACTGGCACATTATGCAGTGAATGAGGCGTAGGTTTCCATCACGTAAGTCAAAGATCTATAGTTCATTCCCACGTTCGCGACTACCTGCTTTCGTGCGAACTACCTTTTCCTGCCGCTGACTCTTGCTACCTGCACCACGGACAGAACCAAGTGGTGTAGGTAGGATACCTATAAAATTGTTTTACATGACGGTAAGAGTAAACAATTTGTTTCCGTGTTTGTTACTACCAGTTTTCCTGCCACTGCCACTTTCTTTACTTTATTTTCCTCGACTTTGGAGCCTACGTGTAATGTGCTTTATATACCGATAAGTTTTTATTCACACCCTGAAGAGAATGGGATGATATGGCACAAGAAATGTACGAAGGTAGAAGTGTTAAAACATAATGCCCACGCTAGACTGCTTTCTGTTGAACAAGCGCAGCTAGTCCTAACTCTAACTTAATTACCGTTGTATTTATTGGTGTTTTGGGGAGACTTGCATCTTGAGACATTTGTTATTGCTCATAAAGATTGTAAATAACATTTCGGCTAGATTCATTGAGGAACATTTTATAGATATAATGTTTCTGGATTTCCCGGCAGTCCATCTTTTTGAAGGTAAATTGTGGCTACCAACGATATGTTCTTTCGTCGATATTCGGTTTTTTGGAGAATCCATACTACACTAAGTGATGTTGGCAGATACAGCTAAATCTAAAGAACCACCATACTCTGCTAAGGGTTTTTTTGTAGAGTGCTTAGAGGCGTCGGCACATTCTCTAACATTGTTTGCAGCCACACGCTTGCAGCGACTGCGTCACTATCTTGAACTTTATCTTCTCTAGCAAAACCAAATTTGAAAGTTTTCATTTCTTTTGGGTCTCAGGCCGACAGTGTCCAACTACTGTTCCATTCCTGATTATCTAATACTTTGTCTGATATCGGTTGCCGTACCTCACGATACTAGGCTACATTTCCATAAAGATGATAAGCCCTTGCCGTAGAGAGACTATTGCCGTCACCTCGGACACGAATAATGTCTTTTTTTTTTCTTATTCGGCAGCGTTTTGAGCGACGTCTTTGTGCATCTGCACTGGGAATTATCGGTGTGTGATTGTTATGCAGGTGCTGAACATTTATCACAATACTAGGAGCCTTCCAGTGGAATACTTAATCCAACACACCCAAGGGAAAAAAAAAACCAGTCACCCCCAATTGCAATTTCCTGTTCCTTTCGGTGAAGATACGACAAACTATTTTCATTTCGTCACCCAATCCACAGAGGTTTTTTCACGGTGGGACTCTGATCTGTTGAGAATTTAGTTTTCATCAAGGAATCTTGGTGTCTGGCAGAAAAATATATTCTCTAGCAAGGCTTTTGTCGAGTTGAGCTTGGTTTGAATTAAACTTCATGAAGACTTCAGTGTTCACCATGTCCTCTTGTTGGTCGTCCTCTTGAGGCGAGATATTTGCTTTCGAATCTGTGATGAACAGTATTTAATGCGTGCGAGATAACTCGCTCAGTTGTCGATTGAGATGACTTCATTAGTTGTGTAATTTCCAGCATTCTAAATATGTTTGCAGAAATAGTGAAGTCCCTGTGATTCTTTGAAAAAGGAAGCAAAAGCATCAATGTATTATCTCACATTAGCATTGGTTGAACGATTTGTCGGTTTATTTTCGGTCGCAGGAACTAATTTTTCACGGAACGCAACTATGAATGTACGATAGTCAACCGCAGTACAATTCTTTGTAAATTTCGGAGCACTTCTGGCAGTTGAAGTTAGTAGAAGAAGCAAATTGTTTCACGAACTCAACTTGAGTATAGTTTTCTGTCTTCGAGTGAAAAAAAAAGACAAGAATGACTGGTGGAGGAAGAGGGATATAAACAAGACTTCACAGCTTCCATGATGTTGCAAACTCACTTCTCGTACAGAGCGGGAACTTCATTAGGTTTCACATTAGAAGTCGACACGGCATTTGTTGGGGAGATTCCGCGCAAATGTTGCCAAGTTTATTGAATCGCTCTCGGAGTCGCATGCATGTTCCGGAGTAAAGTGCAATTGGTCTCCATTAATTACACTAACAACTTCCGCGGGTAGATCTTTCAGTGGCTGAAAACTGTCGTTGAGTTTCTACTAGGTAGGGACACATAATCGAATCGGCCAAAATCAGTTCATTGAGCTTGTTTTTCCAACAACGAGATGGATTTGTACACATTAGTGAGGAGTATCAGACGCGACGCACGGCAAAAGATGAAGTAATGATTTACAATACGCCTTTGGTTTTCGTTCCTACAGTAGGATGTTCGGCAAGATCAGGAAGAGCTTCGAGCATGATTTTTAGATTGCACAAAATGGCTTCTGTTTGAGTTGGCAAGTACTCAGCAAATCTTAGTAGCAGGCAGAGACGGCACTATTTTCAATACCCAACCTTTACTAACGTTTGTGTATGCATGGATGTGATTTTTCACTAGTGAGTGATCATTGACAAATTTGGCAATGGTGCGGCAGTCTTAATTTAAGAGTTTTGACAACCCACTGAGGTTTTTTTCATTCATAAGATTCTCAACCTTATGACAAAAAACTGGAAATCCTTGTACGTTATGGAAATCTTTGTCCTGCTTCATTCGTTTAATCTTGCCATTTTGCTTTCCTACGTACACAGAAGCGCTAACTGTTGAAAGAAAAGTAACTTGGGCCCATGAATTATTTTAACGTGTCTTTGACGTGTTCAGTTGTGGATTGAGCATCCCCTTTCCAAGTGCAGTACAAGCAAGAAGCTTTTCTTTAAGAAGTCCTTCCTCTGATACATAAGAGGATACAGCAGCTTGACGAGGAAGATCTTTGGGTGCAGTTCCTCTGTCAACAGAAACTGTAATTAACGGTGGTTGCTTGGTGTGTTTGCTTTCTTGTGAGAGACGTGTTTTTTATTTTCAGAGCACAGGCTTTATTGATAGCTTTAAGAATCATAGGCACGGATATGTCTATTTCCTAGAGGGTTTGGAGCAGTGTTGGACATATTTTCATTAGAAGCGTCCCAATTTCAGTGAGCATTCTGTACGGCGGACCATTAGAAGCCAAGAACATTGCAGTTGTTGGGAGGTTCTTAGGTGCTTGCACTTGCTGATTATCAATCGGCCTTCCCACACGACTCTGACGGGCATCATTTTTTTTCAGCTAGTTTCAACGATTGTTGACTCTGCTTGCTCTAGTTGGGTTTTTTCTTTTTGTATTTTCCTAAATCGGGTAGAGAAGCTGATGCCATCCACCCGCCTTTCGTGGGCTTTCTCGAGTGGTTGGAGACTTAGAGGCAAATCATGCAATAGTAGAGCGTTGCTTTGGACTCGTGGTTAAACCTAGAACAAAAAAATTTTCGTGTCATTTTCGGGGATTACATGGATTTTTTTTTTCTTGCACCGAGCTACAGCTGGTGATGCTCTTTGCATCTTTCGTCGCACAACAGGAAGTTAGTATTCCTGAATGGGACATGCTTCAAGGAGCTTCGTTATGGTGACCGTGCAAGTTTCTATGAAAACTTCTAGCTTAGTGCAGCAAGGACAGCAAAGCTTCGCGAAAACAAGCTGAGTCGGCAGGTTAGCACGAACAGAATACCGGTAACTGATTTGATACTTCTTCATTGGCATCTTGAACTGGTCCTTCTTTCCCGTGATTTGCGAGGGATTCATCAGTCACAGGAGAATTACCACTTATTGCCATATTACCACTTCAAACTCGGGATCGGCAGTATGCGTTGAAATTGAAGTTACATCGGCGCATTTATGTTTTAGGTGAATGTTTTCGGCTTCTACAGCGTGTTCAGCTTTTTTAGTTTCAATTTTCTGGAAGAATTTGGGAATTTGCGGCTGATGCATTGCTGTTTTTCTGTTTCGATAGGAAGTGCTGGTTCATCTGCCGAGCCGCAAGTTTTTGTTGATTCGATAGCAAGTGCTGGTTCATTAGCCGAGCCGCAAGTCAAGTTTTTGCTGTTCCGATAGCAAGTGCTGGTTCATCTGCCGAGCCGCAAGTTAATGCTGTTCCCGATAGCAAGTGTTGGTTCATTAGCCGAGCCGCAACATAGTTTTCTTGAAATTGAAGAACTGCATATTGGAACAGCTCCATTAGAAAGAGCGGCATAAGTTCATTTTTTTTCTACACTGGCGTTCTCAGTATTCGCGTCGACGGCTGAATAGAGCCAAGCCGACGTTGTTCCTCGTATTTTACAGTGCAGCTTGTGTCCTGGCCTGATGTGTTGCATGAAGTTATAAGTAGATTTGCCGCTAGATGTTATGGTTTTCGTTTTAGAAATGCAGAATTTACACTCCTCTGTCCTTTTCTTGGTATTTTCATCGTGGCGGACGGAACGGTACGTAAACTCAAAAATACTAATGGACTTCACGGTGAAAATCCCCAAAATTAATATCCCAGTTAGCCATAGGTGCAAGTGCTGCAGCAAAAAGAAACTATCCAGAATGAAAGACGCGAGTTGTAGAGGAAAGAAAGAGATATGAAATAGAAATGTTCACTGGATTCAAAAGGCTGTTGAAGCAGATGAAGAGGTAGTACCGTAACCTGTGAGAGTAGTAGTTGCCATACGATAAGTTTATTTTAAGAAAAATTGACATCTCGCCACGTTCAGCTAATATGAAGAGCTGGGGAGATTGACTTTAATGTTGAAAAATATCAACTTCGCGTGACGAGAAAGTTCGCGAAACTTCATCCACTCCATCTTTTTCCCACAGCGATAACTGGCAATTGTTCTACGAAAGTAGCATCGTCCCGCATTTTCACTCCAAGGTCTCTTAAAACTTTCTTCCGATTTCTTTCCCATCGCTGGTTATATATGGTGTGGATTATGATAGTGTTTGATTTTTTTTTCCTGATCTTAGCAGTTAGAATTTTGTTTCATTAAAGGTCATATTTCTTACCTACTGTATGGCCAAGGATGATGAACGGGAACAGGTTAGCGCACTGCGACCGAGCTGCGCTTGCGCTCGGCGGACGTACGAAGCGATGACTCCATTTTCTTCATTCCATTTTGGCCTGCAGAATGTCCTCCAATGATTATAGCTGCAGAAAACATGTATCAAGGTATCCACGAACTTGTTTAGCTCTCTGAAGGATAAGATTTTGAAATAGTTGGTTAAAAGGCTTGTAAAGGAGCAGATAAATTCAACCGGCAAATGCCCGTATATATATATATATATTAAAAGCACGTTTAGAACAAAGCTTATCGTCTTTAAAATGCAACAAATGAAATGAATTTTATCGAAAGTAATGTGGCAATCTAATGATGAATTTATGTGAGAGAAAACCGCAATGTTTTCGATTCATTTTCGTCTCTACCAGTGTTTTGCTATGTTCTGAAATTTCAAGCCGCTGCAATAATAATTGGCTCAGATGCAAGCGATTGAACGTCGAGATAAAAGAACTTTTTAACAAGATTTGTAAGAGAAACCTGTAAGAGAATGTCTATAGAATACGCAGAAGCCATACAATTGCTCAGTAAAATTAAAAAACAGCTGCTATATAGGTATAGTTAGGAAGTTTCAGCCTCCGTTTTAGAGCAGAACGACATCACAGAGAAAAGAGGAAGGGACATACGGTATGCCTAGAGAAACGGGGAACCCATGCACGAAAGTGTTCCCACACAGGATCAACGCGGATGGGAACAGCGAGTCGGAAGAGAAGAGGAAGAACAGGATAAAGCTAAAACAAGCAAGAGTATGAAATCGGGAAGGAAGCTAAGTGGTATCGAAAGAGAGACGTCCCGAAGGCCTAGCTAATTCTGAGGTAACTTACACGGGCCCTCGGGGGTTGCCTGGCCCCATAAGATAGGATGGACGAACCTAAACTAACGTAAGCCTGTGACCTATGGCCCATCCTATTCCCAGCGAGGGGATCAGCCCAGGCCACCTAGAAAACAAGGCCGTGGGCGCAGCTTATCGAGTGACGTCATCACTCAGGGGGTATTGCTTTGTTTTTCGCTAGGGCTATTATTATTACATGGAGTAGTTTTATCTTTAGTTTCCGCAACTACAGCGTTCTCACAAATGAAGAAGGGACTTGCAATATATCGCCCGGAACGTGAAACCCATGCACGAGGGTTTCCCACATTGAATTAATGCGTAGTGGAATACACAGTAGGCATTATAATATTTAGCTTATGGCTCCGCTTTCAAACGAGTGGCGATCTCACTCGGGAAGAAGAGTCTCAAAGTATGTTAATAGAAACGTGGAACCTATGCACGTGGGTGTTCCTACATAGTATCAACTTGTACTGGAATATTAATATTATTTTTATTAAATTCAGAAGTTTAAGTTTCCGTTTCCACAACAAAGGCGATATGACAGAGGAAGAATGGACACGGTCTGACGAAAGACACGTTTAACCCATGGACGAGGGTGTTCCCACACAGGATCAACGCTTATGGGAACAGCAAGTCGGGGAAGAAGAGGAAGAACAGATGGAAGAAAGGTCAGTAGGAGTGAAATATGGGAAGGAAGCAAAGTGGGCACGAAAGACAGACGTCCCGAAGATCTAGCTTAAGGCAATATTACTGTTTAGGCTCAGTTTTCACAACAGAGTTCTAGTAGAGAAAGGTTATACTGCATGCTGATAGAAGCGTGGCATCCATACACGAGGGTGTTCCCACACCGGACCATTACTCATTGCACATTGTTAATAGATTTTCACCTAGTTTACGGGAATGGTACAATTGTAATGGACAGACGACTGAATTTTAGTAATAAAGAGACCACAAAAAAAGACAGAAAAACGACACATGTCGTTTTCTCAATTAATAACCTAATCAATTTATTTATACCAGCTCGTTGCGCCCTAGTCAGGTATGCTTCAAGGGTAAGAAAATGATAGCAAAAACATCAGACTAGTTTATTATCTCGAAAATAATTCAATAAACGTCAGTTGAACAGTGAACAGAATTCATGTTTCTCACTGGAAGACCTTTTCATCGACGAGAGGGAATTGCATGTGATCGCTATGAAGAAAAGTTCAAACATACACTGACATGCAGGAAATATACATACTGTATACCTTATGCGATTCACAACCAGTTGGGGAAATAGAATGACATCAGTTTTCTACCAAAGAAATTACTAGTTTCATGAACAACCCGAAGAACGTCAGGGAAAGTTCAACGCAGCGCAAGATGTGTAGTTGTACAGAATATAATTGAAATACGGCAAGAACGTAAAAAGTAGCTATACGTTGGATGTCAGGAGGAGACCACACGGAGAATTTAGAGCGACAAGCCAAACAACGCTAGTATATGTGGCACTACGCCTATATGCCACTGTCATATAATGCGTGTGCAGCATGGAATCAATAAGTGCTTCCAACATAACAAAAAGCGCTACAGGAATAGGTGACACGCAGTGCGGGGACCCAATAACTTGCAGTTAAAGAAAAATCGCACATAAGTACATTTGGCGGCTGTCAATGCCGGTACAACGTAGCTGCAATGTATGATTTCAACACATTCATCGGCGCTAACGATGTTTCTTGCACTTTTCACTAAATATTTTCTTGTTTACTGCATAACAACAGTAGCCTTATACATCAACAGTGTCCCACCACGTCACAAATATTCTAATGAAATTACTAGTATCCTGTGTCATAGCTTCACTAATGGAAGTTCTGAAAACTTGCAAAACATTCAAACATTCAGCCTCTGGAGGTTATATGGGACACTGCTTTAGCGGATAGACCATAAACAAATTTCAGCGTGTAATTATTTTCCATTGCAAAAAGTTGTGTGAGCACAGAACGATGCTGTATATCGAGACTCAAAATTCCCTGCAAGGGCATTCAACCAGTTGTTACGAACACATTTCAAAAAAAAAAAATATATCAATGCATCAAACAAGGAAATGAGGAATCTGGAGCTGTCAGAAGAGTGACAATATACGATAGAAAGGCTAACCGGCTCAGCACAAAGAAATTACCTCTGTGTTGAATGGTCAGTTGCAAAATGCTGTAGCTAAAATTAATGCATCTTGAGCCCACGATAATTTGGTAATTGAAGTTAAACAGGAGTTCACCAGATATCGAACACAAATGCAGATGTAGGCCACATCTTAATACAGTCAGAAAAGAAGCCTGTATTCATAAAAATGTAAGCTGTTTTTGACGCTCATGTGCAATTTATTGCTGCATCTGCGATATTGCCTCATTTATAGTTAAAAAAAATTTGCTTTAAATTATCGCTATAATTTCAATAACGAGTGAAGTAGGTAACTTTCTTACCAGCAGAGGAAAAGTTTCAAATTTCTGTTGGATATGTGGTACTTCAGAAACTAGAGCACTCTGGGAGCGCATACCTCCGCTAAGCGCGGCAATGGTAGCAAAAAATTCAAATTGGCTCTGGAATCATTTTCTTTGTATAAACTCCAAAATCTAATAATTTGTGCCTTTTAACCCTTTAAGGATCACTATTATAAAAAATAAAAATTATGTGTCTTTGTCACTATTTATTGATTCTTTTACAAAATACAGGATCATTTTATTGACACATCTTTCCCCTTTAATTGATAGATTAGCACTTATATGTAAAGAACGAAGTAGCCCAATCGGGATGCTTGTTTCATAAGCTATATTTTTCCTGTATCCCGATGGAGCTACTTGTGCAATAACACATATATCAAAGCATAATAGAAACAAAACAAACTAATGTGCAATACACTGCAGATCACCAAATAAAATATTTCCGAACACTAAATAAAAAAAAATTTGGTGATTACATTTTTGGTAAAATTCCAGTACTATCAAAACTAGAAACTTGGTTTTCTCATGGCACAGAAAAGAGAAGCAGCTGTTCTTTTGATATACAATGAAAATAAAATAAATTCCATTCAATTGAATATCAAATATGACATTGTATCTTCCATTTACTTTTTTTTTTTTACCGAAAGCAGCACCTCTTTACTTCTTATGAAATGCAGTAAAACTATTTTGTTTCTAGTGTAGGCATAGTGCAATATTACAAAAAATGCAGTACCACCTGCACTTATGCAGATTTTCCTTGCTGCTGTAAAATGTACACGTCTGTCTGACATTACGGTAAAGAGGAAAATGTTCTAAGCTGCTGTCATGGCGAACTGAGTCAGATGGTCGAATCGCTCGCTGACCAACTGAGCTTGGTGTAGATTCAGCAGAAGAGCTGGGAGCAATTTGAGGACGGACTTGAAGTTGGAGTGTGTCGTGTAGATCTGCGACTAAATGAGGCTCCTCTCAGATGAGTGGACAGTTCAAGTCTGAAGTCTTTCAGCGACATTTCCTTTTCTGCTAGAGCCAGGCAGTCCCGTTTGTAAAGCAACCATGCATTGCAAACAGCCAGATCAATTACATATTCAAAGAGAGGAAGGTACCAGCGACGAGCTCGTAAAGGAGTCGTGTACAAATGCGTCAACATGTCGCTTTTATCTATTCCTCCCATGTGGGTATTATGTTTCCACCACATGCGGACACGTGACTCTTCTTATTTGTGGCTTTATCATAGCGTTCGACAGATGACACAGGATTCATGCCGGCATCAGTGGACAGTAGAGTAACTACTTTATTATCTTTCCACTGGAATACAATAACATTCTTCTGGACTGGAAGTCATACGTTCCTCGAGGGACCGAGTTCTTTTTCATCTTTTTGGCATCACGTAGACTAGGGATGTGTACTCTGTTGTCTCTTATGACTAGTAAACACTAGTAGACCATGTTGCGAGACATGTCTCTAGACCGTCTTTAGACAGTAGTTCTGTAAAAGCTTCAACACGCTGTAACCGTGGAACATCATTGGCCTAGAGATGTATTGGAATGTAAGAAACGAGATTCTTTTTATATCGCCCACTCGGAGGAAGAGAATTTTTGGCCCATTTCCAGGCACCCTCAATTGTGTTGGGTGTCAAGAAAATGCCCCAAACCTAGCGGGCGAAACCTAGAGCTCCAACAGCTGACGAGCGGTCGGTATCCCATTTTCTCCCTCAGTCGTGTACTAGGGCGCTAATACCCTGGAGCACTAGTCTGAACCCTGGACATTCTCGGTGATGGTAAGTGATGGTGACGTGTACGCGCGGTGCGCGTGTACGTGTCTGGCTGTCTGCAGTGCAGTGACAATTTGACA
>LQNS02278170.1:25622548-25634535 GCA_001587735.2 Parhyale hawaiensis
ATCAGAGTGCAACACCATCACTGAGCATCACCCTTCGCCCCTCCCACTGTGGCCTGTGACCTGCCACGCCATTGGCTGCCTTGAGACTGTACTTGCTGAAAGGTTCAGGAAAAAAAAATCGCCTCCCGGATACAGCTCATGCTGCCCCTTTCGATATTCTTCGGCTGCACTTCGATACTCTGCAGCACTTAGATACCCTGCAAGGCTGCAGCACTTCGATGCCCTGCGGCGCTGTGGACATCCTGCAGCCCCTTGAACCCCTGTGGCCCTTTTGGACTTTCTGCGGCCCCTTGATCCCCTGTGGCCCTTTTGACTTTCTGCGATCCCTTGATCCCCTGTGGCTCTTAGAACTTTCTGCGGCTCCAAGTGGTCATCCCGTTATTCAGCGGATCTCCGTGTCCACTGCGACCGTTCTGCGTCTGGCACCTCCAGTCGGCGGCTGGCCGCCTCGCAGTCAACCCCACATTAGGCCTCTGCTGTTTTATGAGCTAAGTATTGTATAGTTTTAAGGGTTTTTCAATAAACTTAAGTTGAACTCCCCAGTGTTTCATATCCCGATAGTTAGATTTCGGTGGCGCAATGAAGTTTAGTCTTCGCCCCACTCGGTCATTATCGACAGTTTGTATGGGCGCCAGTTTGGGGATGTTTAAACTGAAGTGAATGATTGATTAACTGTTATATGACAAACTCTAACACTGTCCAAATAATTGTAACTTTTCCAGCAATCGCTAATAATTGTAGTCCCATCTTCAAGGTTTTCTTGGATAACTTTGAGAAGTGTCTCTGCTGATCGGTCATGTACAATTACCATAAAACGACTTGTTAGTGGCTCTTTCCACTCCACCAAATACCCAATTACCATAAACTTTGAGACCTCTATGATACTTCCTTGTACCAAATTTAGACTGGTCTATTTCAACAATTTTGTCTACCCCACCAATTTTTGTCGACGAAAAACTAGCGTTGACAACATATACTAGTTCCCTACTGAAATTCAACAAATCAACAACCGTATTGTCATACAAATTTAATTGTTCATGAATCAAAGTCAGAGGCAGTTCCAAACATAGATAGAAAGAAATAGACAATTTTTAAAATTTGCAGAACAGAAAGGGGGCTGCCTTCAAAGAAGCTTTTCCTTTTTGCAGAAATAAATCTGTTACGGTGACGACCTCGAACTCTTTTGAAGCAACGAGAGTGAACTGCACTCACAGTCTAAATCACTTATGATTAACTGTTTATACTGCAATTATGCCAATAATGAATCTTCACAACTTATCAACTCATCCAAGTCGATTAAAGTGCTGACAAACATTGCTACACCTGCACGCACTACAACAATGACCGCTCAACTGCCTAGAGTGCCACGGCCCACTTGTCGCAATGCTGAGCCGCCCCCGCGTGTCATACAAACATAACTTTTATTGGTCAACACCAACGCGTATTGGTTAGAAAGAGTCCAGGTCGCAGCTCCCCCCAAGCAGGCTTGTGATTGGTAGAAATGAAGTAAGTTTGATGTCAACATTACTTTGAAACTAATGCGAAAATCGAAAAATTTGCAGGAATAAAATGTTTTAAATTCAATTTCACGTATACTGTGCAAGTTTGAAAACAATCGAACCACGAATAAAGAAAATAGACTTGCTCTTCTTAAGTAAAGAGTTTCACCTACACTTGCAAAGAATTTTGCGTTATAGGCCTAGATCCAACAAATTATAATGATACCTACGTTTGAAAGTTCACTAACGGCAGTAAATTGAGCTGACGGTAAACATTTTTACACTAGGCTAGCTATCGTAGTTCTTGGCAATCTCAACTTCAGTTGCTGCATTTACAAGAGTTCAACATAAGGTTCGAACAAAAAATAAAAAAAAAAATAGACGATACCCGTTCTTTTGGCTAGCGTTTGTCATCACCAATTCATCATAACTGGTAGGGGCTAGCCTACCTGTATAGCTACCTACTTAGCCTAGCTTTTAGGTACGGTACACCGGAGCAAAATATTGGCCTAGCTAAATAGGAATCTTTGTCATCTCTGTTACTAATCTGCTCCTTTGGTAACGTTACATTGCTACTCAAATGTAAATGCCCATCTAGCTTATATTGCCCTTATGACAAATTAGCCTAAATGCACTTACAAACAGTATGAGCTTTGAGTAGGTACCTGACACAATATATTTTTCGGGCAAATTATAACATTACGACTAAGGCAATATTTCAATAAGTATGAGTGACTACATAAGCATGAAAAAGGCAGGAATTAGCTACCTAGCTACAAACATGTACTTAGTAGATCATGAGTTGGTTGTTGCGACAGCCTAGATGCAGAAGTTGCTGAAACTCATTCCTGTATCACTTGTGTGCAGAGTTAGCTAGGCCTATGCTTCACACCTTTTTAGTAGTAGCCTAATTGTCCTGAATGGTTCACCAATTTTGAGAAAAATTCAGACATATTAGGTAGAATGAAACTATGACATTTTTCGCAAATTCTGTTTCTTTCGCAAATGCTCAGATTTCGAGTTATTTAATTGTGAAGTTCCTATTGTTTTTAGGGATGGGCCGGATAGTGATTTTGTCAGATAACCGGATACCAGATGTCCAGTGGTTTGCAATTACTTGTGATTTCGTGAGTGCTGGTGCAGTTTTCCTCTTCTTATAACTGAAGTTCTTAACTGAACCCAGGATCTGTCTCACTCTTCTCGGTGTAACATCTAATTGCAGGGATGTTTGCAGACTTTTTGACCCCTCTCCTGTCCGAGACGCCTCGCGGAGAAGTCGGTGGCGGGCTAGAGGGCTCAATTTTGAAGGGCGGCCAGGAGACTTCTTTTTTCCGTGTTCTTCAAAAAGTTACCACCTTTCTAGATCTGCTAACCTTCCTAGAAATCTCAGATAGTGTATGCTTCTTATTTAACCCTTTACCTTTTCAGATAACCCACACTGTCTTCCCATTCTAAGAAATGGGTTAATTTCGAAATATAGAGGTTACAAGGTAGGGAGAACTGTCCAATATGGCGACGGCGGTTTATTTTGATATTCTTCTTTAATCTGGATGTAGTAACGCGGAAATGTAATTTTTTTTAAGTTGTGCTATCTTCATTTCCACCCAAATTCCAACACAAATTTATACTTTTCATCATAAAAGTTTAATCAAATAGTCTATAGGGAAACTATGATAAGAAATAGGTAACGAGTTGAAATAAGATTTTTATGTCAAAATTTCACATGTGATATAGTATTTTGTAAGTTATCGAAAAATTCTGAATTGTGCCATCATTATTGTCACCACTTTATTCTAACTGCTTTGCCTTACGAGGAGCAAGATTGTTCAAGAAAATGCCTCTGCATATTCGAAACGCCGCTGATAAAACATTGTAGAGCTCAAAAAATTTACTGGATTCTCATTTAAGACAAATAGCTACAGCTCCTACAGTTTTCCAACATGCCATTGGATTTCCAAATGCAAATTCTTCAAATTAAAGCTTGCCAAATTTCGAAATTTTGAGAAATAAATTATGCAGGGAATATGCGTTAGCTAATGATATTTTCATCTGTTTTACCATAGACTTTTCAAAGTAACATCGAAACCATTATGATTTACAAATTATGCAAGCTTATGTTTGCGCATCGATTGATATGTGAATCATCTCTCTGTGATTGAAACTGTAGGAGTAACATCTTGAAAATTGGGAAAGAAAATCATAATTATGTTGTTCACCGTGCGAGGGTAATCGGTAGGCAGTACTTTTCCGGTGCCAGATGGGTTAGCTAGCTAGGTGTGTAATGGCACCGAGCCTTGTTGATAAGTTTGTAAAAATTCATAGCGGTTATATAATTAAGAAAATAATATCCACAAAATTCTTCATGTAAGCTGCAATAGAATAATCTGAGAACGCCTCCCGCCCATGGAGAAAAAAGATATGATAAATAATTGTGGCATGATATAAAAGTAGGACGAGATAAATTGTATCATCGCACATCCACAATAAAGACACTAGGGAAGATCTGTTGATATCCGCCCAAGCACGGCGGAAGTGTGACGTCACAAACTAGGCGCGCCCAAAACTGTAGTCGCGGGCCAATAGCAGCGGAACAAGGAGGTTTAACCGTTCTCTTCATTCTCCTTGTAGAGGAGCGGGAATCTTAACTCCCGGTAAGACAATAATGCTACACGTGTGCCCTAATTAAAGTTAGTAAATAGGCGTAAAATATTTTCGATAACTTTATATATATTGAAGAAAAAATATGGAAAATTGGCTGTCACTGAACATAGTTTATCATGCTGACTTCTTGCAAAAATTTAGGAAATAATGTGAAAGTTACCGATATTTACTTTTGATTAGATTATCGCTCGAACTTGTTGAGTTTTACTGCTGATACAGTAACTTTTGAATAATAAATTGTATATTTTCTAAAACGGGGGGGATTATTATACAATTATGTAAAATGTTGCTAGTTTAGCCAACGAATTCTTCATAAACAATCTGTACATCATGTCATTGATCATGATGAGAAAGAGAACAGGCCCAAGCATGGTGCAGCATGGTACTCCACCACTCAGTACCGGCTGTCTTGATGACACTTTGTTGTTGGCAATTGCCCTTCGAGTTCTATTTAACAGGAATGCTTCAAACAACCGAAGGCATTTTTCACGGATACTCCTGCGGGAGATTTCTAATCTACCATTAGGATTTCGTGGGTGATAGGTCAACTCAGACCCCTGATGATGAACATGCTCTGAAAATAGACCGTACATTAGAGATAGGAGGCCAAGTACGATATAAGTATAACTAGTTTTTTAACATTGTTCATAGTGTTAGTACACAGAATAGTTTTTCAACGCATCGAAATCAACGCTACAATGTTTATTTATCTTTGTTTCTGAAAAAAGTTTCTGAAATTACCCCGTGTGTGGGGGCAAAACTGGGAAAATTTCAACATGTTGTCACACGCAAATGTTAGATTTGAGTGCAAATGCTTTTGCACTCTTGAAACAAAGAAATATAAGAACATTCTCTCAAAATTTGAAGGGTCTAGCTCAAAAATTGCGCTTTCCAGATTAAAATTGTCGAAAATTTATCAACGGCTTCTTAAATTGTTTTGAGGATAAAAAATATATAAGGGTATTTTCAATCAGGGCTGACACGTTTCTAGAGTGTTCTTGATGAAATTATTGCATCGTATCTATTAAAAGTTGGGCTTTACAATGGCACAATCAGACTTTTGAAAAACATTTTTTAAATGTGATTCAGCCACTGTCCCGAATCGCTCCGTCTAAAAAGAGTGTCTCGAATCACGCCATCTATAAAGGGTGTCCGAAATCACCCCAGACGACGCAACATGTCAAGTGATCAATTGTGGTTGTCAATAGCTGCATTTGCTCGATATGTTCAAAATTAGAAAAAAAACATTCCCTAGCTAGGATACTTCGCAACTTCACATTTTGAGATACTTAAAGTTTTTACCCGCGATTGTTAGTTCCTAGCATAACTCAAAAAGTTATGGATAGATTTGGATGAAATTTTCATGGAAAGTCTCGCATGACACCATCTACTGATGATTAAGTTTCGGGAGTGGAGTGATTCGGAATTTTGGGTCACTTTTTATGCTTGGTGAAGGTCTGTTCTCTAGGAGCGCTTATCTAATTTAATTCATTTCATCTTTAACTATAAAATATAGGTGCATTTTAAATCTCGTGGTCAACACATTTCCAGGACAATTCAAGGACCTTAACCCTGTCACTGACGTGCAGAGTGGATAGCGCACTGTGGGCCGACTAACCTGTTTGATGCTGGTTCTATCCCAGCCTTGAGAAGCTTCCGCACGGTAAAATGCTGAGACAGCATCATCACGCGAGTGGAACTGCCTACCCTGTAACGGATTAGGGGGCAGTGTGCTCAGGCACTCTCGGGGTGGAGGGCTGGGGCTGGAAGTTGATATCTGAACAATGTCACCAGCAACCCTCGTGATTGGGAAAGTGCTCGGGCATTTATTTTTACACCCTGGCCTACTAAATTTAACCGTATAGGTAGGTAAATGGATTAAACTTGCAACTCTAGCTGATAAATCAATGTGACCAGACTTTCAGTTAAGATCTTCATTATTCTATAGCCCAAGATGTCTTTGTTACACTTGTGAGACTGAAGAAATGTCGAGGGTGCTTCAATACTGTGTCCGGCGGACTGAAAAAATTCTGAATTGGGTTCGAATCCCATACGGTGTCCTCAAGCGCTTTTTCTCTGTCATTAATTATCATCATAACTTTTACATGTGTTCTACTTGCTGAAGCCTGGTCTTTATAGTTGCCTCTTCATTCTCTGAGAAAACTGTGAGGAGTATGTATCATGAAGTTTGACTTTATTGTTGGTTTTTCTCTTATCCCTACCAAAGTCACCTAGTCCTGTCAGTCACCCTTCCACTTTTTTTTTTTTGTTTAGTAACTATACCTGTAGCTACATGAATTGAGTTCCTTACAAGAGCCAATGAAACCCCACACAACAATAATACTGTATCAATAGAAATGTCTTAATTTGAAGCAGCAATGGGAACGCATTGAGACTATTATGTATAAGATTGGGAATTTCGAGGGCTGATTTTTATATCTAGATATTTTTTCAACACCTTACATGAAACTTCTAAGGTATGTCAACAAATCATATGAAACTTTGTAATTTTATAAATAAAGATTGCTTTTTCACAGGAAATTAGTCTCCTTTCTCTTTAATGTTTACTTTCGGGAATATTCGCGTTCGTAATCTTTACCAAGGTTTGCAACTTCGCAAACTCCGCCCTGCATGACGCTAATCGCTTGGTAGATAGTCTAATGTCAGCTACTTGATACAAATTTATAGCCTGGTCTAGCTTCTGTGCGTTATCCCCACTCTACTAGCCAGTGACAAGAGTTTAGGTCCTTGAATTGTCCTGGAAATTTTTAGTTGGCCATGAGATTTAAAACTCACATATTATATATTCAAGTTGATAAAAGATTGAATGAATTCAACTAGATAATAAGCACTCCTAGAGCGCAGTTCTCTGCCAAGCATAAAAAGTCATTCAGGATCTCTTCCAAATCACTCCACTCCCCAAAGTTAATCATCTGTAGATGGTGTCATGCGTGACTTTCCATGAAAATTTCATCTAAATCCATAATTTTTCGAGTTATGCATGGAACTAACAAATAATCGCGGGCAAAAACATGCTCTCCTTGGCGTAGGTAACTTTAACTAAGTTATCTCTAAATGTGAAAGTGCGAACCATCCTAGCTAAGAAATGCTTTTTTTCTGATTTTGAACATGATACCGAGCAAATGCAGCTATTGAAAACTACAGTTGTTCAATTGACATGTAGCGTCGTGTGGGGTGATTTGGGACACCCATTTCAGATTTTTGTCCTGACTTTTTTGCCAGTAAGTCTCAACATTTAAGCGAACTTGGATGAGTTCTATATGATGAACGTTTTCGCTCAGCATGCCGCGCATGGGATCGAAACGAAAAAAAGGTAGACGTCAGGCGGGAATATATCTGGCCACCTTGATCAGCAGCTCACCTGCCGAAACAGAAGGGGAAGTATTAAAAGCCTTCCTAACGGTACAACCCAACCCAAACCTTGTCCGCAGTAACTGCGGCAAGCTGCAACATCTGCGGAAAAGGCACTTGGGACCCTTGATGCCGTGAAGCCCAAATACAGTGACAGGGAAGGGCTCGCCAGAATATATCCCTGAAGGTCCAGATATAACTCCCCTACACGCCTTTCTATTTGCCATGTTAAAGATATCATGTATCGAAAAAAGATACGGGAGATTACTGACCCAAAGTAAAGGATTATAGATGCCATTTCCACTACTGATGAGGCTATGCTGCAGCGAACAGGGCAAGAAACTAAGAATCGTCGTAATGTGCTTCGTGTAAGAAAGGGTACCAGTGTAATTAGTCGATTAGAAATGAAGTAAAAATAACTTTAACTAAACAGTGAATAGGAACGAAAAAATCTGAATCAAATATTTTATCAATTGCATCTGTAGCTAGAGCACTCTGAGAGCGCATACCTTCAACTGTCTGTATCTGACTACAACCATTTACTTTGTTGTGGGCATTACTGCAGCTCAAGTAGCTGGCCAGTTAGGAGCGGGAGATTAAATGAATTATTTCGAAAAAAAATAGGGTGGTGTGTTTCAGCATGCTTTCTCAACATCGCTAATCTGGAGTTGACCTGTAAATAAGGCTTCACCTCTAAGAAGAAAGTAAATCAGGGCATCATACCGGCCCAGAATTTTGCCTCTGGCGCTTTAAAAGTTTCTGCCTGTCTTCTAAGTAATTTTCTTTCAACAAATGTTCGTTATTCAATTGTCGTACGTTCTCTCCATTTATTCATGCACTTTAGGAATAAAATTTGCAATTTTCTGGCAAAATTATTCAAAATACTAATAGGCTGCTCAGCAGTATTGCTTGTAGGGGTGATATTAGTGATGACGTTACTATTAGATGTTTCTTGCGAGTCCTCCCGTTACGCCCTTTGTTTTCTGATTAAAACTATTGTTGGGTGTATAGAGTAAAACAGCTATTGTTTTCCTGATGACTAATGATATCTGTTTCTACATACATTAGTTTTATCTACTCTAACGATGAATTTTTGTACAAGAAAAGAGATGCAAACATCAAGGAAAACAAATAAAGTGAATATCTCTTTTAAAAGTTAAGTTTTTCGAGAAACCTGAAGTAGGTGAAACGAATATGAACAATGTAAAATAATTTAAACACAAAGTACTCAATAACAATTCTAAAAAAAATAAGCAGAAAATAAGACAGTAGCGTTTATTAGTTATATGTTCCACCACAATGAGGACGTTTTATTGCTGTTTTATCACGTAACAAATACTAGTACTGTCATTGTATACAACTCAATGTATAATTAGTTGAGTAAATAGGAGTATGACTATTGTGTAAAGGTTATTTCAGTCATCTCAATAACACTGGTATTATTGCTTTTCAAGTCCTACCTCGCATTTTTCTATAAATTTCGGGGAAAACTATAACAATAGTTTTAAATCGTGTCATGTAGTTAACCGTTAAGCGCGAGTACAAAAAATTGCGTTGTGTAATACTTCACTGTAATAAGGTATTGAAATGGAAAGAGACTTTGTGGACACAAGTTCTAAATGTGAATGAACACTCCTGCAACATTAACAATCCTAGTAATAAGGGAGTATTTCATCCACTTCTCAGTGTCGGGTAGTTCTTTGCTGATGGCGTTCCTGGTAGCATTCCTTCTCGGCCATCATCATTACACACCCTAGAGCAAAAGAGATCCATATTAAACAAAACAGATCGACAATTTTACCTGAAAGTCAAAAGCCCCAAACTTCTTGTTGTTCATAGCATGAAATGAAATTAATCTTTATTTTAACCATTGCTTAGCCGTTACTGGTTAGCATGCATTATCCTAATTATTGAAATTCTAAATAATTGGTTCCGTTACACCTAAACAGTCTACCCCTTTATCCAACTGGAAATGAAGGGAATAAAACCAGCAGATGTCACCCAACAACACAAACTGGGAATTACAATTACAAATAATGAATAACACAATCCATCAAATTGACCCGAGCAGAAACCTGGGATTCACCACAAGGAACTATGAGTTCAATTCCAAGGATTGTGCAAAGCACTACGAAATGCGGGCGCATTTAGAATTTGCTTCTGAATTCTGATCGCCACATAAATGCAACTAGGCCTATACATATCGATGTAATGGAAAAAAACCCAACGCAAAGCAACAAAGTTGATACCTCACCTGCGAAGCTATCTGCATGAATGTCGCCAATAGGATACGAGCGAGACTGATCTTTCTTGAACAGACGACTGAGGAGACAACTAATAGAAACATCCTAATATTTGAATAGCTTCACTGACGTGCCTACGAAAGAACTCTTTGAAAGACATTACTGCTCGGTTGTGAAACTCAAGCATAAAGGTCAGAGAACTACTCTCAGCCACAAGTTTTTCCCGTGCTTCATCGCGAAAATTTGGAATAGACTACCCTGCAAAGTTGTCAGTGCAGAGTCTATCGATAAATCTTATAGTTAATAGGAATGTTCCAGTAAGGAAATTAGCAGTGGGAGGCGAGAGTTGGGTACCTCTGTCGATAACACTGTTGCGGGAAAGTACAACATAAATAAAGTTAAATTCTTAAATACTTTATTTTTTGCCAAAACTAAGAGCCAGTAAAACGTAAAATGGAACAATGAACACTCGATAAAGTCTATGATCATGAAATATCAAGTCTAAGCACTATTGGCCCACTAATTAGGGTCACCACTCCGCTCGGCTAAGCTAAAACCAGTTTATTCTTGAACACCTCGTTAAAATGACTACACATTGATGGAAGCAAATGGAATTTAATTCCCTTGCAAATCGCGAGAAGTCTTCAGGTGCAACTGGATGTCCCAAATAGAGAAAACAGGCTACACACGGCACGCCGCTGTAAACGTGACCCCATGCACCGGTTGGTCCCGAAGCACGCCAACGTGCATGGGCGTACAAAGTCAGGGAAACTAAGAAAGAAGTGGCAAAGAACGCAAATAAAAAGAAAATACTAAATTAATAACTGAAGAGAAGAAGGATATAATAAAAAGGAAAAACGGACGAAGAAAGAAAGGCAAAAGTGGGAGAAAGAAGAAAGAATGAACCGAGAAGGAAAAGAGGAAGAACGAAGAAAGGAGGGTTGAACGAAAAACGGGAAAAAGGAAGCAGAAACAAAAACACCCGATTGAAATGTAGTAAAAAAAAAATAGGGAAGAGCATGGGCAGACATCGGGATTTAAACAGTAACATCAAATATCAATGATTTTACTATTCCCACTATACAGTGACAAACTGCCCTAGCCATGCCTTTACCGGTCGAAAGAAAGCAAAGGAAGCACGAAGGGAGAATACACAAGAGAACTACGTAACGAAAACCTAACCATAAGTAACACGACCTTGGGTTACCCCTGGGCGCGGTGTCGCTAATGCATGTTGGGCGAACCTGATTAACCAAATTTGAAAAAGGAACGGCAGCAGAAAAAGGTCACAGGAGCCCAATTACAGTAGAGGAGTGCTACTGAACCTACCTAACCTAAGCACGGCTCCCCTCGCTAATTAAACTAACCTAACCAAGATTAAGGGACACACACGGTCCCTCGAAGCCATTTTCTCAATAACTAGAATGACTGGGGCTGAAACATGGAACCCAATAGAATTAAAAAGCATCATACTTGATATCAAGGTGCTATAGAACCGGCCTTATGAAACTGGAACTAACCCTAAGTCTCCATGATACCATTACTATATTATACTGGCCTTTTCCATTGACTATGCGAAATTAAAATAGAGGAAGGCCGGTGCATTCATCTAACTATGAAATATAATAGATAGCCTCTGAACAAAACTCAGCACCAATAACTCGTATCAAGCAAAACTAACCTAAATAATATCCGCAATTTAACTGCCGAGAAATAGATGAAAAAGCAGGCTAGGGCAAACGTAAAAAAAAATATATAAACACAGTAACCTCTGCACATATACACACACGCCCTAACTGCATGAACAGCAGACCATCAATGACGTGTCACGTAAAAATGGGTAGCAGTCAGAGGCGTTTCTTCGTGAACAACCAAAAATTCGCAAGCATAAACAAAGTTATGGTTCCATTGACGAGCAACTAGAGCGGTCACAAGGACATGAGATGGTATTCAGCGCCCTCTCTCGATAAACAAGACAAGTTCTTATTGTAAACAAACAAATAACTATACCCCTCTATAAACAATAGCAGTCTTTAATCACGCGGTTTTGGTGTAAGTTTCAGCCTAACGTAACCTATAACCACAAACAAAACTTTTTAGTCCCAATAAAAATTCAAATTCTGCTCCAATCAAACAACTTCACTTTGTAAATAAACAATGTGACGTCACAACCAAGACCGATAAGCGCACTCAAAATGAAGTTGCGAGTTGT
>LQNS02278170.1:25667488-25686327 GCA_001587735.2 Parhyale hawaiensis
GTGCTTATAGCTATGTTGATTTTTATGCATTTGAATTGATTCCAGATTGCTGATGATGGCCGAAGAGCCGAAACGTTCATTTTTAATATAGACTAGCTTATCAGTAAATATGTTTTTGAGATCGTTAGTTTTCGCCCTAATTTTTATTTTAAAAGATGCTTATAATTATGTTTTTTGACCAGTGAAGACGAATTTCTCCTATATATTTGCAACAAGCGTTTTTATTTTGTTACTAGGTTATATTCGTCACAAATAAAACCAAATATTTGTGTATTTAGCTGAGTATTTAGATATTTCGATCGCGCTTGTTGGTTTGTTTACGTTTTGAGCTCTCACGAAGTCGGTCTATGAGTTTATGGAGAAAAGCCTTCAATTGGTGTAATTGATCAATTTTTTGTGGTAGAAATATCTGCAGGGACCTATAACGAAATTTTTAGATGCCATTTCATCATTATTAGCAACAATTACGAATAAAAGTCTGTTTACATTGTTTTTTTTTTTTTTTTGTTTTGGTTGCTTCGGGGTTACACTTTGAGAAATCCTGTCTCATTCACCTCTATAACAGAGTAACACCGACTATGTAACGCCGCGTAACACAGAGTTACTCTGAGGCAATCTGATTATAACAGGCCTTTGGCAGTCGAGTATGCGAAGAATAGCTTGGATCGCATAAAATTGGATGCCGATTGTAATATACGCGCAGCGCGATCATGAACATCACACACCAATAATAGCACGCTTGTGCTTCATGCTGATACGTCGGAGACTGGTTTTAGCAACATTTTGACTGCATAAATGGCGCCGCGAGTACATGGAAACGACAATTTCGACAAACCAGCACCCAGTCAGCATCCAGACAAGACTCGACTTTTTGGTGAATGATTAGATAAGAGGCAGCAGTCGGACCAACAGTCCCATTTTCTTAAAATGTTCACTGTTCCTTGGGACCGTATACCCAGAAAACCTTCAAATTTCCTATAAAATCGGAAAAATGGGTTAGTCTTCTGTACTTTTTCGTTTTCCCAATAGAGAACCCTAAAGATATCTCGTTTTCTCTGGGGAAAATGGTAAAACGAGCCTAATTCAAATAAAACTACGAGCCTAATCCAAGTCTTTTCCAATTTACATTGCTGACTTGCTGTACCAAGTTTCACCCAAAAAATAGGATCATCCCCGTTCTCCCGGTGATTCACGACAAGATTTTTGTACATCGTTAAAGTGACATAGCCTAACTTAAATTAAACGTTCTCTCGACTCCTTGAACACTGCCCTCATTAAGATTCCTTAAAAGTGCAACCATTAGGGAATCGGAATATAAAATGTTGCAGTGGTCTTTTTTTTCAAGACTATTTGGCGAACACAAGTATCTTCATTCATCATACCCATGGCAGCCAAAACCTCATCAGCAACAGAACTTCTCTATAACCGGCGTAATCCATTTTGATCTTTATATTTTTTGCCCTTTGTTTAAAATCCCGTGGTGCTGTAACTGAATCATCATCCGCTTTCAGTTCCTCATATACCTGCCGAAGTTGTTTGTCTCGGACAGCGTCCACAGTTCTTTCCAAAATCTTTGGGCCAGTTGTGGTGTAAATTTTCATGCGCTTTGCGTATCAGGAACAGATGCCACACCAGCTCTTGTTCCACAATATGCAACAATTGAGCGTTCAGGATGTCCGGATGTAGTTAATGTGGTTACGCGTTTTTATATTCATCATTACATTTCAGCGTCGCGTAGTACCTGTATATCTTCACAACAGGTTCATTACCAATCTTGGGATCCAGAGGAATCCACGGTTTCTTCCTGCTGACGCAACTTTCTGTGCAGAATACGTATGCCACCTTTCAGAAAACAGGCTTAGGTTCACCTAAAAAACTACGTTACTAGCAACAGTACTTCCCTTCTTTGTATCCCAAATGCAGCAATCCTCGCAAAAATTGGCCCCCCTTTCGAGGAGTAACTACACATTGTCTTTTTCTTTCAAGGGAATAGAATTCTACACAAAGCAAGAATCACTTTGCAGTTTCCCTAGGAGCTCGTTTGTGCTCATGAACTTCCCAAACGGGAGTTAATCATTTCGACTATTCGAAACTGAGTTAGCTTCCGCATGACCGCAGCTTCCCTAACCTTACCGGCCGATTGAACTTGCCTCATGGTCGAGAGAGGCTGAGCGAGCAGAGTTAACATACTTTTTGCGACTGTGCGGGGCTTCCTTTACGTCATCAATGAATGCAGAACTGGACGAGTCGAGACGCTCCTTGGCGGAAGGTGAATTTCCTGCCTGGTTGCCATGAGAGGCTGAGCGAGTAGCGTCGGCCTGCTTTTTGCGGCTGTGCGGGGCTTCCTCCTCGTCATCACCAAATATCGAACTGGATGAATCGTGACGCTCATTTGCGTAAAGTGAATTTCCCTCCTGGTTGCCACGAAATGTTGAGCGAGCAGAGTTGGCACTTTATTACGGCCGTATGACGTGTCTTTCATACCATCGATGTCTGCTGATATTGCTGGCACTTGTGCCAAAAGCTGGGCGCAGTGCCCTGCGGCCTGTGCAGGCGAGGCGGCAGGCGTGCGCCAGAGCGAATGCGTTCGTGCATACGTATAGCTTGTAGACGCCCACGCCCTTTCTGTAGTTGCCACATATCACTATTCTACAGACCATTCTTTATCGAGATGAGTTTATTTAGATAAAAAGCATACCAGCATACCATAACAGAAGTTATACACTTATATATTGCTGTCGTAAGTGTCGTTACGATAATTAGAGAGAATGCGATTGGTATTTGATTCTATTGCGGGAATATAAAATATTATATAGCCGTGTGAGACTGAGCAAACAGTTGCATGCTCGCAGTGCAGCGCTTTGCGTCTTCCACTGCCCTTCGCAGCGTCTATATCATGCTGTTGTAGCAGTTGGAGAAGAAAATGTCTTTGCGGAAGGATTCTTTGAGGATTTCAAGACGACAGAAAGTAAGTGCGATTGCATATATACCCTTGGGAATTGTCCGCATAAAGCTGCTGATATGGAGCAAGAAGTTTCCACACAGGGTCCTGTGCCTTCAGTAGTAGACATCATTGACTCTCCCCCGCAAGATACTTCTGAAGACACTTCATTATCTGAGCGGGCTTCGACACTAGAACTGTTATAAAATACTCTAGAATTGCTCCATTCATCTGAACAGAAGGTTCCAAACACCATAGCTTTCTTCTCAATTGCTTTCTGCGTACGATCGAGTACCAACGCCACCTATACTATGTTTTTAGGTGGCCTTGGCAGCACTTCGAGCGAGTGCGTTCGTGCATACGTATAATGCAATAAAAGGACGCCGTTACCTCTCTGAAATTGTCAAATATACCGCCATTCTACAGACCATCCTTCAACGAAAATACAAGTTTAATTAAATAAAAAGCATAAAACACTAAAGTGCATAGAGTGCTCCTCCATCTCGAAAACGCTACCGATTGAACTTACTGCGTGCCACTTGCACACGCCTTGAACGACCGCCAAACGAAGCATTCGCTCGGTAACGCGTTCGAAACGAGTATTTAACATGTAATTTCATCAATAATAATGGATAAAGATACTAGTTTGAACATTTTGAAGCTTTACTTAGGAATGTTAATATGCCAAAACTTTCATTTATAAGGACGAAATCAAACTTCCAGAAAACACAGCATAGTGGGTACATAAGTTAAACATTACAGTTTGTGCAAGTTATTACATTGGATTCTATATGTTCAGGGCAAATGAATGCAGAGCATAGTGAACACTTAGTACTGTATNGGATTCTATATGTTCAGGGCAAATGAATGCAGAGCATAGTGAACACTTAGTACTGTATTTAGTCTTTCGACCTTGGGCACCATGAACACAGATTTCTTTTCCCTGTTCTTGAAGTAGCGGTGTTTGGAGTTTGAACCTGTCGTGGCAGGGGGCCTATGACTGCAGTCATAGCAGCTTGCACTTAAGTTGGTATACCTGTTCTTGGAGGTTTTGCTCTTGTTTTGATAGCAGGTTTTACTAGTTCATTACCCAGTTTCTTGAGGAAGTTTAGTCTGGTCAACGAAGAATTCGGGAATTTCTTTTTGTAGAGCAGATACGTGTTCAAGGCACTGACAGTCAAAACATGAGTCAGAAGAACAAAAGGCCATCTCATGGATATTCTGTGACAAGAAAATTCTTTCAGCATCTTATCCGCACTATCGACGGCCCCTTTAGACTTTGTGTAGTCCAAAATGATATCTGGTTTGGCATGTTCTTCATGCTTACTGCATGATCGCTGTGTTGACTTGATAGCAAGATAACAGATTTGTTTTTTCGAGGAACATAGGACACCATCGTTGCATCTCTTGAAGACAAAAATAAGCTAGAATTCACCTCTCGTGATTTGGAAGGCAGCATCATTTTTGGTACTTCCTTTCTGATTTGCCTCATTGTGCCAAGCAACGTTTTGTCTTGTTGTGCAAGTTCCTTAGCAAGTTCCAGCGAAGTAAAAATTATCGCAAGTTACTCCATATCCTTGGCCCAGACCTCTTATTAAATCTAACACGACTCGCTGCCCTTGTTTCTTTTCAGGAGCAGAAGATATTTGGCCCGTGTACGCTTGCGAACTCCATACATATCCTGAAGGATTCTCACAGATAGCCAATATCTTTATGCCGTACCGATCTGGTTTACTTTTCATATACACTCTGAATGGACATCTTCCTCTAAAACCAACTAACTGCTCAGGCACTAAACATTTCTGGCAATTTTTAGTGAAAATCTCCCAGACATCTCTTATTGCTGCTAATTTGTCGACAGCGTTGCTCTCTTGGCGTGTTTCATGATCATCTGTTCTAATAAAGCGCCATATATTCTGAAAAGTGTTGCGTCCCATTGTGGCTTTGAAAATTGGTCGGCTAAAGGAGTTTTCATTATTCCAAACAGATTTGATTGATTCCTTCCTGCCTCTCGTTGCGCCGAATAAAAGTAAAATTCCTATGAAAGCATTCAGTGTTTCTCTAACCAATTTCCATTCAGGATGACCAAGTTCTACTGCCTTCTTTTCTGAGCAAACAATTATCATATTCATGATACTATCATCGAACAGAAGTTGGAATGCACTTATTGGCGTATCTATGTTTTACTGATGTCAGTAAGTCCAGGTGCCACGCGCAGAGTATTTCGCCTCAAAGTTCTTCGGTTAGTGGAAGGGGCTTTTTTCTTCCAGTTTGTCCCATCTCTTGATTGTATGTAGTCATCATCATCATCGTCGTCGTCTCCATCAGAGTTTTCTTCAGAACTAGAAGCTTTAGAATCCTCTTCATTAGGCAAGAGCTGGTCTTCATCTTCTGAATCTTCATCACACATGAGTTTGTGGCGGCATTCCTGTTAGCGCATCGCTGGGATCATGCTACACAGTGCTACACGGGCGACAGACTTAGGTGGTATCGCGGATGCAGGTTTCGGGGTGGTCAGACGTGTGGTCGGTCTCTAGAGGGATGCATGGGAGAAGGGAAACTCCATACGTTATTAGATCCATGTATTGGGAACTATACGAGTAAGACACAATAGGCGGTGCCTGAGACGGGCTGTGGCGGCGTCCGTCACAGGAGCTACTTAGCCTACTAGTAACAGGCGAGCTCTGGGCTGGCTCATAATGGTACGGAGCGCTTTTATAACCTTGCCACAAGGTGTGGCATCACCTGATCATGTCATGCTGTGACAAGTTCTTCTTCACTATCGACCTCCAAATCTGATAAATTATTCAAAAGTTCTCCTATTTCATCATCAGAAGGAATTTACGAGACATTGCTAAGGTATTTAAATCTGTAAAAAACCAAAAAAATAATTATATAGCTAATTATAATTTAGAATAAATTTTAGGATGAAATTTCTGGTCAACATCTCTTCCCGAAATGGGGTCATAAATGACCCCGAGTACTTAAAGACGTCATAACTACAAAAATATCATAGTAATTCTCTAGACATTTTCTTCNAAAGTAAAATTCCTATGAAAGCATTCAGTGTTTCTCTCTCCAATTTCCATTCAGGATGACCAAGTTCTACTGCCTTCTTTTCTGAGCAAACAATTATCATATTCATGATACTATCATCAAACAGAAGTTGGAATGCACTTATTGGCGTAACTATGTTTTTACTGATGTCAGTAAGTCCAGGTGCCACGCGGAGAGTATTTCGCCTCAAAGTTCTTCGGTTAGTGGAAGGGGCTCTTTTCTTCCAGTTTGTCCCATCTCTTGATTGTATGTAGTCATATCATCGTCGTCTCCATCAGAGTTTTCTTCAGAACTTGAAGCTGAAGAATCCTCTTCATTAGGCAAGAACTGGTCATATGACTTCTTCACTATCGACCTCCAAATCTGATAATTATTCAAAAGTTCTCCTATTTCATCATCAGTAAGGAATTTACGAGACATTGCTAACGTATTTAAATCTGTAAAAAAACATAAAGAATTAATTATAATTTAGAATAAATTTTAGGATGAAATTTCTGGTCAACATCTTCCCGAAATGGGGCCATAAATGACCCCGAGTACTTAAAGACGTCATAACTACAAAAAATATCATAGTAATTCTCTAGACATTTTCTTCTAATGTTTTACACTTCATTTCAGAAAAGAAGACCACAGTTTGATAAATTTTTAGGAGGTAGTTTATAAATTATTGCAAAATTTCACATTCTGGGGTCATTTCTGACCCCATTTTGGGTCTAGAAAGGTTAACCTTTGTCTATCCAAAACATCTGATGATACGCTGATTACCAAAATGGGGTCATATTTGACCCCAGTCTTTTTTGGTCCCTTAATCACTCGGGAGTTTTCGCACCCTAACACCAACAGCCCTTCCTGTTGGTTACCACAACTTAAAAACCCAAAACACGTCGACAAATTCCATGTAAATTTAAATCTCACACAATTCCAACAAAATTGTTGTCCCAAAAATACAGGTCTATAATATGCGTACATCAGCAGTCTTCCCACATACAAACTGATGTGCACCTCAATATTCATAATGCAAGTGCGATAATTATTTTATCCACTCTTTTAAAACAAACCAAGTTTGCTTATTCATCATACATTTCATATAACAACACCTCAATTTGCAAAATCCTTCAAACGTCACTCATTTATACCATAAATACACCATCAATCTTCCCACATACATGCTGCTATATATCTTACTATTCATAATCTGATGGTTAATTTAATAGAATCTTTTCATAAAGCTAATTCATTTTCTTCCTTATAATCCATTCCAAAGGACAGTCCTTCAATGAACACCATTCTTCATATAAAGCACTTCCCTTATTTTTCGTAATGCAACTTTTTTCTACTTCTACTTCTTTCAATTATCATACAAACTTCCTAATAGTAGAAAAATATCTATATTCCTTAAAAATAGTCCACAAAAGTTAACCATTAATATTTATAATATGGTAAAAGTATAATCATAAAATTAATTTCATGATTATATATTATAATCATTATATTTATTAGTTTCATTAAATAGTTTTTTGATGAATCATATAATTGCATTATATAATTTCAATTAACCGACCCTATTATTCTGCCACTTTCAGAACAAGTCATAACTCGAAACGTCTTTTTTCGTAAGTACGTATTCTAACTTTTTCGATACTGCTCCAATAATTTTGTTCATTATTATCTCAAAACGTCCATAGTAATACCATTATTTAACTTAGATACATTTCTCATTTTAACATCATTGACCGGCGTTTCTCGTGACATATTAACCTAATTAATGAAACAATGGACTAATTAATTTTGCTCCACTTTCATCTCACTGAATCAATAACATCAACTTTAGGTTATAAAAAGGATGCAAAAACATAAAAAAATAATCACCACTTCTTTATTAGTTTCATTAATTAGTTTTTTGATGAATCATATAATTGCATTATATAATTTCAATTAACCGACCCTATTATTCTGCCCTTTTCAGAACAAGTCATAACTCGAAACGTCTTTTTTCGTAAGTACGTATTCTAACTTTTTCGATACTGCTCCAATAATTTTGTTCATTATTATCTCAAAACGTCCATAGTAATACCATTCGTACCGTTGGATCGTCCAAATCACCAGACCTCGGCATCTCCGATTATGGTACGATATCAAGATAAAATCGATAATTCCTCACCGCACTTACGATGGAGAAGGCAATACCATCGCTCCATTTTGATCGAAACCAAAAATCGCCAATTTTCAACGGCGATAACCTACGATAAAATAACCATCAACGAGGCCATCGTAAGGCGTCACTATAAACGATGGACCATCGCATCAACACATTTTGAATCATAAACCACAAACATCGAATTAAACGGCATCTCTTGCAATTTCAACCTGTGCACGGTTTTCAGGCCAGTAATGCCATGCCTACTTGATAACACTGCAAAATATAAAACCCAAGTTATTACGGTTAACAAATACCTGGTTTACTAAGATAAATGCTACAAATGTAATGACCTTTCAAAACCGTTATAGTAATTAACATTGTTAGGTCTTGGGAATGTGATAAAATAAACGGTAAATTTACCTAACAGGTCAGTAAAGACATTTAATATTTTTTTGACATTTAGGTAAAATAAAGCATTCCAAGACTTTTTCGATTGATAACGTTTTCCCCGCAAATGCTTAATTTTTAAAATATTTCACTTTAACGTTTTCATTGTTTTTGTATTACAGAAAATAAAATTCCCCATTACGACTAACAAGATATTTCACACCGTTTTTTATATATTTCTCGCAGGATATCAACAAAACGGTTCCTTGCTTCCCTCAACTTAATAAGCAAGAACAACCTTGTAGCGAAAAAAACAAATTATTACAAAACTTTGTTCTTTATTCTGCGCCGCGGCCGTAAAAGCGCATCTTCAATTATTTCACAAAAAACCATGGCAACTTAAAATAAAATACCTCTAAAAATAAGCACTTGTGATGAAAAAGTTATTCTTTAAAAGTTTTACAATACCTTATTTCCCCTAAATATGCCGCATTGAATTTCTTCAACGCGATGAAATAAATTGGCCTATACCTTGTACCTTGGGATGACCTTAGTAGCAGGGTCGCTGAGCATTGAGGCGTTAGTTCTAGGACCGGTCGCCATTCGTGTACACCCTCTCACTCCTCCATTCGTGAACATGCTTGTAAGTGCAATCGTACAGTCACAGCAAATGATTACAACATTCTTCTGCTGAAGGTACTCACAATTTACGCATTATAGAATCTCAGTTAATTAAAAAAAAAAAACAGAATTGAATGACATGCAAAGTACAACACCGCTCTGCGTCACAGGTCCATAGTAAATTAGGTTTTTAAAGCAAAATTTCATATTTGTATACTGTGAATTTGTTTAGTTTACATATTGACTTTATATATCTCGATTTCAGAATCTTTGCTGATGATGGACGACATGTGTCCGAAACTTTCTTTTATTTATGCCTGACTAGCTTGTGACTTCACTAAATTTTAGCAAAATGGCAAAATGGTCTGCGTGCGTGCATTCTTCAACGCGCGCACTAAGAGATAGCGCTTTCAAGCACATGGGCAGGAAGGAGTATTAGGACTGGCAACCCCTTAGTTTCACCTTATTCAGCAATACGCGCGCATGCAGAACTGTGCAATAGTCCCATTTCATAACAATTTTCTTTAAATTCTTGGCAGTGCAAGTTCCAATTCCGACCTGCGAATGCTCGAGTCTGTTCATTAACAAACTGCAACCGAACCTTAACAACATGAAGTCCTACCTTTTGAATGTAGCCCACAATAGATGAACTGTTGCATTTTGTGTTTAGCTAGTTAGAATTAGAACTAGTTTTGCACAAGCAGTGTAAAATCTTTTATATGAGTTGATTCAGAATGCTGATGATCTATAGGGTCAAAACGTTCAGATCTAGATCAAATTTTTAATTATGTCTTCTAGATCAATCGTCTTTACCATCACCTTGATTTTGAAATGATCCCGTGTTTTAGAACCGAACTCACAATATATTGGAGCATTTACTAAAAAAATAAAAACAACGCCGCTTCATAAGACTAAAACGCCATTATCAATCTTTTATTGAAAAAAAATGTTACACGTAATATAACATCATTCTCAAGCCTATATCTAAGCACTACTTAGTGCTTTTCCGGCAAAAGGACTATAAAAAACAAACAAAATTGAATTCAAAATAGCTACACCTTAAACTACGTTGAGGAATCAGCGTGACAGTTACGCGTGGCAAGCAAGTTGTACATTATGATCTGAGATACTATATGATGTAGAGGCTCAGATTATGAAGTATATAGTAAGATATTGTAATTTACTGGTAACCACTAGAAAGAAGATATTTTTTTCAGTTCGACCTTGAATTTACTTAACGATGGAAGGTTTCTCATTCTTAGAGGTAGTGCATTCCAGACAGAAGGGACAATATAATTTAGAGAACGTTGTGTTAATGTCAAGCGTTGGTAGGCAGGTACAGGGTTATTATTATACCTAGTAGTGTATCCATGTAGCACATATATAAAACCAGAACGTTTATGTAATTTGAAAGCTTCTATAGAGATAAGGCATGTACGGACATCGTGAATTTTTAGTATTGAAGTTCGATAGAAAAGAGTATTACAATGATCTTGATAACCTACACCAGTTATGATTCTTACAATTTTCTTTTGTAGCATCAATAACCTATTTATATATACGTCATTAGCACCACTCCAAACAACATTACAGTACAAGTAATATGGGTATACAAGAGCATAATACAAAGTAACCAATCTATTTTCAGGAGTACAGTATATGGCTGCAGCTTATAAAAAATGCCTATAGTTTTCGTGATTTTAGAACAAATATTATCAATATGATTGTTAAATGAAAGACGCTTATCGACAGTGACACCCAAGAATTTACCACTCTCCTCAAAGTTAATCTTTTGACCGTCAAAGTAAGCATTTAGTTGTTCATCAATTGACTGTATTGTTACTAAATACTATCGTGAATGTTTTATTAACATTAAGAGAAAGCCGATTTGTTATCATCCAGTCTTTAATTTTAATCAATTCTGAATTTAAGGTGGTGATGAGTTCATTATAATTAGTTGAGGCTAGTGAAAATGTGGTATCATCCGCAAATAATATTGGCATAAACACTAGATACATTTGGCAAATCGTTAATATATAGCAAAAACAAGATTGGTCCAAGTATAGAGCCCTGAGGCACACCAGTGTTCGGAGTTGAGAAAGTTGACAGATAGCCATTAATTTTAAAACATTGTTTTCTGTTTGACAGGTAGCTTTCAATCCAGTCAAAAACCACTCCTCTGAATCCATAATTTTTTAGTTTAGTTAGAAGTATTGCGTGATTGACTGTATCGAAAGCCTTTTTTAGATCTACAAAAACACTTAGAGTGTGTTTTCTATTATTAAAACTGGCATAAATAAATTCAGGTAAAGATTTTAGAGCATCAAGAGTACATTTTTTCGTTTGGAAACTAAATTGACTTGAAAAATTATTGAAAATTTCGATTGAAATACAATGATGCCGTCAGACATACAACGCTCATAAATTTTACTAAATAGAGGAAGCACTGATATTGGTTTAAAGTACGATAAATTTGATAAATCTCCCCCCTCAAACACCGGTGTGACACAAGCTACTTTCTAACATTCGGGAAATATACCCCTGCTGGAAGGAGTCATTAATCAATGACACTGGCCGTGCAAGCACACATTTTGCAGCTTTCAATATGTTAACTGGTATGACATTATTACCATTTTATACATTCTTCATGCGGCAGATAATGTTGACCCATTCATCATTACTAACAGGCTTCTGTGAAAAAAGAATTTGGAAACGGGTCGTTCATAGTACTGTATATAGAGGCAGGCATTTCTTTATCTAGATTGACAGCAACATTTGTGAAGAAATCGTTGAAGTGGTTAGCAATTTTGCTGCCATCTGTAACTGTAGTGTCATTAACGATAATTGATTTTATTGCGTTCGGTTTCCGGTTCTTGAAAGAACTTTATTTATTATATGCAGAGTTCTTTTTATATCGGAATCATGTTCTGCAAAAAGTTTTTTGTAGTAATTTGCTTCTGCCTTTTTTAATCAGAAGTGAGGCGATTTTTTACTGCTTGTCGACATCGTTGCTAATTAAAACCCATTTTATTTAGCTTAAAATACAAGAATTTTGTTTTAATGGATCTTAGCAAACAAGGAGTAAGCCACGGTTTTCGAAATAGTTTCAAGGAGATGAATTTGGTTTTTAGCGGAAAAAAAGAAGTCTGTCAGTACAGTTCATTCATTTTAGTTATGAACGACTCAATTTTAGTATTTATATCACTTTCGTACAAGATATCGAAATTAGTGCTGGATAACTTATTCAAGAAATTTTCAATATTGAGTGCAGAATGCTGTCGAAAAGAAATTTTAGTATTTAAATTTACACTTGAATCTAAGGAAATTAAATGAATATTGGGCAGTGGTCAGGGATACCCGCTGTAAGTATTCTACTGGTACACAACGTTAGGTTATTAGTCCAGATGTGATCCAATAAAGACTGTTCAACATCCATCTCTGAAGGAATAAAGCGGGTTGGTTTGGTAATCATAGGTATAAAATGTAGAGCGCATATTATTAATGAACGAGTTAAAGTATTTACGATTTTGTAGAATGTTACGGTGAAGGAAATCAGTGACTGCATCCGAAAAGTTTTCAGTGCTGTCCGAGTGGGGTCTATAAACACCTATAACATATAACACTTATGCATGAATTTTAATTTCTAGGGTTAAGCATTCTATTGTGGTATCACAACGGCTCAATTCCTCTATCAGCGAACCATTATAGCTTTGTCTACTAAAATCGACATTCCGCCACTACGTCTGTTGGGTCTAACCTAATGAAATGAGTTATATCCTTCAAAATTACAGTAATGCATACTATCATTATCTAGCAAAGTCTCTGCGAGAACTATAAGATCCTTTGCAACAGACATTGAACTGAATGAGGTGAGAATATCGCCGTTAGCGTTGATACTACGTATATTTGCACCTAAAATGAATAATTACTTCTAATGTCTTTAAATTGATCATTAAATTTATATTAGATTGCTGCGGCTGATCTAAGCTTTGATGAAAATTGTCGAAGTAGTTGTTATCCGGATCATATGCTCTTAACAACTCATGTAAAAAATCTGGCGTTTCCATCATTTATATGATACAGCAAAGACAAGAAACATACGCGTCTAAACAGGGCATAATTATTGAGTAACGCCTTCCGGAACATAGGCCCACAGTAGCTCGTGTAGGAAAATCTGGCATTTCTATCATTTATATAATGCAACAAATTAAGGAAACGCGCGTCTAGACGGAGCATAACCAACCAACGCTACCCGAGCATCACAGTAAAGATCTCACCATTAATGAGGTCAGCTACTAATAAATGCAGATACTGGCGTTGAAGTACTTTTTCACAGAAGCTGGTGAGCCCGGAGGCACTATAGTCTCTCACAACGATTTTGCGTTCACGTAAGCTTTCCAGCGCGCGCCACCACTGAAAAAACACTATCTAACCTACTCTTACTTAACCTCCCAACCTAACATAACCTAACCCAATTTAGCCTCTCTAACTAAATCTTGCCTTACCTAACGTTACCTAACCTAACCCAGCTTAATCAGCGATACAGCGGGCAGCGCGGCGCACCAACGTGAACGCCGCTCTCGCGCACACAAATCGTCGTGAGAGACGATAGTGCAGCCCGGAGTGTGTGTTGACTGCCATCCTGGACTTACGTGCGTTGGGAGCTTCAGGATCAGGAGGCCGCACCCAGGCAGCACTATCGTCTCTCACGACGATTTGTGTGCGCGTGGGCGGCGTTCACGTTGGTGCGCCGCGCTGCCCGCTGTATCGCTGATAAGTTGGGTTAGGTTATGTTAGGTTAGGAGGTTAAGTAAGAGTAGGTTAGATAGTGTTTTTTTAGTGGTGGCGCGCGCTGGAAAGCTTACGTGAACGCAAAATTGTCGTGAGAGACTATAGTGCACCCAGCAATCTTCTTAGGATACTCTCGTTTCTCTTTTCGCAGCACGTACATGATCGTATTTCGTGTAGGTGTCAGACTTTCGTTGATATAGAGATTTGCTGGTCTGTGCTGACGACATACATCTAATATATCACTCTTCGTGTCTCTGCTACAGAACTTCACCACAATGTTACGGTGGTCAGGAGCTTGATTCGCCGGCTTACGACCCAGTCGATGCGCAACAGAGACAACCGTTGACTGCATGTTTAATTTCAGCTTCTCCTTCACCATAGCACACACCAAGTCACTGCAGTTTTTACCACTGGTAATCTCCGGTACCGCATTCCCCGAAAACAGCAGGGTATCACGTCGCTGTCGTCGATGTTTCTGAGTTTACATCTTGTTCTAGCTGGTTAATCTTAGCCTCTCGCTCTTCCAGTTTATCAGACAGACCAGCAACCGCCATTTTCATTACATCCATCTTCTTAAAAATAGTTGCTACAATAATCTTCGATTCCTCCGAAATTTCATCGATACCTTCTATGCCGCTTAATATTTCATCATATATAGGCTTTTTAGTTTTTGTAAGGCCCATTGTTGCGAATATCAGTATGCGGGACGTGAATGTGGCCAGAAGACAGGACGTGAACGTGGGAAAGGGGGTGGGGGGCGGTCGTCGAAGTAAGCACCACCCAAAGAGAAAAGAACTCAACTACTGATGAAAATATTATTGATATGAGCACGGATAACGTACGAATATTTTGACAAATGGCCCCATTTATCCCAAACGATACATTTATCTCAAAAAAAAATAATTTAAAAATGTAAGGAGGCACATGACACGTCCTCCCACAATCACGCACACGAAAAGAGTGTTGCCACTCATCGGTAAAGCCTGAAATGGGCAGAAGTAACCCGTTCAAAAAAAACAATTGCAAGGGCGGCGGTAGTCCACACAGCAAGAGAGTTACCCGAATTATTACGATTTTCTCAAATAGTCAAAATAAAATGCTATATAGACGGGGAAATTTTAATCCCATCAAATACCGCCTTTAAAACTAATATATGAAGCTTGAACTAGTAAGAGCAAACACTCCTCCGTTTGACCATTTGCATTTTTTTTTACCAGAAAAGCTCTTTAGAATACCAGTTTTACAAGTAAAGTTTATAAATTTGCAATTAAATTACTTCTAGAGCGATTAATACTGCCCCGATTAGGAAGCCGTGGCTATGTTGTTGTAATTGATTTTTTCGCCTGTCATCCTATTCGCTTGATATTTTACTGCCTTAATTCAAGCAAACTGATATTGCATCGCACACTTAACAGCTGTGATCGTGTAAAAATTATTAACTTTCTATTTTGTTCATGGGAGCCCAGGCTCACCTTATTTAATAAGCAAGTAAAATGTATGAACTACTGAACACGGTTTGCTATCTATCTCTTCACCTGACGTCACAGGAGTGGGCGGGGCTTAACACATATCTGCGCGTGAGTTAACCTGTTCGTTGTTCAGCCATCCCCTCCGGGGGCATAGGATGGGCCATAGTCCATAGGGTTAGGTTAGTTAGGTTCGTCCATCCTATGTTATGGGGAGTAGCGCCCCCAAGGGGTTTGAGTAGGTTACCTTAGCCAATAGCTAGGCCTTCGGGACGTCTGTCTTTCGTGCCCACTTTGCTTCCTTCCACTTTCATACTCCTACTGATCTATGACAACAGACAAGAAGGAGAAGATTCCCGACTTGCTGTTCCCATGCGCGTTGATCCTGTGTGGGAACACCTTCGTGCATGGGTTCCCTGTTTTTCTGTCGACATACTATATGTCCCTTCCTTTTACTCTCTTAGAAGAGCTTAGTTCTTATTTAGGGAGGCTTAAATCTTCTTATAATAAAATTGTTCAGCCATGGTATGAAGAGTGTGCAGCCGCACTGCAGCGGTACAGCTGGGGTCATAATATTAAGACTAGGTTCTGTTCTATGGATGTGGAGGGATTCCAATGTTGTGAGCTCTATTCGGTTGGAAAAGTTTACGATTGAGAAGTTGTTCCTGCTGATGGGATGGTTGTCTTGCCCTGCATGCAGGCGAGGGGCTGAATGTGAGTTTTTCGCAAGTGGTAAGCCGGTTCGACTTAACACACCTAGATGTTGGTCAATGCAGGCTTTGAAGTGTCCAGTGCTGTCGATATAAGCGCTGCAAGCCCAGCATTGGTAAAGATATCTAGATAACACTAGATTCTACTGGTGTGGTGAGTTTTGTCTTTAAATTTGAAGTAGGAAAATTTGAAGTTTATATTTGGGTACGCTTCAGAGAGGAACGCTTTCGAAGGGTTTACTGCACTAACGGAGGTTTCGTTGTAGTACGGAAGTGAGTGCAAGAACAATTAGCGATAGTGGTCCAGGAGGTAGTGCGGGTAGCCACTATTTAAAAAAACTGTTCGAAAATGCAAGGTGGGACAGAGATAAATGGTAGGCTCGAAATAGCAAGGTTTTATTGCATTAATTTTAAACTGATCATAGCAGTGACTGAAGAAACTGGTTCCGAGGCCTGAGTGCTGAGGATAACATGCCACGTCTGCGAGGCCACAACAGAGACCACTAAGACCCCACTCCATGAGGACACCCTTTGAAGTCACCCTTTGCCTCACTGTACTTCTGTCGTTCTCCCAACTCTCTCCTGCCCTTTTGGTCGTCGACACATTTATTTAATCTGCTTATCTATTTGTGTTAGCTTGTACTACTACTAAACTACACGAGTTTATAACCTTTCTAGCTATTGTATGCTTGCCACTTGCGAAACCCTCACACTCAGCCCCTCGCCTGTATGCCGAGCAAAACAACCATCCCATTAGCAGGAACAACCATTCAATCATAACTCTTCCAACCCGATCAAGCTCACAATAGAGTCCCTCCACATCCACAGAACAAAACCTAGGCTTATATACGACGTCAGCTGTACCGCTGCACACTGTTCATACCTAGCCTCTCATCTACTGACTACAGGAGTTGACATCCGGTCCCTCTACGTGGCTCTGTTCATTTGCATTTCAGACCTCCCCTCAACAGCACGCATGCTCCCTTCCCAGATTCAGAAATAAAAAAATATTGCAAGTTTTATAGGTTCATTAGTTTTTCTGATAAATAGGATAATTTATCCCAAAACGTTGGAGAATTTTAATTTGATATTATGAAATGGGTATTCGTACGCTAGAAAATTACGATAGTTAGAATTTTGTATCCAGATTAGCCCAATATATGCAGAACTTGCACCTAAAATATCGGGCTGTGTCCAATCGTTTGGCGTGAGACTGTATCGATCGGACCATCTTCGTAAAGTATACCCAGGCCTGTACGTTAGGCCTCGTCAGAACGCCTACATCGAAGTTCGGAAGTTAGACAGACCAATCATGGCAAGGAGAAAATTCTACGGCCTAAGATAAAGCAAAAAGTTCAGAATTTCCTTGTCGACACTTAACTGCCTGCCGTGACGAACTTCATGGAAGTAGCATTCACATACAGAGTATTCGCGATACCAATTTTCATTTAAACAGCAGAAGTTTTGAATATCCTGATCGTTGAAGATTGGTTAACCACCGTGACCACTGTAACAGAGTCATCCTCAGAGAAAGCCCAGAACTTCAATTGGCTGAAACTTCAAATCAACTTTATATACGGAAGCTCTTGGTTTGGCATATTAATCACTCGGCAATTCTTGTATCCTTTTGATTAATGATGGTCCAGAAGATCAGCCATCTTAGATTCTGAGACTAATCACTTTTACACATAGCTGTCACAGAAATCTTCCAAAATAAAACTGCGTTAGTGGGTTGTGTCCAGTTGCAGCCCAAGAGAACTTCAATGTTGCGGGAACGTCACTTGTGTAAATCGTGCTATTGAATTTGAGGAACGGATGTTCAGGACTGTTCGTAACTGGTCGAATTACTTCCAGGTAATAAGTCTGTCAAACTGCTACGAATAACTGATAAGGGCAACACGTCTATGAGGTTTATGCTCTTACAGTCATGTTGAAGTCCCCAGATTCCAGGGGCGTGTTGCACTCAGACGCCGGTGTTACCCTGACAGTGTTACATGTGTAGCAGTGAATGCGACGTGCGATCTCAGCACCTTAACAAAGTGTTGCGGAATTTTCGGCAAGCTTAAACAAGAACATTTCCGGCGGAGCCTTACTATGGCTGAATTTTAGGATAAAAAGTTTGAAAACTACAGAAGGTGCTTCACAAGCTAAAATTCAAGCAGTGTATGGGAGTCTTACATTTTGCAACTTATCATCTAGTATCATTGTGAAGGATTGTAAGTAGAGGCAGGGTTCCCCAGCTCATAACCCTAAAATTTAGGCGTTTTGTCGACGGTGTTATGTCACGAGCTTATCTTATTTTAAGGGTAGCTCGTGACCTCCTAGCTAAGGATCAGGGGTATGTATGTTTTCTTTGAAGGATTTCCAAGTAAACACCACTTCATTGTCTTAAATTATATTTCGGTTACACAGCACAACGATGGGACTTGATACAAATTTTAATCCCGGCCACAAGCTGCAGCCAAGCGGCCAAAACTCAGCCGGCCTATTCCACTGGCAACGCCAAGGAGGCCGCTGCTTAAGAGGGAACTTCAGCATTGAGCGTCCATCGAAATGAGCCCATACCGAGCTCTGTGTTAAACGCACTCGCTCTGCACCCTTCCCGTGTAACATTTTTTATTCCCTTGGTATTCCTGGAACTTCGTCAGTCTACATTCGCTAGATATTAGAACGCGATATCTCATGGATATTGTTTTTTGCACTATTTTGGGAATATCCCGTAGGAA
>LQNS02278170.1:25776648-25787864 GCA_001587735.2 Parhyale hawaiensis
AAGAAAGTGTTTTACGGCGAGCTTTCTGGAGGAACACGCCCCGTCGGACGGCCAAAACTTCGCTATAAGGATACGTGCAAGTCTGCACTACGGGATTTCTACATAGATCCCAGCAGCTGGGAAACCGTTGCAGCTGATAGGACTCGTTGGAGGGCCGAGGTTCGAAATGGTATGGAGAGATGCGTGGAGGACCGAAGAGACCGGGAGCTGGAGAGGCGACGACGGCGGAGGCGCCAGGCACGCGAGCGACAGGCGAGGAGGAGGGCAACTTTCCATGTTCCCACTGCGGACGCCCCTGTAGAGCCAACATACGAAGAATAAGCCACGAGCGAGCCTGTGGCAGAAGAAATGGCGATGTTTAGTGCCGGAAGGAAGTTGCATTTTTACGTTTGTAGCTATGTTTTACCCGTGTTTTGTCTGTCTTTGAGTAAATATGAACCTTGATATGTTGACGTGGTGACTCACGTGTAGCTGTGATATGCAGTTGAAGCTTCGACACCGTCTGGCAAGATGAGAAGTGCTATATATACTCTTTTTCGAAGAAAATTCTCAATTGGTATGCATAAAAGTAGACAATTCATCCGAAGAAAATTATCCACAAGCTAAGCAAATTTAGCGTACGTATGCATAAAAATAGAATCTTCTTAAAAACTGAAGAATATGCTTCACAATTGAAAGGCAGGCCATCAGTTGTCTTCGAGCAGTTGTTATTAAATATTAAAATGCAAGCGCTGGCATTAAATTATAATGAACTGAAATAAACATATTTAGGTTCATAATTGTATTGTTTTCTACCAATTTATTTTGGTATCTGCCTTAACAACAGAAACAAAGAAAGTATATGCGTGGCAATATGCATGAACGCAATCTACAATTCTACATATTCTTTGCCGGTCGTAGGAACTATGACGAATCGGGACTCATCAGTTGTTGCTACTACCACCAAACCCGCTCACGGATTCTATCGGTGAGTTTGACGCAGGTGTAGAACTGATCTTTGACCGTCTTTCTCTCAAGTAGTGAAGTTTTTCAAGAAGGATAAGTCTCTGCTCTGCAACTGTGAAATTAACATAACTTCCGTTTCGACAGTAACAGACCTGTTTAAAGCATCACGGCTTCTCTTCGTTGTGTTCCTCGACAGAAGCGCCTCCATTTCCTGATTCCCTGAAGATGTAGATGGAACAGGGTCATCTGAGATTGCCGGGGATGGTGCTCCTGACTCCGCATGATGTGATGTCGCTGATGTGCCTACTGAAATTTCATATGTTTAATTGCCTCATGTCGACGTTTACTTCTTCACTGGGAGGTGCTTTTGAGTCACTAGGATGTGATGTAGCCGATGTACCAACCGAAATTCCATAGGATAATTGGTGCATCTTGGGATTTGGTACATCACTAGATTCATTAACCATTTCTAGCCACATTTGCTGAAACTGTTTGAGAACAGGGGGGGGGGACCACCCCCAGTTTTGTTTCATGTCTAGCTGCTGCTTCAATTTCTGCTCGATGTTAGAGATCTTCTTGCGAATTGGTTCTTTTGTTATCACAACTCCTTTACACCCTTACGCATTTATAACAACTAGAGCAGCATTTTCCTTAACAATTTATCCTGTGGAATTTTCGACTTTGAGAGCAGCGGCATTCCAGGTTCTTCTATTATCCTAACAAATTGCAGCATGTCGTCTTCTTTCTTTTCTGTCATTTTCATAAACTTCCCTGTATCACCACCGGCATGCGAACATCAACGGAGTGCACACAACTTTGACAACAGGCTACCAACTGCCCATGAAGAACTGGGTTGCTAACTGTCAAGTAATCCCTAATTAAATCATCCCTAAACCAAATCCACAACATACAAAATTAGACCGAATCTCTACCTAGAAGTAAGTAATTTGCATTTAGACACCTGAAACGGAGAGTACTTTAATAAAAAGAATGGTGTGTTCAGTGATAGATATTTATGTTCCTATGGATACAAGCTATTGCTTATGACCCTCTCTTTTTTCCGAAGAATATTCTACTTTGCTGAGAAAATAGTGCTTCGTTTATCGTTTAACAATACATATGGTGTAAATTACTTATAAGATAAAAGATGATTCCTAAACGAAAAAGGATAAAAACCTTCTTCTATCTTATAAGATAGAAATATGTAAGGTCGGTATGGCATGGTTAATGACAACGCTAATAACTGGGTTGCCCTTCAACAGCTATGTAAAAATAGGTATTTAGTCATTTGCTGTTTATTTAAAATTGTAAATTGTTGAATCATTCGCAGGTAGATTTCTGTGCATTTCACCATCGATATTTTGAATATTAGCCGTTAAGCCTATTTGCCTGGGTAAATCATACAGCTAAGTTGTAGTGGATTTAAGGTTGCTTTATTGTATTATTTAAGATAGGCCTATAGGCTAATGTTTAATTTGCCTCCTATGTTATCTTTGCGACTTTAAACGTCAAGATGTTTCGCCCCGTAGGCTGTAGGTTGGGCATTGTCTCAACATTGAAGCAATATTTTTTGTCCTGTTCGTAGTTTCATACCACTCTTGGCTCTATCCAAATTGTATTTTCTTACAGACATGAAAATCCTTGTTGCATCGGTTATTATTTTTTGTACCTAGTTTGCTGTACTTAAATTAGACTTCTTTTGAACAGGTTCCTCAAGCGGAGAAGAAAGTCTTAGAGTTACCACCTGCAGAACGTAAGGCAGCCATAACCTTCAGTGGTCCAACTGATGCGGGTGGCATCTTTGAGTCTGCTGTGAGTGAAAATGCGGCAAGCTATTTAACCGGCTACCTCGTTAGTAGGTCCCAGCGCTTCCATGCACGCCACCTCAAAGCTTCGCTAACGAACTGCAAAGTTTGCAGCAAGATGTTAGTCCCTACTGTCGACCTAACCCTACACCTGTTTGTTAGCTTTAAAGAATATACAGACAATGCAGACTCAGGTTAGGTTCTGAAATATTGCAGCAAGTATTTCATTGATTGCGTTGTTGGATTCGAGAGGGTGTTCCTTTTCATGTTTCACAACTATGGGCACATCAGCTGCTTCACCAAGAGTGTGTGCAGTGAGATCAAGAAGCTATGCCAAATGCCCCAGACGTGTTTTCCTGAAGTTGCAGAATTTCTTGTGAAATTTTATGTTCGATGCTGGACATTTCAAAGCATCAATAAAGTTAACAAACAACAGTTAGCCGCTAAACCATTCAGTGACAAGCTCCGAGGTATTATGCATTGCTGAACTCAATTTTGACTAGCACAACACCATTAGTTTCCATGTCATTGATGATGCTATGCTTGCTATTAAATTTCGTTTTCGGCAATCGTCATGGAAAAACTTAGGCTGAGCAGCCTTGCTGGCAACTTGTGCGAAAGTCGTAGAAAGATTATGCGTATCAAACTCCTATTTTGAAACAGGTACGGTGACTCCCCTTAGTAAGGGTTTGTAGTTTCCCGGTTGTGCTTCAGATTGAAACTAAATTCAATTTTTCTAGAATTTTCCTTTGTGAATAGTGAATAGGGTAACGGGGCCCCAACGGAGACGCACTTAATGTAGGAAGGCTGTGGCGCGGCGACCGGACGCTACGATAAATGTGCAATACTTGCAAAGAAAAGCCTATTATGCCTCCTAAACATACATAAAAAATGATGTATGATTAAACTTCTCTCACAACGTTCAGTCGCTGCACAGCCCTCCTCACCGCATCCTGGCAGGAGCTTCTCCATTGGTCCAGTGCGTCTCCTTTCGGCCCTTTACCCTACTGAATATAAATTTTCCTGCTAGCTAGCTGACGAGCAACATCCCCTATTTTCCTTTTATAACAATGAGCGTTTGCCGGAGCTAGTTGCCAACTTTATTTGTTGTTCTCCATAGCAGTCACAGCCTCTCCTGTCCGCCGCTGAATTACGTTATTCTGTGCAGAAATTTTTCGCCGGGTAATCTCAGTAGCTAGTCGGAAAATGAGTACGTGTTGCGGATTGTTGCGGATAGCTGTATTATATTATTTGTACTCTCTTCTTTAGCCTATAGTTTGTTCCTTCCAAAGGTCACCCATCGAAACGTAATCCAATTCAACAGTAGCATGTATTTACTGCATTCACCTGAATTGTGACGTCACTATTATTGTAGTTGGTTAAGTTCCATTAAATTTTTCATATGTTGCCGCCCTCAGGGGCATAGCATATTGTGGCGGGCCCTTTCCCTGCCACTATATGTTTGGGCATCACGCACCCAAGGGTCCCGAGTGCCTTCTCCGCAATGGATGTAGCATCTCACCGCAGTTCCTGCTGAGAAAGTTAGTTTTGTAGAGTTAGGTAGGTTCTCTCTATTTCCTTTTTGTCCCGCGAGGTGGGCCGCCGATCGAGGTGACCGACTTTTTCTGCGGGGCTCTTACCTCGCCCGTGCGGAGGGCAACAGAAGGGACCGTCCGCACGGGCGCTTCTTTCTTCTGTCTTCTCTTTTCGTCCTTCATCTCTTGCCACCTGAGCACAACGTTGTGGTTACGACTGTTAGTCAAGTAAATCATCTTAGATCGCTATTGTCTTAAGTTTCAGAAATAGGCGGACAATACCAATACCATAGGATAGTGATTTTAACTGTAATAATTTCATATCTTGCCCGGTGCCGTAGAATTGAGCTAATTTGTTCAGCCGAGGCTTGTAGGGTTAGAGACGCGCGAACTTCATTAGTTTTAGTTTCGTCGTCACTCACGACCATCCGGATAAATGCTGAAACAAAAATGCTTAGCCTTCGGCGCGATGCGGCTTAGAATTAGGCCGTGTGCACGAGCAAAGGTGCTGACTATAATTGAACCTTACAGACTGTGGTGTATTTTCCTCTGCACCACTAGTATGATTCCAATATCGGCAACATTCTCAAAGCGAACCGGTCCCACATGATTAAGGCCGCAGCCGACCTCTAGTCACTAAAATATTGCTCTAGGGCCCTTATAAACATAGGGGTAAACCTGAATACCGGGTACCTTTTCATCAGAAGCTGTTGGAGCTGTCCGCAGATATTGCTCGCGATGTTATTTTTGCATAATTATTTAGCTTCTCTTTATTTTCCCATTCGTTCCGCGAGGATGGCTGTTGATCGAGATGGAAAGCCTCCACTCAGGGGCATAGGATGGGCCACAGGCCACTGGGTTGGGTTACCTCAGGTTTGCCCATTCTATGTTATGGGAAGCAGCGCCTCAGGGAAGACCCTGTAGGTTAGGTACATTAGCCTTTAGCTTGGCTTCGGGACGTCTTGTCCTTCGTGTCCAATGTCCTTCCTATCGATCTTACTGTCACCTGTTCTTCCTCTTCTTCCCTACCTCACTTTTCTCATGTGCGATTCCTGTGTGTAGCTACACCCGCGTGCCAAGGCTCTCCGGGTCTATCGTCGAACTACTTGATGATAATAATGGTTGGCCTAGTCCGCTGGTTTTGTCTTTTACGTTTGGAAGGCCACCTTATTTTTGCTATAATTATTTTTCCCACTTTTTTCCCAGCCACTGTTAGCGCACTCTACCAAAGACGAGCCAAGTATAGAACTCATCTACTCAGTAGCCATCATATTTAAATACTCGTAAAAATACCTAATGAAACTGCGTGTCACCGCTTATGTACAACCTTCGTGCCAGCTGTTGCGTTGGTCAAGCTATGAATCTAATAACAATAACGCGTTCGCATTGTTATGGGCTTTATCCGATATCATTTACCTTTCACTATACCTGTATCATGTTTACTCATAGGCAGCCGACAAATGCCTGATCATGTCGTTATGGGAATAATGTCAAATGCAAGTGAATAGGCTGTAGCAATTTATATGAAAACGCTTAAAACTATGTAGCTATTTTATTTTTATGTGCATGTCATGTTACACCTCCAGTCATTTCGATAATAACCTTTGCTCAGAAGTAAATTGAAGGCTTTTTCTATATTTTTGTATTGTAATTAAAAGTAATTTGTAAAGTTTATGGCACTAATCATGAGATGTAGCTATTGCGTTTGAAGTTCGATTTAATTTTGAAGTGTAGTAGCCTACTTACACACGTTGACCGTGAATAAGATTTCCCTTGTATTGGTTTTATACTTTACGATTCACGTGACTCTTGTGTTTTCTTCTATTTATCTCGCTCTCGTGTGGATTATAGTAATAATGTGGGGCACGGTTGTTAGTATTTGTGCGTCTATAGCCCCATGGGAACGGACGATAAACGTTGCCCAATGATGGACTTCTCTATAGAAGGCTCTACGACAAAGTTACCCAAACATTGACTACAACTTATATTTCGTATTGCTACTGATCTTACTTTCTTCTGTTCCTCCTCTTCCTTCTTGGCTCTCTGTTTCTATACGCGCTAGTTGACATTAGTGCATGTACCACCTTTTCCTCTCTTGAATGACCATAGCTGTGTCTACGGCTGTTTGAGCAAACATGTAATAATTTCTTCCTCTATTACATCTCTATAGTTCAGGAGACGGATGCTCAAAAGTATTGCACAATGTAACTTGATCAACTTTTGAAAAGCAAGGGTGAATGTGTATACTGTTTTTTTTTATTCCGCGAGGTGCCGTCATGAGTAGGCCTATATTCTGGCGGGCCTATCCCTGCCACAATATATCTTGGCCTCACGAACCCAAGGGTCCCGAATGCCTTTTCCGCAAGGGATGTTGCATCTGGCCGCAGTTTCTGCTGACGTTAGTTTTGTAAAGTTAGATAGGTTCTCTCTTTTTCCCTTTCTGCTTCCTGAGGTGAGCTGTCTTTCGAGATAACCGTCTTAGTTCGTGGGTCTTCTATACTGTTTCTCGTGTGGGGTAGACATCAAATAGGGCCGTCAACTCGAATGCCTTTTTCTTCTCTTCCGTCTTTTTCCCGCCAGTAGTAGCGCAGCGAGCCTCCTGAGTTTTTCCGGCACGAATGCCGAGATAGAATATTACTACTCCTGAAAAGCATTAAAATTATTTTTTCAGTTGAGCTTCTTCACTCTTGAATCGCCTCGCTGCATCTAGGGTGGTAGAACACTGAATCCAATAATAACTAGAGCACTCTGAAAGTGCATATCTCCGCCAAGTGAGGCAAAGGTAGCAAAATATTCAAATTGGCTCTGAAACCATAATTTTCTTTGTATAAACTGCAAATCTAATCATTTGTGCCTTTTGATAGTAATAACAGCTTATGCAATTTTCTTGAAGATCCGTTGATGAATTTTGAGTTATGCTGTTAACAAACGTAATGACAAACATGAGTCAAACATACAAACGAACCAACCGATCTGCATTAAAATTTATTAATTTATGTATTTAACAATACCAACAACCCCTATGAATTTAATAAAGATCCATTTATTATTTTATTTTTTGAGTTATTGGGCTAAGAAACATAGAATTCAAAACAGTGACGAATGAACGAGCGAACGGATCATTACCAAAATTTGGTCATATACTCTTTGTTATATACCTAACAACTCATGTTAATTTCATAAAAATACATCGAAATATTTTTGAGTTATGACATTGAGAAAAATTAGGCAGACAAACAAATGGATGAACATACCTTCACCAAAAGTTAAACATCTGTTCCTTTTAACATACCTAACAATCCCTGAGAATTTCATCCATTTCGGATCACAACTTTTCTGAGTTATCTTGGTGACAGACAAACACGATGAAAACATAACCTCCTTGGCGGAGGTAATAATTCCGCAAGATAGACCGCCGAATGGTGGTGATCGCTCCATCCTTCTGGATTTCGTTTGATCTGATTACGTCCGGGCCACGGGATGGACCGTCTGCACGAGTGTTTGATTTCTTTTCTTTCATTGTTCGTTTTTTTGCCTTGTGCTTGATGAATTTCTATTGCCGAACTGCATGTACCGGTATAGCTATGATTGGTGCTCCTTTGCGCCTTTTTTGTGACAGAAGTGGTGCACCTGAGCACCAAGGTACTTAAGTAATTGAACTCACCTCAGTTTAAAACCTATAACATACATATTGGTTCTATATGAAATAGGGTCGCTGGAATGTAGTCCTTGTATTTGCTGCGGCGGAAAAGAAATGATTATTAAAATACAATTATTTATATATATATTTTTTTGCAATTGCTATACTGTGTTGGAAATTAAAATGAATAGTTTAATGCTAAGTTGTATGTGATTTAACTTATAATAACCAAATATGTTCCGTTAGTAAAATCTGAGATGTCATTAACTCCCCCTCCAGGTCTGTCGCCTCAACGTTGGCGGAGGGGGTGGCAACGGGGCCACGGTTTTCCCGTTTCACTCTTAAGTTCTCGGCTGCTTCCCAGTTTTTCTTATTTACATTGTTTTACTCACTCTTTCTCCTCTATCTACTGGAATGAGCAGCCTCTTTTCTTCTTTACTCTTGAAAAAAAAAACGGATGGGCGGCCTGGCCTGCGCCGGGGTGGGGGTGGTCTGAGGTTCTCGAGAGAGAGTCTCTGATGCGGCCGCTGCCTCCGGCGGCGGGGGCTAGATTCCCCCCCCCCCAAAAAAAAATATATAAGAATTTTTTGTTGGTGGCTCGGGCTAAGAACAGACATTACCAAGCCACACACCCCACTCTGCGCCGCACAGTCATGCCGCCTCCCCGGGGTGGGGTGTGGAGCGAACCCTGCCTCGCATGACATGTGTCATAGGGCGGTGGAGAACCGGATGGCTGTGTGACGGGAGTAAACCCTATTACAAGATGAAAAGTTCAAATAATGTGAAGACTGGGAACGACAGCCCAACGGCTGTTGGCCCCCAGTGCGGTCCTGACGTTGGCGTGGGGAGATGAAGGAGTCAGCCTTGGCCCCGAGTAACTCGGAGCCAGGGCTCACTACTATGAAGGCAACTACTGCTGGAAAACCTCTGATCCCCGCGTCACCTGATGGAACTCGGCCAGCCATCAACTCAATTACTGCGCCATCGCCAAAACCCGGCGAACCGACTCAGATAGTGAGTCCCACCCAGACGACTCCTTCAGAGACGTCTGAGACAAAAAACAACAAGCTAGACTTCGATTTAAATAACGTAAAGTAAGACAACTGCTAACTCTGGACAACCTGTTTGAACCGGAGCCAAAGTACTCACCATACCAATCTATCACATTCACTGGACAAGACCTTAGCTCTTCAGTCAACATCCTCGCGGTGGATAAAGACCTGAAGAGTAAGGTTGGACCAGCCCGAAAATCACAAAAATATCTCCCAATACCCTACTTGTGGAAGCTCGCTCGGAGCAGGAAACTCCAATCTATCAAAGAGCTTGCCAAACTACCTGTCACCTCAGAACCGCACGAGACCCTAAATGAAACTAGAGGCACCATCGTCTGTGAAGCCTTGGATCAGAGCACGGCGGAAGAAATATTACGAACTTTCAGAAGCCAGGGTGTCACCAAGGTGGAACGAATGAAGAGAAAGCAAGATGGAACACTAACACTCACCGATACATCCTCACCTTCAATAGAACAAAACTACCAGCACTCCTTACGATAACTGAATGGCATCACGAACCAATAAACATCTATATACCTTCACCAATGCGATGCAATCATTGCCACCGACTACTGGGACATACCAAGAAGTGGTGTCGCCGCAAGGTCGACTGCTGTGCTGGATGCGGGGAAGACGATCATGTGGTTACAAACTGCACTAACCCACTAAAATGCATAAACTGTGACGGACAACATCGTTCTACAGATAAAAACTGCAACAAATATAAATTCACAGTTGAGGTGCTGGCGACCCGAGCTATTGAACATATCCACCATAGTGAAACGCTCGAAAGAGTGGAAAAAAGGACCTACAGCTTCAAGCTGCAGCTCATATAGGTGCCGCCTCTGCCAATGACCGGAACAACGTACAACATGACTCTAGGCCTAATGAAACTCCTCCCCCATCAACGACGCCGACACCTGATCCTAACGAAGACCAGAGTACTCCACCGGAAAGTAAAGTGACTCACAACCTTGAAGTAATTAAAGTAGGAGGGAACATAACTGATACGAAGTGTAGCCACTGCATGCCTGTCTAGCAAGCTGTCACAGCTCCAGCCAGTTGGCGGTTGGGACATCCATGTTTGTGCGTACGTGATTGCGACGATTGCGTGGGTGGGACCAATGGCCAGTTTTTGATTGACCTTGATCGATTGTGGTTATCGCGTGCCCGCTGGCGAGATGCCTGCAGCGTTTACGAATGCTCGGAGAGGTTCAGCAAAGGAAGTGGCATCACCTTTCACCAGAAAGTGTTTGTTAGCAACGCTATCAGTTGTGGATTTTATCTTTTTTTCTAGAAATTTAATGAAAAATAAATTAATAAGCAAAATAGGGGTCTTTTCGGTTTGAGTGCCTATCGAATTTTAATGTTTTTTTTTTATTCCAAAGTATGTATTTTGATGTGGAAAACCCAAAAATGATAACCATTTTGTGGAGAAATTATTAACACTTAAATTGGCTTATATCAATCAATATCTTACTGCAATTTGAAGGAAAATCTCATCTACGTTCGCGCACGCCAACTTCTCGATAATAAAAATTTTGTGTGCTGACACCATCGTCCCCGACCAACCACCCCTAGTACCAGCCCCCTTCCAATGAAAGTTTACCTCCGAGAACAGAGGTTAGGTCCTCCAGGACTGGTTCGCTTACTGTTCTAAGTGCTTTCCAGCACTGTGAACCCGTTAAAACATATAGAATAATAGGAGAACCAGTCCTTGCGCACCTAACCCAAGGTTCTCGGAAAGGGATGTACCTCTATCAGGCCATAACGAAATATATATATATATTCCGAAACGGGCTATTAGATGGCCAACAATCTTTAAAAACGGCCAATTCTGTTTTGTTGTTTTCAAATAACCACTCTAGATTATACTTCATAGTCAACACTGATTTCTGAAACAAAAATAGAAAATAAACACATAAGTATTGGTTTCTCCACAAAATGGTTATCATTTTAGGGTTTTCCACATCAAAATACATACTTTGGAATAAAAAAAATATTTAAATTCGATAGGCACTCAAACCGAAAAGATCCCAAAATAGATATGGAGAGTTGTATTTGTTAATTAAAATGTACTCTGTTCGATTGAAAATGAATTATTTTAGCCTACCATTCTTCGGCAACGTCAGTTAAAAATTGTTGAATGAAAAAACTAATATTTTCATATATTTATAAACTAATCTGTAACAGCATAACACTATTGCTCTCCTACTCTTGTATACGCATTTGATTTCAA
>LQNS02278170.1:25809271-25827860 GCA_001587735.2 Parhyale hawaiensis
GTGTAGACTCTTCGTAATAGAATATATACTTGTTTCCTCATTGCGTTCTTGCATTTTTGTTAAAATGTCTCTGAATGCCCAATCTCTCTTTTGACGATCTTTGTAGTCAGGGCTTTTGACCTTCCAAAGGCATTCATGAGAATAGTACAGGTCTATTAGGTGCAGTGTGCTTTCGCAAGCAATTGCATCCATCGTCGAGTAAGCTCAGTACACCCTCCTCCCGCGGCATCTGTCAGGGCACTGCCGCCCATGCTGCCAAATGTGTGCTCCGTGATGTAGCAGTGTTGCGGCCTCACCGATTCACTCAGAGCGAATCACACTGCAACACTCTGGAACAGCCTCATATGAGCCTCTACAGAGAGCCGCCGCCTCATATGAGGCGGCTCACGGCAGAAGTGTCGCGCAGTGTAAACGGGCCCTAAGTCCAAAGGGTCAGGTGAACGGTATCCGCGCACACTGCCCAACTCTTACTATAAAAAGCTTGCAGCGCACAGCGAACGAGCCATTCCTCTGCACCTTCAGGCTGAAATAGGAGGCCAAGCGGTCCCGACAATTTTGTGAACCACTACTGTAGTGCCACTTGTTCTTGTTAAAAATTAATACCCGCAACACTGGCTGGGTTAATCCAAAGCCAAAGTCGCCAAACGAACTCACAACTAAAAATTACGCACAAAAGCTGCTTGTACTAACATATTTACTCGCCAATTAAAACTATAAAACCCTATCGTCTTTGCATTCTACCACAGTTAAGCAATCGAAAAACCCGATTCGTTGGCTAATAAGAAGCGTACACTTTTTTATGGGGGGTAGAGCCCACAGAGGTTTGTGTAGGTTACCTTAGTCATTAGTTAGGCCTTCGGGACGCCTGTCTTTCGTACTCACTTTGCTCCCTTCCACTTTCATACTCCTACTTGCTCATGCTTTTTATTCTGTTCTTCCTCTTCTTTCCCGACTTACTATTCCCACGCCCGGTGATCCTGTGTGGGAACACCTTCGTGCATGGGTTCCCCATTTTTCTATTGACGTACTATATGTCCATAGTACTTATTTATGGGGCTTGAATACAGTATTCTTATTATACGTAAGTTAACGTTCTACTGCTGAATGTGCTCATAATTCCAAGGTGAGGCCAGTCAGGAGAGAGAGTTTTGACTTGGAGGTGGGTAGTGGTAATTTTTCTATTGAAGCGGTATTGGTAAAGCAGTAACGGCTTCCCCAAGTACCAGTATTTCTATGGCGGTAATTAAAGAAATTCACCAGGGGCATCTGTAAAGCAGTAAAGTAAAAAATCAAATTGTAAAGCGTCACTGCGATTGTGAAACGAAAAAACTCAAAATTAGCGCCTAAAACCATCAAATTATTCTGAATTCCCTCAAGAATTTCCATATTACCTTACATAGTTTTAAAAATCATCTGATATGCTTAAATAAGAGAAAAACATTTATTTCTGTTTAAAATCTTGTATTTTCAACCAAAATCAAAGCAATATTATTTTATAGTTTTTCACAAATAGTCCACCATATAAATAAACGTGGTAAATTGCTGAAATAAATTGCTCACCGCAAATTTTAGACAGGTCAGTTAAATCACAATAAGATGTAGGTATTTGTAGTCTACCGTTATGCAGTTCGTCTACCTTTCGCCTCTTAAACCTCATCTAACCTGTCTTTGTCTGGTGTCATCTGTGAATCTTGCCAGCAAAGAATTTGCACAGAGGATGGATCGTACTTTTATAACTGACACCTTTTTTCACATTCATAGTGCGAGTTGAACCATGAAAATTGGTTGAAAATGTTGACTTCAGCATAGCGTAGGATCCGACTTGGTTAACGGTGGAGTTGTGGGGTCAGAAAAACACAGTAGCTTCACTCAATACTACATTAGGGTAAAGGAAAGATGTTACAAGAGCAGGTACACGCTGTTATCGAGACGGCGTACGGCACGGGAAGAACGAGTCAGTCACACCAGTGGCTGAGCATAGTCCAAGTTATGGTTCGAGTTCCAGTTCAGTGATTACCATAATACAGTCAGAGGGAATCATACACGACTAATTCGTATTAGACAAAACATGGTATTCACTTGTATGCATCAATAAGAGATATACATAACAGGATATTGTTTACACATATCAACAGGAAATGCCTGAGAAATAACTTTCAAAATTTGTCCCCTAAAAAATATAAAAATAACTCAGAAAAATCTTGTAAATTATAGAAAAAAAATCTTTAAACAAAAACGTCTTCTTAAATTTCATTTTCACATATAACAACAAAGCTTTAGATAAATAGGACTGTAAATAAACAATGAAGACAGTTGACATGAATGCATCCCTAAACATTTTATGGTTACCGTTTTGAAAATTGTCCTACTGTGGTTCCGGTATCGGTGAAGCGTTAATTTTCAGCTGATTACGGTAATAGCAAAATGGTAATGATTTCGGGTGAAGCGGTATCGCCGCTTTGTTGCTATATTAGTCCAGTAACCCATCTCTGGGTTTTATTACTGCTCAAGTGCAGTGGGAAGTAGTGGATTAGGAGTTGCATTTGGGTTAAGAAGTTGGCGTTCAGATCTTCCACATTGACCATATACATATATGTGTGGAACCATGAAAATTTTTTAACCTAATGAGTGAGAACCATTCTATGTACTCAGTTTTTGTTTGCCTTACCAACAGTAGTTCTCTATGGCTCTGACCTATTGAATATGAATTGGCAGGAGCTACCACCTCCAACGTTAGAACAACGCTCTCCGAAGTCACTTTTCAAAGTGGCGATCGCATGCAAGTAAGCGCTAACCAGAATTTGGCAATCAAGAGTCGATTTTACTCCCACGAGCAGTTGAATTTTTCACGTAGTTCTAACATGGTGAATTCCGCTGCTGAAGCTTGTATTCATTTATTACCAATTTCTGAAGTGACCCCTAATGTATCTGATACGGCGGGAAAATTTAACTATAATAATAATAATAATGTGACCTCTAATGAACATTTGGCAAACTGTTCCCAAGCTTCACCTACTACCGATTTGCCAGCCGCTTTTCTTGGCTTGCAGTCAGATTTAATACTGATGAAGAGGAAACTTGCGCAAGAGAAGCAGAAAAACAAAGTGTACACCAGAAAAATTCTCTCGCTAAAAAAGAAACTTGAAAAAACATCTACTCTTAGTGATATGATAAATAGTTCTTCTCTATCGGTTTGCCTTAAGGCTATAGTTAATACAGTACTGTCAAAAAGCAAGAAAAACTCCAGAGGTCGCCGCTACACGGAAAAAGCGAAAGAAGCTGCCATGAGCCTGTTTTACAGTTTCCCTCGCGTATAGACACTTCGCATCTATTACCACCTTACCATCAGAAAATCCATCAAGAGTTGGCTATTTACGAAGAATCTAACTCATGGGCTTTGCCCCGTAATCTTCAACTTGCTGAAAGATATTGCCCAAAACTTGGAACTGCGGGATAGAGCAATTGTTTTGTCCTTCGATGAAATGTCTCTGAAGGAAAAGATATTTTATGATGTTAACCGCGATGAGTTTGTTGGATTTGAAAGTGTTCGCTGTGTAGGTACAACCCCTCGTCGTGCTAATCATGCCTTAGTGTTTATGATTAGAGGCCTTGCCAGCAACTGGAAGCAACCAATTGCGTATTTCTTTGTACACAATGCTTGTCCAAGTCCTCTTTTAGCATGCTTAGTTCGAGAAGCTATTTGGTAAGTAAACGAGACTGGTCTTGCTGTGAAGCTCGTCCAGTGTGACCAGGGATCTAACAACACAAGTGCAATGTCACTGCTAGGAGTTTCAATGGAAAATCCTGTTATTTCAGTTTCAGATGCTGACGGAGAAATAGTGTCAGTACATTTCATGTACGATTCTCATTTACTTAAAAGTGTTCCGAACAATCTTGAAAAGCATGGCATTACATTCTCGGGAAATACTGCTTCCTGGTCATACATTATGTCGCTCTATCGTGCTGACAGCCAAGCCAGTCTGCGCATGGTCCCCAAGTTAACTAGTGATCATGAAATTTTGCCTCGTTTCACTGCTATGCGTGTAAACGTTGCTGCTCAGGTATTGCGTCACTCCGTTGCAAGTGCATTGTTAACGCATATCAGTTTTTGTAGCTCTGCAGTTCCTGAAACTGCTACTCACACAGCAACTGTTGTCGAAATGTTCAAAACCTTGTTTGATGTTTTCAATTCGTCTGGACAACTGGAGAAAGCGACCATTGACACTAGCATGTGCTCAATTGGACGAGCTAAAAGAAATAAAAAACGTCTTGGAAACTATCAAAATCAGTGGAATTACAATTCGACCCCCATGTTTTGATGGGTGGATTTTGAACACACTAACGGACCTTAACGACTTCCAGTATTCATTCCTGATGATCCGCAGCACAAACCCGGATTGTATCGAAAATTTCTTCGCCATTTTCAGGAACAAAGGTGGCCACGGAAGTAACCCTGATTCCGTCCGATTTGCTTCATCCTATCGTAGCTCTAATCGCACGTCTGTTGAAAACTCCTCGCAGAACTGTGAGCTAGATAACTGCAGTTTTTTGATCAAATACAAAGACCTGATGCGATGCTCTAAACTACCTGTGACGCAACTGGATGGTGCTGTTCTGCACGACCAAAAAACTGACTTGATCGTTCCTTGTGCTGAGCCTACCTCTCCAGTTTGTGAACCCACTTCCGATGAAGAAAACTTCAGCATGTGCTGCGGATCCTCCAGAAGTTTCGACAGCATCCCTTGCCCAAGGAAACATCCTCAATTACATTGGTCGGTATATTCTGAAAAGAATACCTCATCTTCAGGATCGACTATAGGAGAAAAATGCTCTTATGGATTCGCCATGCAAACTTTTGAGAAGCTTTAAAAATTTCAAGAAATATTCCGATTTTGGAAGTCTTGGTGTGCCGACTAAAGACTTGAGATATCTCTTGACATTGGCTGAACGCATTTTCGTTTGTCAAATAGACGCGTTGAAAGCCAAGTCCAAAATATCTGAACTGTTATTAGAGAAAATGGAGCACCTGCATTTTGGTAGGTGCTGCCTATCTTGTTTGCGGATGGTACTGCAGAAGTATGTGAGGCTTCAGCTTTTCCGTGAAGCGAAGCTCATCTCCCGAAAACCAGTGATTGACAAGGTTGGCTTCACCAAATCGGGCAAAGTCTCGTCAAAGTTGAAAATGCTTTGACTCATGTAAACGGCTATTTATACAAGTGTAACTCCCCTCAGAAGCATAGGATGCAGTGCTACCATTCCTAGGGAATTTTCCCAAGATCTGGGTACTTTTGACTCTTCTAGGGAGGTAGGGATGCTTTCCAAAAGTGCTGGGGAATTTTACCTTGACCTTGGGAATTGTCTTGGGAAATATAGAATATTTGCCCAAACTCGATATTTTCTGTTATGTAAGAGTATTAGGGATTTCCGCTAGATGGTATGGCAATTAGCAGAGACTGCCTGGCTTCTGTGTTGATGCATGGGTGATGTATGGTGAGCATGCATGGTGACGGCCAATATAGGTCGAATTTATGCCTTTACCATCTGGTTCTGTCATGTTGTGGCAGAGTTTGTGCAATGGTGTTCACACTGTTGTATAGATAAACACCTGCACTTCTTTGTATTATTTCAAGATTCAGGAAAAAATTCCTGAAGAATATGTTTAAATCAATATAATAGTTGTTTTCAATTTAAGCTTCTTGTTTTCCACTGTGTATCCTTGAATTGCATTTTCTATATATCAGTAATAGAAAGCTGTTTTCATTTAGAGATGTACTGAGATAAGTTAACGTTATATAAGCAAGGCTGCGGAGTCGGAGGTTTTAGCTGGAGTCGGAATTTCAAACAGCTGTGAAGTTGGAGCCGGAAAAAACTATCCGACTCCGAAAACTTTGCAATCCTGGGCTTCCTAGCCCCCATTTATGTGTTGAAAAATAATAAATTGAAAAATTCAGTACATATGTAGGATACTGTGATTCTGCTATTTGTTAAGGAAATGAGTTGGGAGTCCGAGTCGGACCACAGAAAAATTGCTGAAGTCGGAGTTTTTCAAAATGCAAGGACCGAGTCGGAGTTGGATTTTTTGGTAATTGTTTACATCCCCACCACATTCGATTGGTGGAGATGTTAACAGTTACCTTACCTTTCAACAGAAAATTCGAATTTACTCATTTAGTTATCACCAAAAAATATTTTTAAAATTACTTAAGAAGCAGTATATATTTAACCAGATTATATATATTTCTCGTTTGAGACAATCCTTTATTAATAATTCCTTGTTTGATCTTTTTGCAGAAAATATACTTGTTATATTTTTATTTTGACCTTTCATGAAGTTATCCATGAAATCAAATTTTCTATATTAGAAAGAAATACATAGAAAACGATGCTGTTGGGAATATGGGGAAATGGGGAACGTGATTCTAGGGAATCCTGAATGGCAGCACTGATAGGATGGGCCATAGGGTTCGGTTAGTTATGTTCGCCCATCCCATGTTATACATAGCAGCACTCCCAGGGGGTCCCTGTAGGTTACCTTAGCCATTAGCTAAGCCTTAGGGACGTATCTTTCGGGCCCACTTTGCTTCCTCACCATCTCATACCTCTACTGATCTCTCTCCATCTGTTCTTCCTCTTCTTTCCTGATTTTCTGTTCCCATGCGCGTTGAACCTTTGTGGGAAAGGCCACGTCCAAGTGTCTATCGTCATATTATACATATGTCCTGTCTTCTTATGTGATATCTCCTTGGTTGTGGAGACGAAAACTTGAAGTTCAGAATAAAATTGTGACAATTCTGACTTTATGACAAAAGCAGATGGCCATTTTGTGTCGTTATACTTGCGCCTTTCTTTTTTTTTCCTGTCAGTAGCGCACTGACCACTCTGAGACCTCCAGGCAGAAAAGCCGGGAAAAAAAATTATTGGAACTTTTACATGCGCCCTACTGGCACACATCCCTGTGTTAAACCACAGGTGTGGTTCGGCGCAATATAGACATTGTGTCCCTGATGTGCTAGTAAAATTCTATACTATGTCTACTGCAGCGTTTTATAAAATATAGATTGTGTTGGATAATAGCGTCGTTTTGTGCCTGTGTACAAATAATATACGAACGGTCATGTGTCACGAGGTATATTAGTTTGTAATTGCGTCAAACCTTTAGCTGTGCACTCTGAATGTTGCCGTACGGTGACGATGCATTAACTAATTCATTGCCGTGTGTTAGGAGTGCCTCCTCACCGCTTAATATGCAACTGTGTTGAATGTAAATAGTGTGGGTAGTTGCACATTTTATGGGATGTCATGGATACAAATAACATAGCTACAGTATGTGTCCTATGCCATTGCATTCTATACTCTAGAGGCTTCCGTTGTAGCGATGCGGTGTTGTATTCTGGGATTGTGTGACCTACTATGGCATCATCTTTATGATATCCTTTTGATTATTTGTTTCTAGAACGATTGTTCCCCAAATTTATCAGTGCTTGGTTCCATTAAAGAGCTTTTGCTGTGTGCTTGGACCCTTACAAATAATAATACCTCTTATGATGACGAAGAATTTAAATGGTCTCAATTTGCGCCGCAAATTCGAGTTCATTTCTACATGACGTTGAAATAATCAAAGGTTTCACTACCCTCCTTGACTTGAGAGCTCACCTCGAGGGGATGCGGCCAGTCCCGGTTGGGAGCTGCTGCTCTAAAATGATTGAATTAGCTGTTTCCTGTGTTTTACCGTGTACAGTTTGGAAGCCGTTGTCTAATTGCCCCTCAGTGTTTTGTAACGTGGGCATAAGTGTTAAGAAAAAAAAAAAACAAGACTACCTCCACGCATCGGAAAGATGAAAAAATTTTATTGTTATTGTCTACAAGCTCTCTTTGATGTAACAAAAAAAAAACATTTTATTCTGATACTACATGAGTTATAACTACTTATAATGCCGAATATTAGAAGCAGCTTCACTATATACTTTTATTCGTTTGCTTTACAACAAAGGTCCCCCACCTTATCCACACCTGGCACCCCTAAAAATCTTTTACAGCTGTATGTTCGCTTCTACTTTTTTCTGACTTCTCTTTTCTTCTTTATTATATCTATAATTTCATGATTTCCTAATGTCACCTATTTTTAGCCTCGAAGTTAACATGATGTGTTAGTTTATTCACAATATACCTGTGTGTGAACTGTGAACCTAGTGCAATTATTGGACGTTGTACAGAATGTAAGTCGTGAATATAACAGTGCCATAATTCTGCTCCCTAATCTGTAAAGCTCATTGAGATGTTTTAATATAGTCTCCTCAGCAAGTATTTTAATAGAATTATTTTATGAAAAGAAAACATTCGTATGAGAAGAAATAAATATTCTTTCTTTTTTTCTGGTACGAACAGTAGGTTGTGAAGTAGAGTTGTACAGTCAATTCTTAACCTAGCGAGTAAGACTCCTTGCTTGTTATTTTACACTAGTGTACTGAACATGTATTGTAATGGAACTATTGTATGAATACCTTCCTACGGGGAGAAATACATGATTTTGATTGATTGATTTGATTATTGGCATCAGGGGTATATTCTAGGGACTTAAACCCTGCGAGAACATGCATGGGAGTCGATCAGGACCCCCTGGGCGGTTCCCACTGCCCTCTCCGCAGTTGATGTTGCAGTTGGCCAATTTTCCTGCTGGTAAAGTTTGTAAGGTTTCGTAGGTTGTCTTTGCTTCCTATTCTGCTCTGCGAGGTGAGTCGCCGAATGGTGGTAAGAGACTCATATAATGGGACTCGTATCTGCTCCCGTGTGACAGTGAAGGAATATCTAAGAGACCCTCCATACACGTGTTTCTTTCTTTTGTCTTTTTCCGTCTACCGTTGTGTTGCGTGGTTAAACGAAAAGCTGTACTGTCTTGTGTTGCAGCATCTGCACCTTATTTCCTGCCTATTTAGGCTGATGCGGCTTTCTAGGTATTACTGTGTTCGCAATCCTTCCCTACTTCTACGGTACCTACTTTTAATCTGATGCACTGAGCCTTTTACTGCTTGCGTGCACATAGAATCGATTTACTGAGTTATGATCCGGTACTATCATTTGCTGAGCTTGCGCGCACATCGGTTTATTTACAGAGTCGTGTGCGCATTTTGGATGCATCTACCGAGTCAAGTTCCTGTACTGTGATTTGTTGAACCTTTGAAAGGATGTGTATGTACATTTTGAATTTACTTACGTAGTCGAGTATCTACCTGTGCTGTGATGTTTTGAACCTTTTAATCATTTAGTGCCTACTGTGCGCATTCAGTTGACGTTACATATAGCCTTGTTTTATTCCATAGAAACGTGATGTTCGATTGAGGCACCGAAAAGTTGCCACTTGTGATTATATATGTTGTGCGCGAGCAATGGATTTGCGCGATCGATCGCGCTGCGCAAACGATCGACAGTTCAAATTTTAAAATGAAAAAGAAGAAAAACCAGTCCTTGCCTCCCCTAACCTACCCGACATTAAACCCGAATACAGTCCAACTTACCCGAAATTACGGCCTAATACCTACAACTTCCATCGTTTGCGCAGCGCGATCGATCGCGCAAATCCATCGTTCGCGCACGACATATACATTAGATTTATGTGCTAGTCTTTCGGGGATATTGCATATATTTACCGATGCAGGTTATTGTTCTGTGATTTATTAAGCTATTGTTTTCATAATGAATTTATATTTTAGTAAAGTTCCTGCACTATGATATATAGTTATTTACTGCTTGTGTGTATACAAATCTATTTATTTGATTAAGTTCCTAAACTAACTGTAGTTAATTTCCTACTATGTATTTAACCATATAGGCAGTGGAAGTTTTAATAATGTATTAAGGCAGTGCTCAGCTGTGATCTCTTCCGTTCCATTTTTATTTACTGTGGGTAACTATAATACATCATACATGTGTGTGTCTAACATTTGAAGGGATGTTTTCTATAGTTATTTTACCGAGGAGATTCTCTGGAAAGTGATATGTCGAGACATTTATGAGGAATACTTTTCATATTATGCTTTTCGTAACTCCCGTATTTGTTTGTACCAACCATGCACGCTAATATTGATGATTGCTCGATTACACACGAGTATAAAACGCAGAAAAACTTTCTTTTATGTCATTGTGTGAAGTAGGTACTACAGTGAAGAAATTCGTCGAGGTTGTGGTGAAGCCAGAAAACCCTATGTAGGATATCATTAAAAGTTTCTCATTGTTCAACTCGAAATTTTATGCAAGCATAAAAATACACCGTAAGGCCTTTAAATTACTGCAGCGTAACAAGTAGCTATATAGCATTTTGAGTTTGAAATGACGATATCGATGCAATGCAGGATTTTGCGTACGGTACCATATATTCTATATATTAATACGCTTGTATCTACGTGTGTGTGTGTCACGCTCTTCACAAATAGATAGGCGTAAATTAGAGACTTGNATTTCACCCGTATCATATCTACGCCTTCGTTTTTCTTTACAAAAATTTTACTCGCTTTTGCTGGTAGCGGATGGCATTCCTCATAAGGTCTGATGCGTAGCCAAGATACGCCCTGGGTAAAGAAAACTGGTAGTGTTGAGCATCTCTGTTCTAAATTTATTTTTCGAAGAGAATATGCTGCTGGGAAAGCATTAGCCAGTACAGTGCGATATCTGAGGAAATGCAATGACATCATTAGAACAATAGAATACTCTCCAGCGAATGAAACAATTGACCCAATCTATTTTCGTTTATTGTATACTGCTTTGTGTTGCATTAAACAATGCAGGAAAATGATGGGTTGTTGATGTTTTCACGGGTTCCGAAATAGTAAAAAAAAAATAGGATACGCCGACAAAAATTAAGAACGTGTAACCTTATGGCGGGCTAAATTATCTGTAAACTGTGGGAAGCAAAGCTTTAAAAAAAATGTGTGTAAATAAAAGGAGAATATTGCAAGAAGAACCGTCGTGTTTCTATATTTTTATCAAGGCACAAGGGCGAATTCTCTGCTGAGAGAACAAATGAGCGATAAATTTTATAAAGTGAAAGCATTAACAAATAGTCAAATTCTCACGGGTCACCCACACTTCACGTTAGAGACGACGACTGCGTAACGATAGACAGGATTAAGCGGCGGATGTTAGTTCAGACGGTGTAGATTAAGTTAAGAGCGCTACCTCTAATTAAATAAGGTGAGTGAAAACATTCCCTAACCGTGTGTGTCACGCTCTTCTCTAATAGATAGAAGGAAATTAGAGTGTCCCGAGGTACCGGTACTCTAGGATACGACCCGGGAAGGGATCAAAGGAAAAAAATCGTCAAGTTCATATTTCAGCTTCTATGCGGCTCGCAGGTCTAGGGTAGAGGCTTCACGGCCTGACTTGGGACATTTTCAACCTTGGTATGCGTGATACTGATCAGAGGGTAACATAATTATAGAACAATTCTTTTGTTTATAGAATTTCCACAGGTTCATTTAGTATTAGATAGGGGAAATTCGGATGATACGAGACTGAGATATCATTGAAAAACATTGCTTCTGTTCTGTGGAATTTCTAACGGGTTCCAGTTGCACCCACAGCAGCGTAATCAGAAGGGTAGAAAGTAACGTTCCCATTTTTCGTTTGACTGAATTCGTCAGGATTAAGTGACTGGGGTTTTTTATGTGGTTGGTTATGTTGGAGGAGCTGTATTAGGTTAGGTGCGTTGTAGTAGCGTATTGCTTAGATTGCTACATCTTATAAAGTGGGAGCATTAACTAATCGGTGAATTCCCACCGGTCACGTTAACTTAATACGACTTAATTAGGCTTGGATAGACACATGTTGAGTTGGAATGAGCCACGGACGTTTACTCAGACGGGATGGGTTACGTTATAAGAGCTGCAATAGGTTAAACTGGGGTAAATTGCAATAGTGTAGCGTGGGCTTGTTCATTTTGGAGAGTATACTCTTTATTCAAAAGTGGAATTCCACGGGTCCCGCTAGTTAAGTTTTAATATTAGGCTATGGCCCTCAGGGGTATATTGGGGAGGGCCCATCCTCTGCCACAATATACTGTATTCGAGCCTCACGAACCCACTAGTGTTGGGTAGGTTCTGTATATTTCCCCTTCTCTTCCGCCAGGTGGGTCGCCGATCTATGTGACCGACATTTTTCGCGTGGCTCCTGCTTTCGCCCGTGTGGTGAGTCAGGGAAGGGACCGTACGCATGGGTGTTTGTCTTCTTCAATTTTCCGTTTTTCTCTCTTGCCCTCTTCCGCGCGGCTGAGCGAATTCATTCAGCCGAGCTGTGTAGGGTTGGAGATGTGCGTGCATAATAAATTTAAGACTTTGAACTCAATTATGCGAGTTCGCCGTTACTCAGGGCGTTCGGGCAGAAATGCAGACACAAAATATTTGACCTTCGGCGCGATGTGGTTTGGAATCGCTGAGCTCGCAAACCTTACCAACGTTGACCGTCTCAATACTTCCCCTTCTCTTTCGGGAGGTGGGCTGCTGTCCCGCTGATCGAGGTGACTGACCTATTTATTCCCGCTGGAATTTCTACCTTCTTGTTTTTCGTTTCCTTCCCCTGTTCGACGTAGTTGAGCGAAAGCGTTCAGCCGTGCCGGGATGTTGGAGATACATAACTGGTAATCTGGCTTTTTTCCCTGTATTTAGCGCACTGACCACTTAGAACTCATCCGAGTTCGGTTATACTCTGAGACCTCCCGGCAGAAAAGCAGAATAAAAATTGATGATTTAAAACGCGTCTTAATGGCGCACGAGCCTGTATTGAACCACTGGAATAATTCGGCGCGATATAAACATTGTCTCCCCGATGTGCTACTACCAAAAATTTTGTACTACTACATAAAAATAAAAAAAGATATCAGTCTATGTTCACCGATTTGTGTATCGTTGATGTTTAATGTCTCCCTAAATAAGTACGCCTACTTAGCTATTCTGAGAGAGGAGAAAGGAAGGGACATGTAAGCGTAGTATATCGATAGTGACGTGGAACCCACGCACGAGGGTATTCAAATCGAATGGGAACAACAACTCTGGAAAGAAAAGAAAAAACATATTGAGACTCAGGAGAAATCAGTAGGAGTATATAAGTGGAAGGAAGCAAAGAGGGCATTGCCGTAAGACAGATTCCACGAAGGTCTAGCTTATGGCTAAGGGAACCTGTACAAGGCTACTGTGGGTCCTGCTCCCAATGACAGGATGGGCTACCATATACCAACCTAACCTTACCAATGGCTCATCCTAAGCCCGCTGAGGTTTGACAATTTATCTGAAATTACCTAATTGCTGAGAGTGATTCAGTAATTAGAGAAGAAGCGTTTGGTACTCCACAGTAATAATTTTTTGACAACAAAAAATGTGGAGTTAAATAAGAAAATATAGATATTAGCCATGTGATATGAACAGTTTGCTCCATTGTACATCGAGCGATTACCTTTCTATATTCCGACACCCCTAGGTAAGGACCTAACCTAACCTGAACCTAGAGGTGTCGGAACATAGAACAGTCACCCATAGAGCAGACGACTCAACAGAAGCAAGACAAACACATGACTACTTTTCTAGAAAATATTGAATAGCATACCTGTTTAAGCATGCATTTGTAGATTAACTTCATTTTCACTAAAAGCAAAACCAGGACAATTTTAGATATTTTTTAGTAGTAACTCCTTATGATTTTTAGTGGTCGGGGGCAAAAAAAAATCTGTTTTGCTAAACTTGTATGCCACACCTATGCTATGAGGCATAGAATGCTGCCTGTTATTGTGGAAGGGGGATGGGCTAGGGGTTCCAAATGCATATATTTTCAATTTCTTTTCTCTGTACGTATTCTTTTTATTTAAAAAAATTGTCGATTTTTCCCCAGCAAAAGAGGTGAAAAATTCACTCGTCAATGAAAAAATCAATGCCATTTTTCAAATAAAAGAAAAATACAAGAATAAAAATAACATGAATGAATGAAGAAAAGATTCTAGTGTATAAATGAATGAAATGATTTTCTCATCTGCTTAAAGTGGTGTTAATCCATTTTTTCTGAAAGGTGTTTGGTGCTGGTCTTGATGTTCAAATTTTCATATTACTGTAATTTTTTTTCTTTCCCAGAAGGCCCACAGACAAACAAAACACATTGAAATAACGTCCTTACTACACACTAGCACTAAAAAACACTTTAAATTTCTTTCGGATTTCTAGTCATAGGCACTTATGTACTTAATTTTTTATGTAGAAAATCAACCAACTTTGATCATAATTCATCAATCCTTATTTTTGGGGAATAAGGTATGTAATTGTATGTGACATTTCTGCTGCACAGTAAACGTTTCAGGCACTATTAGTCTTTTTTCTTCTTCTTCAAAACTTCGAAAATTACCGCGGAGATGGGTGAGGTGATGTTAAAGGAAATGGCGCTTCAAAAAATGGTTCAAAACCGAAGGGAGAAGCAAGGGCTAGTTATAAGTGAAGCTTTAAATGAAAGAAAGCAACAAAATATCTGAAAAGAATAGAAAGAAACATAAACAACAATGGCGAGGTGTGGATATGTTTACCCCATGGGGAAAAAATGTTGAATTTTTTGCCCCATGGAGAGCATAATTTCCGAGTGAAAAAAATTTACCCTCACTACAGGAAAAAGTAGCATCAATTAGGGTCTGAACCTTCTACACAACCTAGCATGAACTTTATATAAGACATCTGAGTAAAAAAAAATCGGGGAAATCCCTTACAGTTTCCGAGGCACATATAGTAATTTTGCCTCACCCTATGTAGAGGCTTAGGTAAGGATATTTGGGGCTACCTTAAAAAAAAAAAAAAAACTTCTGGGGAAATCATTGCGCCAATCCAAAACCAAACTGTATATACCACCTTAAACTACAGTCTTCAGGCTACCTAGGAAAAATAGTATAGCCATCGATTTTTTCCGCCAAATTCCCAGAAAATGTTTTTCTTTTATGTTTTCCCCTGAAAATTCTTTGCCCCCGATGACTATACAATTTCAGCAATAAGCTGCCTGTTATTTTGTAGGTCTGAATGAGAATGAGAGCTATACAATGTACACAAGAATTCTAGGTACCGATAGCTATTGACAGTACCGTAGCTGGTAGTGAGCGTTCCATAATGCCACGTCATGCGGGGCTTTTTTGGACCCTTTCTAAAAAAGACGTTAAAAATGTGATTTAATATTGTTTGTAGCAGCTCCAATTTCTTATATAATATGTTTTCAGCTTCTATTTTATGACCATATTAAATAGTTGGATGAAATTTATCAAGTCAAATACACCGGTGTAGTAAGATTGAATTAGCTATATATCTACTGTTGTGTTTCGTCGCGACGGTAATTTTAAACAAAACATCTCAAATTAATTCTACGAAAGTAGAGGCTTGATTTGCAGGCATGAATGACATTTTGCTCGCAAATGTATAAAGGTAATCGTCACACACGCTAGTCAAAATAACAAATATAGTCATCTTTTCGGCAAAGAATAGATCACAAACCAATATTGAGATTTATTTTTGCATATCTAGTATTCTGAGACATTTTTCACAAATGACATTTCCATCCCAAACCCTTAGTTTTTGAGTTAACCTTGAAGTTCTCATTGTTTTCTTACAGAAAAAGAATAACGGTAAACCATTAGGATCGGGAACTACGATATGATTACATGGGTTCTAAGGTTTAACCCTTTGCCTCCTGAAATTCAGATATTTTTTCCACTTTTTTTTTGTTAAATTTATGAAAAATAGGTTAGTTAAACACATATTTGAGAAAAAAATTAGTTTTACTTGCAAAAACAGTCTTTTTTGCATCGGCTACTACAGATGCCGTGAGCGTCTTGGGTAATTTACATGATGCACAGCTTGTGTATAGGAAAAATTGAGAGTGGCATCTGATGATGCCGTCAGGAGGCAAAGGGTTAAACACCTGCCGTTCCCAATGGTGTATTCAGATTTTGGCTAGCTCTTCTAGGTTTTGAAGAAAAAAAAAAAAATGGGGGTGCAATCACTCGACCGATTTACTATCTCTAAGTGATCGTACAATTTTCCTTAATACCACTTCTGTAATTGCGTGAGCCTCAAAATGTTTATAGGACAGTTAGATCATGTTAATGCAGTCCTGCACGAGAAAGCTTGTTTCTGCAGCTATGATAGTGTTGGTACTATCGTGACTTGCGGGATTTTGCGATCAGTCGCCAGCACTGACGCCATAAGAAAAAATTTATTTGATGTCCTTAAACAATAAAAGTCCCATATTTTATGACATTTGTGTCGCCAAGATTGGAACTTTTCCAGTAATGAGTGGCCACACTTAATGCCAAAGATAGTCTAATTTAGGGCAGTTACAAGAAATATTAATAAAAGATCGGAAAAAATGCTAATCCAAGATCTTCAGGAAGTCACAGAAGTGGGGCAAATTTGTCACCGAAGGTCTTTTAAGCTTTGCCATACTCTGCAGTGTGGCACCTACGTAGATAGCGCTATATAGAACAATTTTAATAATTGTAACTAGGCTAGTTAGAGAACATGGATATGAAGTAATGTTAAGCATCTACTACCTAGGCCTACTAGGCTAGTTTCTAAGTGTTAAGGTTAGCCTAGTATGGGGAAGGCATCTCAAGCGCTCAGCCCTCCTCCAATTCTTGTGTCCCCTCCAAAAACATATAAAATGACCTTCAACTTTTAAAGCCGTGGCCTCAGGGAAGCAAGGTCGTCACTAGCAGTTGGCACAACTTTGGTTCCTTTTCACATCTCATACTTAAGGGGATTGATTTTTTTCTCTGCACTTAGCTGTGTTTACCCTTTGGTTAATATCCGTAAAATTGCCCAATGAAACTATAAGAGAATATACATATTTTCCTATCCAGTGATAAAGATTGTTTCAGAATATATATGTCTTATCTAGTGCAAGTTTTTTTTTAGTTTTATCGTGATTTTCTAGAAATCTGCATGTTTTTCGAAGGTGTTTAGGTGTGTTTTCGCTGGTGCGATCAATGCGATCGTCGCAATGCGATGATCGGTTGTAGACCGTTTTCCTTGAAACGATTGCGTCAGTGCGTGTGCGACTGTTGCGAGGGGATGCAGGAAAATTTCCCTGTTTTAGGGAAATTTTTGGTCCTAAAGGGGAAAAGGGACAAAAAATAAAAAACCATATGAAAACGGGAATTTTGCCAAGAGGCTTCATTTATTTTCTGGTGAAATTATGCTTGTGATTAGCCACTTAGCATTTAGTGGTCAGCTACTTAGTATTTATGGTGTTTGGCTTTTATTGAACCTGGTCGATACTCGTAATAATCTCGTTTGAACGCATACAAACGGACTTGGAACCGTCACTGCGTCGAACTTGCTTAGCGACAGCGTCTGAGCGTCAGTTCAACTTTACTTGCCTAACAGAGTATAGCTTTTGAAGTGAATTTGCGTAATATACAGAGGATGGATGTCTTAAGTACTTAGAGAAGTGGGAAAATTATCCTAAATTCAGAGGATGGCTCTGTAAAAGTAGAAAAGGAGTGGAATATTTTTATTGTAATGCGTGTGATGTAGACGGAAAAGCTGGCAAGTGAGAGATCGAAAAGCATGCGGAAGGAAAAAAATGCAGAAAGTAGAAAAGCAACAAGAAGTGTTTTGGATATGTCCACTGTCAGTGGACAAAGAAAAGATACACAAGTTAAAGAAGGTGAAATTAGACTTGTTGCATTCATATATGAGCATAATCTGCCACATTCTGTTGTTGAACATTTAGTGCCAGTTGTGAAAGCAGCTAGTCCTGATTCGGAGATTGTGAAAGGCTTCAAATGTGGTAGGACAAAGTGTACTGCAATTGTGAAGAATGTTTTAGGAGGCGAAGTGAGTCACGATATTTTTGAACTTTTGAGGAATAATTATTTTTCATTGATAGCGGATGAGTCAACAGATAAAGGATTTACAAAGCATTTGGCATTGGTGGCAAGGGTTGTTACAAAAGATGGTGTTAAAGATTCATTTGTCTCTCATCCCACTCATTAGTGCTACAGCAACATGCTTTGATGAAAAAATCAAAAGAGCTTTTCACTGAAAAACGTATACCCTACAAAAGGAATATGATTGGATTTGCTGCTGATGGTGCAAGTGTTATGATGGGGGAGCACCATTCACTCTCAAAACTTATCAAGGATGACATACCAGATCTGTTCATATTAAAGTGCACATGTCACTCCTTTCACCTAAGTGCTTCTTATGCATGTAGTAAGCTACCAAGAAGCATTGAAGACTTAGCAAGAGATATATATCATTATTTCCAGTCTCCACAGCAACCAGGCTCATTAATGGAATTTCAGGAGTTCAACATTAAACCACATAAAATGTTGCACCCTTCACAGACTAGATGGTTATCTTTACATGGTGTAGTGAAGCGTCTACTTGAACAATTGCCAGCACTCAAATTATTTTTTACTTGTGCAGTGCTAGACAACAACAGCAGCCTCGGAATTCGAGTGGCGGAGTCATGTTTGCGAGACGGAGCACATCGCGGACGGAACGAAAGAGGCGGTGGGCCGGACTCTCAGAAAAAGACCTCCAAAGTTGTCTGCAAACATTATAAGCTCGGAAAGTGTAAG
>LQNS02278170.1:25828380-25842618 GCA_001587735.2 Parhyale hawaiensis
GACCGTCACCAGCAACAGCATTGTTGATCAAGTTGGCTGCCGTGGGGGTGCTGCGGTGCTGTGAGGGGGGCGATGAGCGAGAGTGGGCGGTGCCCCAGCATGGCCCGGGACCGAAGAGGGCCCGAACTTCATCCAGTAAGATCCAGTACTGCATTTGGAATGTCTTGATTACGTTCTTCCTCTTTTTACTGAACTAAATTGTGATACGCAGGGCTGAACAACCAAAGCTGTATTTGCTGCAGAGTCGAATATCATCAGTGCTCCATACCTTGCTAGAGAGTTACATAAAAATTTGTTATTTGAAATTTACTCCTTTGGCAAATGTACAAGTGAGAGACCCAGCAAACTTTCTTTCCTTAGAAGAGATTTTACCTACTTAGGTGGCAGAGTATCTCTTTACAAGCCAATCATGGCATTGATAAACATGAACTTCATAATTTCAGACTGAGAGCATCTCAAATCAAGAAACCATTTAATTTGTCAGATCCACTTCTTCAAAGCCTAAATGCAATGGATCCTTCAAGTGATTCATCAAAGTCAATTCAATCAATTGCTCCTCTAGCTAACTTCTTTCCAAGGTTAGTTAACATAAGTGAAATAGATAGAGAGTGAAGATTGCTCAGAAACACAGAAACGCAATCAGATCTTAATGATGACATGACTCAGTTTTGGTTTAAAGTCAGCATGATGAAAAAAGGTGATGATACAGCAATGTTCCCTGTGCTCAGTAAATTCATGAACAGCCTTTTATGCCTCCCACACTCTAGCGCTTCCCTCGAGAGGGTTTTCTCTCAGGTGAATTTAATGAAAACCAAGATGAGGAACCAGCTGAACACATCAACTTTGATTGGAATGCTACATGCTAAAGACACCTATAAACATGCCTCCTGTCATGATTTTAAGATAAAGCCAACTCATCTGAAACGAATGACAGCCTATTCTCTTTACCATGGCATTTCTGAAGACTAGAGGTAAGAAACACTTTTTACTATAAAATTTAAAATATTACTCTATGTGGTTTATTGTATTTTTTGTGTCAATGAGACAGGGTATATATCTATATATGTACCGTATGAATGTATGTATACACACAAGTTTCTACACAACAGGGAAACTTAGGTCAGACCATCTGGCAACACTGATCACGTAGTGTGAGCTAGTGACACGGCGAAATGGCTCTCAGCAAATTAAGCAGAGGAAGAAAGCCGACAGTAAAATATCTCTTAGCGGAGGAGGTAGATGAAGAAGCATTATGTGACATGTTTGTGATTAAGAGGGCTAAGAAGGACTTATTCAAACACTGATTACAAATCACCTACGTAGACCCCAATTAATTTGCAGACTTTATCCGACTGTCAACAGAACAGTTCGATTTCCTGAGACGACTTGTCCAAACATTCTACAAACGCAAAACTGTACCCAATAACGCCAGAAGAGAAACTTGCCATCACATTGAGGTAAGAACATAATTTAAATTCTTGCAGCTTGTTTATTTATTGTTCAATGAATTACATTGGACCTGCTGAATTGCACTGTAGGAGGGAAAAATCTGGTTATGTTAAACTTATTTAATAAGAGGTTTAGTAGCTACAAACTTTGAAAACTATCACTTGAAAGAATGTACTCATTTGTGTACGTTAATGTTATAAGATCGATGATAGAGAATGATTTAATGACAGAAAGTGACTTATTTCATCTTTACCTACATATTTTATGCTATCAGTTTCAATTCATGTACTCGTAGCTAGAAGCAAAGGCAACTGCATAATCTGATTGAACATTACCAGAAGTGGGTGCCTGTTCTTGAGGAAAACAATGAACAGCCTGAGAATAAGAGTAACGTGCAGTGGCAGATGCAACTTGAGGGTTGTTTTCAAAGGAAGCAGCAATTGGACTTTATGTAGTAATAGAGTAATTGACACAATCACAATAGAAAAATAGACAAGAACGCTTGCTCATCCTCATTACAACAGAACGAAAACCAAATTCACTATTATTGTTGCGGGGAGTAGAATATTGAACGGGCCTCCTCAAGAAATTATAGACGCACAGTTCCAACAAAACTTCAAGAGGCTGTTTATTGACTGTTTAATGGTAATTTCTAATTTATATATGTAAAATAATACTTTTAAGCACGTTCATATTCTATATGCTCTTTAAATCATGATTGATATGATTTGAGTCGTACCAGTCATACTAGACATATGATGAACAATAATCCACAGTAGTTTTTTACGCAGAATAATATTATTTACCACAGATGGACATTGCTTAGATTAATACGCGCTAGGATGACAACTATGTGAGGGTATAATTTTATTTTAGTGTTGTGGTACAGTTAGCAGCGATTGATAGGTTGCTCGAAACGCTTATAGGAGCCATCAAATAAGTTCACTTTCGAGATAAAATGCATTATTGTAAGTAATAACCAAACTATGTAAAGCAGAAAATTTTAACCTTTTCATGAATAAAATGTTTCAAATTGTTTCCAATTATTTCAAATATATTAACATCACGCAACCTAAATTCGCTTGGACTCCGTTATTGTCACACGAAGTTATCATGAATTGATGACAGGGAAGCTTCACTTACATACGATGTTCATCAGCAGATTGAAGGAATGCCAATATTTCCTCCAGTGCCCATGACTTTCCTTTCTTACTAGGTGTTGGAGCTGCGCTTCCTGTTCGTTTATTCTTGTTCCTTGCATATGAGTCATCGATGTTCATCCATCGCTTTCTGCAGTCTTCAACTGTTAAAAATTGTCGATATATATAAGTCGCAGCTAGTAGCCACTAGTAAAGGTACATCTATTGACAGTGACTGAGAATCCCCTCCCTCTGCAATAAATGCTCTGCAAAAAAAAATCAAAATATGAGATAACTTCGCTTGTGTATTTCTTTTACATCTATGAATTCATATAACTTCTAAATCGGACGTGGCTGGTCTTTTCACGTGTTGCAGTCATCTAGGTTCTATAAAGAAATAATAACATGTGCATAATTATTGAGGTTCGTAATGATCTTTACAATACCTATATAACTGTTGTTCCTTTTCACAGGTTCTTGGTCACAGTAGAGTCTCTGCGCTCATTGTCCTTACAGTTCTGAGTCTCAGTGAGTGAAATCAGCAAAATAGTCAGACAAACGTTGGCGGTGCTGAGGAAGAAGTTTGTTCCACTGTTCCTGCCATCATCGACTTCAGAGGACTTGAAAGCAAGACAAAGGAATTTCTCGATAAATGGAATGTTCCCAACTGTTGCGGAGCAATACATACGAAACATATTAGGATTGTGTGCCCCAAAGAATCTAGCTCCCTATATTACAATTACAAGGGTTATTTCTCCATAGTGCTTCTCTCGCTGTAGTTGACGCAAATTATGAAATTGTTTGTCGACATTGGTTCGTATGGGAAAGAAGGCGATCCTGGCATTTTGAAAAGTCATCCTCGGGGAAGATTTTCTACAGTGGTAAACTTCTTCCACCCCAAGCCAGCTGCCAGATTCTGACGTGGTACTTCCCAACATTTTTGTGGATGACGATGCATTCCGCTTGCATCCAAACCTGTTAAAACCATACTCGCGAAGCAGCGCTGTGGGCGATAATATGAATGCTATATTCAATTATAGGTTAACTAGAGCTCGTCGAACCTCTGGCAATGGGTTTGGTTCGCTGTGCCAAGTTTTTCGTATTTTTTACTCTGCAGTAAATTTAAAATAAGAAACCGTCGACGATGTTGTCGTGTGCTGCTGTTTGCACAACATGCTAAGGGATGTCTATGGTACAAAATCATGTGCCCCAAAGTACGAACCAGATACGCAAGTCACCAACAGATAATTTAGTAAGAGCTCGTGGGTTCGCTGATTATGAAGGATTTGCAGTTAGAGATTCATTTGCTCCATATTTCAGTCATGACGGGAGAGTTTCCTAGCAAGATAACTTAGTTAATACGACCGACTGATATTAGGTATTTATGTAGGTTTTGAGGTTGCTCATACAGTGAGTATACATGGAGTTATTTTCACTTCGTTATAATATGAATACATACCTCGAGTTCGGAAATAAACTAACACCAAAATTTTATGCCTTTCATTACCTCATCAAACATAATTCCGTCCGTACTTTCAACAAAGTTATACCTTACGTAGACTAAACAGAAATGAACTGATAACATAATCCTACCACGGTATGAAAGATCAAATGACTCCGTATACAGTACACTAAAATAGAGAGTACAGAATTCGCTAGTCAAAGTAGAAAACATATAAACTAATATGATATATTAACTACCAGGGAAAGGCTTTCAACACTAAAAGATATTTTGAAAATATTTAAGTATGCCGCCCTGCCTTTTCTACAGAAAAATTGCATTTGAAACAAAGAACCCAGAGCCACTTACCAGCTGTAACTGGAATACTGTCAGCAGACTTCTTAAAACTTTATTCCGTCTAGGGGCGAATGTCATGAACATGTGTATAGACAGCTAATATGTATAATGGACAATGGCTGAATTAATAGTAGCTGCCATTTAACCCTCAAACCCTCCAAGCTGCGTCGGCACCATTATTATTATGTAAATTTGTTAATTCACTAAGTATTTTAAAAAAAGTACAAAATATGGATACGTTAAACTCTGTTTCCTCACCTGGTTCTCCAACCTTCTCTGCAACCTCTGCCCACACGTCTTTGACCCTCTGGTCCTTGTATTTGGCAAGTGACAATTGCCACAGCGAAGTGAATAAAATACTGATTTTATTCTAAGCTTGGCAGTATAGGCACTGTATATCTGCATTTCCTAGCGTCCGGCTGACCGTAAAAATTAACTATTGCTCAACGAAAAAGGGAACTTGCTTAATTCTTTCTTTCGACTGTCACCCTGTTTCATGGTGTTCTTTTAATATTATTCATGTAATAAAGTTAGAGGGTTATGGGATGCATATTCAATCAACTGCTGATCAGGGGAACGATATAAACAAACTTATTAAATGGAAAGGCTATGCATATTCTTCCTTATATACCGTGGAACTCCGAATAAAGCTCAAAAGCACAATTGCCCTGCGCCGCCGCTCGCAGCCTGACCGCTCTACAGGCATGAGCGGTGCGGATTGGAACAGTCCATTGTAGGCGGTAGGGGAGGAACGAACTCCACTTTGCAATGCAACGGGGATTTTCGTTTCCAATATCAAGTTCCTCTGTTTACTTGGTAAACCAATTATTATTGCCATTACTGTTTTGGTATTCAGATGTTAATTCCGTGTCGAGTGATGTGCGTGTATGTAAAACTTTTGCTTCATGCAGGCTCAAGAAGGTTGCTGCTATTAACTTAGATAAGTCGAATATTAGGCAGGAATCATACCATGCTATTCTCGATGCTATGGCAGTACAACTGGGCGTAACCTTACTTCCAACTAGAAGGGAAAAAGGTTGCATACCAAACAATTTACATTGAAGATGGTTTTGAGTGAAGAAATGGTCTCCGGAAATAATAGAGACTCCGTGTAAAAATATTATAAATACTCTGCATCTAAAACATAGGTTGATAGGTTATCAGAATCTAATTTTCAGAGTATTACTAAAAGAGTTACACAATTCTACTGCCTATGGATACTAACTTGTGCTAAACAGGCGTATAATTTCAAAGAACTTTCTGCATCACACGACGTAAATTTCCTCTCTTATAATAGGAATCAGGAATTTCATTGTAAGATTAAGATGTAATGCCTCATACTAGAATTAAGTAAGATAAGTTTATGAAGAAATCCCGTACGTTAAAATCCTGAGAATATGTATGTTGCGGTGCCACCCAAATTCTTAATATAACTCAGAGACAGCACTGAACCGTTACAAGTGGTGATTTTCCATATGAAAAGTTTTGTCTCTGAAGTAAGCGAATCCAGCCAAGTCTGCATAGAGTGGCGTCGGCTGACTGTACAGTCGGCAGCCGTTGAGGTGCCACTCGCCGAGAGCGGCCTCGGCGGCTCGAGGAAGCGGGAGTTTGCCGCCCTTCCGAGGCGCGGTGGCCGCTCGGGTATACAAGGAGACTCCGCCGCGGAGTCCAATCGTTGGGCGACCGCTTCCCTGCACACCGCACTCTTGCCTCTCTCACATACGATTTCAAGTCTAAACGGTCTCGAGCCGCTTCTCAGAGAAGCCTATGAGTCCTGGTGAAGACAACTTTATTTTTTTTTCCTGAGTCAAAAGCGTCTCGAGCCGCTTCTAATATGAGTTGCCTATGAGTCTTGGTGGAGACAACTTTTGCTTTTCTTAGTCTAAATCGTCTCGAGCCGTTTATCTGAGGAGGAGCCTATGAGTCTTGGTGAAGACAATACTTTATTGTTTTCTGGATCGAAGCCTTCTCGTGCCGCTTCTTTCTTGAGTAGCCTATGAGTCTTAGTGGAGACAATTCTCTTTTTATTTCAACACTTTACTCTAAGATCTTAAAGTGCCTACACACGATCAATTTTTTCTTCAATTAATTGATATTAAATGAAATGAAAACTTTGCATGTAAAACTTAGCAAATGTTAATAATTGTTAACTATAAATTTCTGTAGACATAACTAATGTTCAAAAAGAAAAGCTCCATTAATAATGTTGCTTTTTCCAATGACATCTAATTCAAATAAGTAGCCTATGAGTCTTAGTGGAGACAATTCTCTTTTTATTTCAACACTTTACTCTAAGATCTCAAAGTGCCTACACACGATCAATTTTTTCTTCAATTAATTGATATTAAATGAAATGAAAACTTTGCATGTAAAACTTAGCAAATGTTAATAATTGTTAACTATAAATTTCTGTAGACATAACTAATGTTCAAAAAGAAAAGCTCCATTAATAATGTTGCTTTTTCCAATGACATCTAATTCAAATAAACCAACATTTGCTTGCAAAAAGCAACATAACTGTGTAAAAATACAGCTAAACAAAATGGACTCAGCATAATAGCATATTAATAGGCACTACATTATAATCCTGTAATGGGTTTTAACTTTGGAAGTTGGAAAATTAGGTAGCTAGTGGGCTTGCTTCAACCTAATTCATTTCATTCGTATCTTGAATGTTCAATTGAATTCCATGAGATGTGACCATAGACGAGGAATGGTTGGGGAGTGCTTGACATGGGGTATGGTCTCATAGTTGAAGATAGAGTTGGTGCATGCACCATATTATTTTAACTGGATTTTCGTTCATTTTACCGCAATGACCTACGAATATTATGTCATCCACTGCATTTTTAACAAAGAGCTGTTGCATAGGATCCATTTTCCATTGTTCGTTGGCCCACGCTTTACCTTGGATATCGTGTTCGTCTTCCAATGAATCTTTAACAAGGCTATTTTTTTTTTTTGCGAGTGTTATAAGCTCGTTCTTCATCATTTCCTCTCGGCGTCTCTTCGAAACTGCTCCCTTATTCTTAGTCCGCGGTTCTGCGTTCTCTATAGCTAAATCACTGGTTGACATCTCTGCATTAAATGCTTTTAGAGGAACTGATTTGTTCGGAGTCGCGCTTTGGTCCTGACCAACTGAACACTCGCCCTGAAAAAAAGTTGAGATTTAAGAAAATCAGTACCTAACCGAATGAAGTTCAACGTTCAATATATTTTTAGTGGTTCCCCTCTAAACACAAGATTTCAAAGTGTAAAGTTCAATTTAGGTGCTTTAATGAACTTTCTTTAAGTTTCTTCCAGATTGCTAGAACTTTTGAAGAATGGACAGAGGTTAGCGAAGCATTTGCAACATCTTGGGATTTCCCACATTGCATAGGAGCGTTGGATGGGAAACATGTGGATATAAAAAACCGCCAACGTCCGGATCTTTTCATTATAACTTGACGAAATTTTTCAGTATTGTCTTGATGGTTCTTGTAGGTCCTGATTACGAGTTCCTCATGGTAGACGCAGGAGTGAACGGCCGAGTGTCAGACGGAGGAGTTCTAGTTGTGACAGAATTCGGAAGAATCCTTGAAGATAGTCTTTTGGAGCTCCCTACACCCAAGCCCCTTCATGGGAATTATGCTACGCCGATGCCGTACGTTTTTGTCGGCAATGACGCCTTCGCTTTCAGTGATATATGGAGGTGACAATTAGGAATGTGACCAGAAAATTTTCAACTATAGATTAAGTAGAGCGAGACGCGTATCTGAAAACGCTTTTGGCATTCTCGCGGCAAGGTTTGGGAGTATTTCAAAGAACAATGCAAGTGTCACCTGAAAAAGCGACAGTTATCACAACAACATGCTGTTATCTTCACAACTTTCTCCAAAAGAAATCTAGGCGCTACAGTGGCCCACTCGCTGTCGACTGGGAAGACCCCAATCATGCATGACATTCATGCCGGAGAATGGAGGGCTTCCCAGACACAACTTGAAGGACTAGGCGCTAAAATGAGGCGTAATACCGGAAATACTGCGCGCTTGGTCCGAGATGCTTTTCGAGAGTATTTTTCTACTCATGGTCAAGTCTCGCGGCAAAACAAGATCGTAAACCAATGATGCATTGTTGAACAGTCAACAGTCCAGTTATGAACAGTCTTTCAGATGTTGCTTTTAGGGCTGTTTTTCCGATATGAGGTCTACCTATCGTTTTATTCCTTATTTTATTCAGATAGGTTTCCATATTTTCCATTGTATTTTGAGTTCGTTACTTACCTCGTAGCTCGAACAGTATATGTAGAAATATAGCTACTTATATATATATGTATAACTACTTGAAAGACTAAGTCAACAGTATATATGTGCAATATATTTTGAACATTGGGTAATCAATCACCTAGTTATTCATTTAACCATATAGAGGTCAATAGTACATATAGATTAATATAAATATATGAACACGTTTAAAAACATTAACCTTATGTAAATGTTTACAAAAAACTTACCTGTTCTTTGTTGTTTTGTTTATGTCCTTCACGACTCTCTTCTTGCAGCATTATGCTACTTGTAGAAATTGCCGTAGTTTCCTGGTCTCGTAGAAACAGCAATGCTTGAAAATACTTCCTGGTCTCATAGGAACAGCAATGCTTGAAAATACTTCCTGGTCTCGTAGGAACAGCAATAATGCTTGAAAATACCACAGCTTGGCGTATAAATCTCCTCTGTTCCATCTCCAGATTTTTCACTCTTTTCCACTTCCCTCAATTCAGACCGGAAATTCGTACGAAAGGTATTTAGTTTCTTTTTAATTTCATCTAGTGCTGCATCGGGAAAGTATTCTTTGTATCCTTCGTACAATACTTTATATGCTTCAGCTTTCTTATCTCGATCACTACCTACTGTACTGTTCAGATTTTATTTTCCACAAAGTAGGTAACGATCAATACATGTCAATTATCTCCCGCAGATATTTACGGTCACTTTCATTTTTCTTTGCTGCCATAATTATGATGATCACTCGTCCACAGCTAGCTCAACACTGGAAAAATTGATCAATGAATTGAAGAGTTGCCTACACACGGTCAATTTAATTGATGGCCCATCAATAAATATCAAAGGAGCTTTGATCTGTCAATGAATTGACTCAATGAAATTCTATCAATTAAATTGATGTCAAAGGTGCCTACACACGGGCAATTTCGTCGTCAATTCCTTGATATCAATTAATTAAAGAAATAATTCATCGTGTGTAGGCACCTTTAGACTGCTGCCAGAAGAGGCGGCCAGATGAAGATTCGTCGATAAAAAAAAATAATCGAATCTCGAATCCTGTTCTATTATTTGTGTAATAGTTGGGTGTACGGGACACATTTAGTAGCGAGGCGGGTCTTAGCAGGCGTTAGTAAAAATGAAAACTTATGTGAAAGCAGGCTCGGAGAAATTTGTAGTGCCTTGGAAATATCTGTGTAAACAATCAACGAATGAGGAAATTCTAAGGCAGCTTGGCAGTTACCTTGTTATGATGTCTCATGTAAGAGTTTAGAATAAAAAGACCATGACTCTATTATCTTTCCTTTTCCCTTCCATTTTCGTATATTGAGCAGCAACAAATAAAGGCCCTCGATGCCACGCTACAAAGATTTTAGAAAATTTGACAGTAAACGCGAGGAACATCCCAGAGACTTGAGTTTTAATAAATTTGATTTCCTATGAGTAATAAGCGAGGATAAATTAAACAAAGAAATACAAGTACAATTATCATACAGAAGGATGTTTAACAATTTCCTCCACCAAACAATTCATCTTCTTTCGGTGACAAACTAGAAGCCATGATGTAGCACACCCTCACAACACCAATAAACGCATGCGACCGACTATACTGTATTCACCCTCTGCCCGAACGACTACTTGAAACCTGCGATCATCGCATGCAGCTGTTGCGACGATCGCACGAAGGAAAAACACCACAATAGGAATAGCATTCAATTAGTGTCCTGCGACGATCGCAGGTCGATGATCACATTGATCGCACCAGCGAAAACACTGCACCGAAAATGCTTACCGCTGCCGCTTTGACAGCGTCGTCGCGTCATTCTGTGGTCTATTTGTGCAGTGAAAATATATCTTTAGAATCAGTAAAAATAGCGGATTCAGAGTATATATACCTATACACTAGCGGGCAGAATAAGAGAACGATTTTCATTATTTGAAAATAGAGTTTAACCATGTAGAGTAGGTTAATGAATCTTTTGATGGGGCCTTGCGGAATGTATTCAACATATTTCTACAAAATAGCAGGACAAACAACTATACATAATACATTAGAGCATTCTAACAAACAGTAACAAAAATTGAACAATGCAAAATAACGATAGTCTCTAAAACGTTCTCACATTTAACCCGGTCATCTGGCAACATTCAATTTCGTGTACATGACTTCTAGAACTGTCACTCTTACGATTACACCATTCTAGAAACATGGCACCTCACGTGAAAGTTACTCCTGAGCCGCAGGAAGAAATTGTTGAGCTCAGGTCCTCAGGAATGACTCTTTCGACCATATCAAAAGAGGTAAACCGATCCAGGAGAGTTTCTCGTACTTTGAAGCTCTATGATGAAAAACAGCTGGAACGCTATGCCCAGAAGGATCCTTTCGAAACTGCAGCGGGAATTTCCAGAAAGCTGAAGGTCAATAACAACATAGAAGTGTCTCGCTATACAGTTTCTCGTCGCCTCAATGCATGTGGATCGAAGGCACGCAGTTCTAAAACACTTATCAGTAAGAAGAATAAGAAAGCAAGACTTGAATATGCGGAAAGGCACATAGTTTGGAGAGATGAAAATTGGGAAAGCGTGCATTTCAGCGACGAAAGTAAATTCAAATTGGTTGGATCTGATGGTAGACGGTATGTTAGAGTTAGACGTGCAACAGGTGACAGGCTGAACCCGAAATGTGTCAAAACATCTGTAAAGCATTTTGTAGGAGGTAGCGTAATGGTGTGGGGCATGTTTTCACACAAAGGAGTTGGCCGTTGGTGGCCATTAAAGAAACTGTCAATGCTAATGTCTCAATCTTGTACAGCAATATGTTATCCCATCTCTACGATCATCACCAAATCAGCCAGCAATTTTTATACAGGACAATGCCCCGTGCCATACTGCAAAGAAAGTGAAGGAATATTTTGCGGAAGAGAATATCGAAGTCCTGAAGTAGCCTGCCCAAAGCCTGGACCTTAACCCCACTGAAAATTTATGGAAAATTATAGGTGGCAATGTAAGAGAACGACAACTATCAACAGTAAAGGATCTGTGGACTAAAATTTAAGAGGACTGTAAAAAAAATAACTCTTAGAGTTTTGTAAGAAACTTGTGATTTCGTATAATCGTCGCTGTGCTAAAGTTATTGAAAATGAAGGTTTTAGTACTCTATAATAATTGTTCTAAACCTAAAATTGACCATTGTTCCATGTTATTTGTTTGTAAAATTGTATTTAGAGATGGTCGTTCTCTTATTTTGCACTGTCCAATTTTTGTTATTGTTTGTTAGATTGCTCTAATGTATTAAATATAGTTATGTTTGTCCTGATATAGTTTGTAGAAATATGTTGAATACATTCCTCAGGGCCCCACAATGAGATTCGTTAACCTACTCTAACATGGTTAACCTTTATTTAAAAAAAATGGAAAATCTCTTATTTTGCCCGCTAGTGTAGGTGTTTTATATTGCAAATTGTTTCTAGTTCTGTCATAATTACCTGTGAGTTATTCGAACGTCATTACGTTGGTCGGGTCTATTTTCGTAGAGCATTGCGTCGGTGGCTGTTAAAGGGTCAACATCCGTTAGTTTGCCCAGAAAGTTAAAACGAGAAAAAGTGTTTCCTATAATAATTAAGGCCTGCTTTAAAAAAATGACATCCATTTCTTTGTGCAAACTATTAATTAGGGATATGAGCAAAGAAGCACCAAAAACGGGACTATAATATGGGAATTACCCAATTGCCGAACTATTTCCGAACAAACAGCAAATATTTAATAGGCTTGGGTAATAATCCCATCAAATATAGCTGTTTGTTTGGAAATAGTTCGGCAATTAGGCAAGTCCCCTATTTCTCGTGGGATATAAGCAGACCATTCCTGGCTGTAAGAGCCTTGTTGTTGCCGAATTAACTTTTTTCCGGTGCATCATTTCAGTAGGCTAACAAAAATCTTGGACTTTTTAAGAAATCAAATATTGCCTAGGTTAGGGTACATTACAAAAAAACAGCAACTATCGACCAATCAGTCTTACTTCGGTCGTCTGCAAAATCATCGAACGCCTCTTGAAAAAGTGCATCACAGATCAGCTGAGGATGCATCAGCTCATATCAGACACTCAACATGGCTTTCGAAATGGAAGAAGCTGCTTAACAAACCTACTGGACTTTTTCCGTAAAGTTAGATATTAAAGATTGAAGACTTCCAAAAGGCTTTTGATAAAGTCACCCATCACCGGCTAATGAAAAAATTGGAAGCCCATCGTATCCAGGGTGACTATTTACGATGGATAAGGACATGGCTTACGGGTCGGCAGCAGCGAGTGAAGCTTGAAGGAGAGTCGAGCGCCTGGACACAGGTATCATCAGGGGTTGCACAAGGTAGCGTGCTTGGCCCACTTCTGTTCTCAATTTACATAAATGATCTCGATCTTGACATCCGTAGTAAAATCAGTAAATTTGCGGATGATACTAAACTATGTCATCCTGCTACGAAAAGAGCCGAGCTCCAAGACCTTGACCGCCTCATGGAATGGAGCGCAACGTGACAATGGACTTTAATGTCGACAAGTGCTCAGTAATGCACGTAGGGCTGGTGAACCGTTCCATCCCACTGAAAATGAAGGGGACGGAATTGGCTACTGTCACCTAACAACGTGACTTAGGAATCACTATTACAATACAAACTACAACACATAAAGCATGTTGACAGGTGTCAAAATGGCAAGCAGAGTGCTGGGATTCATAACCAGAAACTTTGAATACAAGTCCGATGACATCATCGTTCCCTTGCACAAGGAATTAGTGAGGCCACACTTAGAATTTGCTGTTCAATTCTGGTCGCCACATCTCTGTAAAGATATCGATAACACGGAACAGTCCAACGCAGAGCAACGAAACTGATACCCCCTGCTGAGAAACAAGTCGTATGAACGTCGCCTAATAGAACTGAATCTCATCTCTCTTGAGCAAAGACAACTCAGGGGCAACTAATAGAAACATTCAAGTACTTGAATGGCTTCAATGACGTACGTACAACGGGACTCTTTGAAAGAGACCTTATTGATCGCTTGCGAAACAATGGTCAAAAACTCAAGCATAAAGCTCAATGACGTGTTATACTATTTTGTTACTGAATATGTTGATCTGAATTTCATGTTTTACCAAATTCTTAAAAGAGATTTCTCGAGAACTAGTAAAATGCAAGGTATTAATAATTATATTACAATTTCAAATTGAGGAAAGGGTAGCGTGGCAAAATTCACTATTGTTCAAAATAAATCTTATGATCAGATCTTTCGGAACGAAGTCAAATAAATATTGATATATCATTAATTTTGTCCCGTGAATAGTTATTACTGATCTGGTTAATCCAAATGAAGTGAATGTGTTAAAAGATATGGCACGAGCGGAGGCACGATTTAAGATAAGGGAATGCGGCGCAGCAGAGGGTAAATAAGAACAAAAGTAAGATACCTATCGCTATATTAACTCATCTAACACTCCTGATACACAATTCTTCCTAGGGCTTAGAACACACACAAAATGCATTGTCCTACGCGTAGATACAAGGAACACGCTACGTACTCCTACCGCTTCCTACACATCTCATC
>LQNS02278170.1:25949420-25961498 GCA_001587735.2 Parhyale hawaiensis
GGGTGGGGGTCTGAGTCGGTGGGGTCTCAGTTGGGAGGGTCTGTGTTGTCCAGGGGTCCGAATTGACCTGTAACGCTTTGGAGGTGGCAGAGTATTTTTCAAGGTGCGTATTAGATAAGTTGAGTTGTTTTCTGTTTGGGTAGCTAAGTTCTGCAATTTTGTTTTCAATTAGTGTGTGTAAGAAATCTGTATAACAGTTCACCATTTTGCAAAACTAATTTAATAGTTACGGCAATTGTTCAAGTTTGAAAGACATGACTTAAAAATAAAATAATTGATTCATGCTTGTTTGGCTTGCAGCTTAGAACGGTGAGGAGTCCTGAATTTGAGACGAAACGGCTTTAACGTTTTGCTTAATTGTTCGTGTAGTTTTGTAAAATGGCTAACTGTTGACAGGTTTGGTTTAAACGGTTGCAAAATGTTAGAATTTGCGGTGATTGTTTCAAGACTCCACTGTATAGTGATTTAAAAGGATTGAATTTGTTCAATTGCTACGAAATGGGCAGTAATTCAGTTTATTAATAATTTGGTAATTATATTGACCAAACTAACTTGGAACAGGAATGTGTATGATCAGTGTAAATTTCATTTTAGTGAAGAGTATGAAACCTGAATTAGAGCAACAAGTGGTGTGAGGATTGAAGCACAGAGAGATGAATTTTCCTCGCACCTTTAGAACCTGCTGGTCGTGAAATAGTCAGATTCATATTGAGGGGATAGTTTTGTTAAGGGGAACAGCGCGTCAAGCGTATGTTTCATTTGTCTTCAGGATTTGAGCCCTAGGAGTTCACTTTATATTTTTTCAGATATTTGTACTGATGTTGTTCTGTTTTGTTTATCTATTGTTTTGTTTCTTGCGAACGCAGTGAGAGATCAGATTAGATGGGCGGCAGTAGACGAACCAAGAGGTTCATTTCCAAAGAGACGCCGGAATTAACGCTCCGGTCTTCAATGAGTTATTGCCATTATGTTAGTAGAAGATTGAAGTATAGAGAAACGTATATTTGTATGTGTCTGTGTAATAAGTGGTCGAAGGAGTTGAGTAATGTTCATAATTTTTTCTAGTGAGTTTGGTGGGCTGCCTCCAATGTGAGACATGATTAAAAACTGCGAATAGCTGGACATGAAAGATACCTGTGTTGAAATTTGTTTTTTTTTACCTTGAAGCAGGTAGGGGTTAAACTAGGTTAATAATTTTCACAGGGAGTCTGGTGAGGTGTTTTCGATGTGTTTTATGCAAGAAAACTAGGATTAGCTGGCTTTGAAAAATGGTGGCGATGAATTTGGCTTTCACCGCGGGTGATGATCATACGTTCCCGATGCGTTCTAGTTCCATTTGCTGTCTAAGAACGTAGATTCTGTGTGGGAATAACCTTATGCGGGAGCTATTGGATTTTGGTTTTAAGGTTTCCTTATTTATCTTCCTGGGTATCACGTAACCAAGGTAGCTACTGAGCGCCTTTCCCGCAGGGGATGTTGCAATTTGTTGCAGCTCCTGTTGACGAGATTAGTTTTGTGCAGTTCGGTAAGTTCTAAATAATTCCCTTCTCTGTTTTGGGAGGCGTGCTGCCGATCGAGGTGGCTGATCTATTCTTGCTACAGTTCTACTTTCTGAATTTTATTTCATTCCTCTGTGTGGCGGAGGTGAGCGAAAGCGTTCAGCCGTGCCTGGAGGTTGAAGATGCTTGACATGTGTATTTTGTTTTGGTAGTTGCGTACTGACCACTCTGAGATTTCTTGGCAGAAAAGCAGAAGCAAAAATTATTGAAAATTTGAAATGCGTCATAGTGGCGCAGGGGCCTGTGGTCCAACACAAAAATAGTTCGACGCGATATAGGGTTAGTTCCTATCCTTGTGCGCTGTATTGAGCGACAGAGTTCAGCCGTGTTCGGAGGTTGGAGATGCTCAACTTGAGCTTTTCGTCGATCAGTAGAGCATTGAGCATGTAATACTGTTGTCAGAAAAGTCCACACAAAAATCATTGATATTTGAAACGAGACAAATTCGCGTCTTAGTGGCACACGCACGAGCCTGTGTCAAACCACAACAATAGTTTGGTGCTATGTAAACATTTTGTCCATGATGAATTACTGGGCGACTCCAGGGGCTCGTGTAGCTTATTTTAGCCATTAGCAAGGCCTCCGGGACGTTTAATTTTCGTGCCCACTTTGCTTATTTCATTTTCATACTAGTACTTTTTCATGCTATATTCGGATTCTTTTTTCATTCTTGACTTGTTCCTATGCGCATAGATCCTGTGTGGGAACACCTTAGTGCATGGGTCTTCATATTTTTTATCGTCATGATATATGTCGATGTTTCTTCCTCTGTGAGATTGCCGTTGTTGTGCATGCGGAGGTTCCAAGTTCGCAATATAATAATTATGGGCACGTTGCTTAATCGAGGCAAAGTTGCTGAAAGAGACTGAAAGGGCTGTCGAGTTCGAATAGCGACAACGGCTCGATCACACTAACAAATGAAAGAGCATGAAGATGTTCGGTCAATACCTTGAATTTGTTCAGCACAAAATCGTACCAGATTTTTTGAACTGGCTCCTTAGGGGTAAGCTGAAACGGGAAAGAGAAGGCACCATCCTAGTAGCTAAAGAGCTAGCCCTCAGAACCAGGTATATCCAAAACAAGATCGACAGGAGAAACGTTCCTAGTACCTGTAGAATTTGCAGGAGCTTTGATGAAACCATGAACCACGTGATAAGCAAAAGCGGAGTGCTGGCGCGGCGCGAAAGGAGTATCAGCGTAGGCACGATAAAATTGCCCGAGACCTTCACTGGATTCTCTTTCGGATCGTAAACTTTCCGTTCAGTTAGAGGTGGTACGAGCATGAAGTCGCGCGCGTGGTTGAAAATTAAGCCGTGCAGATTTATTGGGATAAGAGGATGAAAACTGATAGAATACTTCACGCCAATCGACCGGACATTGTAGTGAAACAGAAACAGAAGTCTGCGAGACTGATGGTTTCAATTTTATTCGATTCCGGAATCAAGGAAATGGAGAATAAGGAAAAGTACAGTCACCTTGTTATCGAACTTTAGAGATTGTGGCAGGTAAAGGTCGACGTCGTTCCAGTTGTTCTCGGAACTTTGGGGCAATGTCAAAGAATCTCACGATTGTTCTGAGAGAGCTGAAGTGTTTCAATTTTAACCTAGGAACCTTTCATAAAAGCGCTTTGCTTGGAACAGCGCATATCATTCGCAAAGTGCTCTGAGCGTTAGTTTCTCGGGATGCGACTCCGCACCAGATTGTAGAGCTGAACATCGCTCAACCGATCCTATTTTCGTCATGAAATTTCTCCGATAAAAATGTTATAATTTTTTTCCAATTTTTGTTTCACATTTGTATAAGGTGCTCGGCCTGGAGTATGAAGCTGAAAGCCAGTAAGACCAAGTTTAAGATTGTCAGTTGTACTTTGACATCCTTACGGTAGCATCCACATCTGTAGATGGACGAGACTTTGCTTGGGTGTTCAGCTTTCTGGAGATTTTCGGTGTTGTCTTTGATGAGCTTTCTTTTCAGTCTCATATTAGGCGACTGGTCTCATGTGCTTCCAGTAAGATTGTGTTCCTGCGTAATGTGAATTTTGTGATTGGTGTTTCCCTGCTGTTTGTGTTGAAGTATTGCTCAGTGGTCTGGGCTTGAGTTGCTGAGAGTTACTTGCGTCTGCTCGACTCACTTGTAAGTTCAGTTGGCAGGCTGTGTGCCGAAAATGTTAAGGTGAATATATTTCGTAGGAGAAAGGTTGCTGGATTTTGTGTTTTAAATGCAAGAAATTAGTTTTATTAATCTGTCGTAGGTCTCAAGGAGGAATACAAGTGTTGCGGTTGAAGCGAACTTTCATTTTAGAGACTGTTAGATACAGAACTCGTCAGTTCAGTCGGTGCTTTGTGGCCTGGTCTTTTGGGGTTTGAAATTTATTGTTGGGATCGGGTTCTGGTCGTGTTGGATTGCAGGTGTTCAAGTCAGAAGTTAATAGTTCTTTGTTGAATTGTTTTTAGTAGAGTTTCGGATTTCCTGGTGTTGCAAACTGCTTTCTTTGGATTGTACTACTTGTCAGTGGCGGTCCGGGCGTCAAGTTTTAGTAATATTCATACTGCTGATATTTTTCTCAGTTTTTAATTTTTCTTAGATTAGTCGTGCGTATGCAAGTTGTATCATTTATTTTTTTTTCCTGTTGAAGAACACTCAGTATGGATTTAGGAAATTTCGAATTTATTCTATACTGTGTATCATTATAAGTATTTGAAAGTTTGACTTAAGCGCTGAGAAGGTTTCATTGTTGCATTTTGTTGAGTTTCAAACCCATCAGTTCATTTTATAATAATAATTTTGTGTTGCAGATTCTGTGTGCGGTGCAGCCTGCAGTGTATCGGACTCCTGACGGAATTGCTTTGAAATGTGTTATATACGCGATTCGCACATACAACATTCCAATGTGTCTTATATACGCAATTCGCGCATACAACATTCCAATGTGTTAGCCAGTAACATTCAAATGTATAGACGCAGTCTTTATGTCATGCCTGGCGGCTATGACCATGCAAGATGTGCCGGCATTCCAGCACTGCCTTTGAGTGACATGGTATTTCTGAATGACGTTCCGCCGGAACCTACAGTGGTAAAAGCTGCCTGTCAAAGCCTGTAGCCAGAGTCTGGAAGATATTTGTTATGCTTGTAAACCTAAAGTAATTTACCCACGGACTTTCGGACTCTATTCCGGCGGAAGCAACCGGTGTTCTAATGAAGCCGGGATTCATAGATATTCAAGGCGCTTGCATGATCAAGCGTCAGCTTTTTTCGGTACTTGACATAGCAGTACCAACATTGCTTACGGCATTCTGCTTTCAACGCTATTCCGATGTAGACCTTGTATTCTATAGTCTGCATCTCTCAAGTAGCATGTTGCTACTATCATTGAATCATATCTTCTAAGTCTTGTATAATAAGATGTAAATAAACAAGAAGATCTTGACGGCATTCCTTCACCATCCAACCTGTAGCCTGATAACTATACTCGTCCTTGAAGTTTACTCTCACAACCAAATACAGTGACGAACTCAACACGAACTCGCTAGAACTACAATATATAACAAAATGTGAGTACATATATGAAATCTGTTGTCAGTTTGAAGCAGAAATTGATTTCGAGTTGTTACGATAGTTGTCGAAGTGATAGGACTAGAGGTATAGCATTTACTAAGATATTAGTGGACACGCGCGTGAGTGAATTCACGCAATAATCTGACCTGGCCAATTTATATTTTGAGGTTTTTTACATGCAGTTAGTGGGCGGAGTTAAGATATTGGCAGAACAAATGCTCAGATATATTCGTAAAATTGGCCCTGCCATAGTGGAATTCGACCACAATTGAAACTCTTTCACAAAATCGTGAGACTATAGGAGGGAGAATTGTCTACTGCCAGTGAAACATTTACAAGTCGTGGTGAGTATCCAGTTGATCCTGCAGAATTTGTTCGTCGTGACCTGAGAGGAAAAAGTTAAAGAATCGGACTGCAGAAGCTCCATAGATAACGGGGGGGCTTCTTGTTTTTGCGGACATATTGTAAACCGAGGTAGGGAATCTCGAAGTGGATGAATTTTCAGGAAGGACAAAATTTTTTAAAATGAAGTTTTTGAGCTACAATGACTTGGAAAAAATTTGAACCTAAGTAGGATACTAGTAACGTGCGCGCCGTGGTTATTGCTAATGTCAATAGTTTCTGGGAAATTTCGATTTACGAATTTTATCTGTTCTAGGAGGAGGTTCGTAAGTCGAACTAATGGTTTGCTATGTATTGCTCATTGGGATCAGTAGGCAATCCTTTTCGTGTTAGCTCTATGAATCGTGCAGCCAGAGTATGTAGTTGATCTCTTAGCGGGCAACTTTCTTCCCGCTGCGAGTGCAGCAAGGTTGAAAGTAGTTTGCGCCGCAAGTGAGGGTTATTCGTGATCCGAAACCTCGTGCAACGCTCCGGCAATAGCATTGTACCATTGTAAAGGCATATTCGTTCAGTGCTCGATCAGATCTCTTAAATGATATTTCAAAAATTTTTTTTAGCAATGTTAGTTGCCACGTTGAAATCCCGGTCTAAGAAGCATCCACCAATGGCGCAATCACGCCGGTGCTGCTCGATAATACAGACTTAAGTGTCTGGCACCGGCGTATATCGCGATTTTTAGGAGTCTTTCTTCTTATTCTCGGCTGAGACTTCTCTTCAGATTCACACCTTCTTGTTCTTCGTTCATGTCGGAAGAAGAATTAGAGCGGGACCTCTCCACTTTCCGCAATGGTTGAAAGCACCTGTGGCACACCTTGCTGCTGTAATTTTCGTTTATTTAAATAAGTTTTGCCTTGCAGTATAGTTGTTTATACTTTTCTTCCAAGTTTCTTTCGATAAACTCTGGCGGAACTAGAGAAATGCTCGCTCCCATCAGTACAAGGAAATTTCGCGTTTCCGAAGGCAATGTAAGAAACAGCGTTGTTAGAATCACTGCCGTTGATGTATTCGACCAGCCGGTCGATCTCTTTCTTTTTTCTGTCTTTCTACCTTGTTTAGTTTTTCCTGGAACTTTTGTCGTTTTATTTTTCTTTATATTTAAATTTCAGCGGGCGACAGAATCCGGTTTATAAAAGTGTCCATACATTTTTGACGTTTGAGATACACTTTGAGCTTGGATTTTTTCCATTTCTTACCGAATTTAACGGCCCAAATGATATCCTTGTGCTCGTACACCTTACGGATATATTCGTCTGATATAAGTGGAGAGTGAGAGTTAACTTATGAAAATTGTTTCATCGCATTTTTGTAGTCTTCATTTTCATTGTTTTATTTTCAGTCTGCTTTTTTGTCGAGTTGAACAGTTTTCTAAGTAATAACTTAAAGCAGTCACTTTGAATTTTCTTATTAGTTTTGCAACTGGTATATATTCCGAGCATGACAATGTTGACCGTCGCCGGATCAATGCCAATTACACGCTTAAATTTAGATGGGTCCAGTAGAGATTTGTTCTGAGAAGATGTAAAAGGAGGCGCCGCGGCAAGTTTACTGTCTTGTTGCGCTATAGTTCGTTGTTGTGTGAAGCACTTTTCGTTTTTTAGTTGGTTGCTGTTTATGTGTTCCATTTCCTTTGTCTTCATAGTTATTCTCTTTTTTAAACTTCGGGCACAAAATGCAAATTCGCCCCGACCCCGTTTGTTTCTAGTAACTCAAATTTTCATTTTTAATAGCCAATTTTAAATAGTTTTCACATTGACAATGTGATGCCATCTTTCCCGCACTAATTGATTAGTTTCGTAGCGATCACAAGCAAAATCTTGCCTTATGTTAACTGCGTGTTTGGTGGGGCTTACGCCAGACTCTTTACAGAAACCAAATACGTCAGTCCCGTCAAATATAATGTAGCGAGTTGCCATTGAGTGGACGGGGACCAAACGCATTGCGTTAAATTTTCCGTCTTCAGGAAAGCTAATTCTCATTAAGTAACAATACTTCAGTATTGTAGCGTAATTGCACGTCTTTGTGCCTTCAATCTTGAATTAGTCTTTTTTGGATAACAAACCCAATTTCTGCCTGTAGGCGCTACGAAATTTTGTGCGGACGGGTAATTTATGATATATTCTAACGAATTAGACGAAGAAATAAGTCTCCATCCGGTAATCATTTNTTCAATCTTGAATGTCTTTTTTGGATAACAAACCCAATTTCTGCCTGTAGGCGCTACGAAATTTTGTGCGGACGGGTAATTTATGATATATTCTAACGAATTAGACGAAGAAATAAGTCTCCATCCGGTAATCATGTTTTTAACTATGCCGGTGAGGTTATTGATAATAGAAACGTTCCTCGTTCTGTTTCACTTCCAGAACAACATTTTTCCACCAATCGTTTTCTTTCATTTGTATTTTGGAGCCAAACCCATATCCCGTGTCTCTGACGCGAAACTAAATGCACGCGAACGTTGTTGCAAAAAATTGGTTTTTAGATTTTTTGCAGCGAATGTGCTTAGATTGTAATTGTGAGTATCGCTTGATGGAATCTTTCGGTATTGTCTTTTTGACCACATTCGAGTTCCACGGCTTTTTCAAAATTTCGGGAGTGCTTCAGTTTCTCAGTTTTCTCGTGTCTGTTCCTTCAGTAACAGTTGCACTAAAAAATTGTCTTTGGTGAAGTCTGGCCAACTGTTATTGTTGATGTTTTCATTTTCTGAAAGTAACTCTCGAATCACAATATTCAACAAAATTGATCCACGATGCATCATCCTAGAAACTGACTTGACCCGTTTCTCAATTGAACCTCAAATTTCATTCTTTTTACGTTCTAGGCTATAGGGCAAGGGTTTTTGAACGTTTTAGATTTTTTTTAAATGATAGTATTTTGTTTGGCTTCTGGGAAGCTGGGCACTTCGGTCACCGTTATTGTCATTGAAGTTAGACTTGAGGATGCTGTCAAGAGAACATTTAATGACACGTCCTCATTGCTTTCAGTTTCCTATCTTTCTCGGTTTCTTCATTTATTTCGTTTGTCTTTGCCGTTTTCATCTTTTGGGCGACTTTGTTGGCTTTGGATTTTTCCATCACCTTTTAGGACCTCGTTTATACACTGCCAGCTTTTCTTTGAGCTTTTTTCTGTTGTAGCCTCGGCACCGATCATCGAATTTATTCGTTAAACTGGAACTGTCTTGAGTACTGTTGCTGATGATGTTTCCGAAGGCTTTACGAGTTTTCTTCCAGCATTTCTTGCTGATGTTAGACAATATTTCGTTCCATTTGCACTTATCTGCAGCATAGCAGTCGGCCGTTGTCGTGGAGGTCGCCTGGTCGTAGTAGTAGATCATTTCCATTTATTCTTAGAGTTCATTCTGAGGTGCCGTAGAGTTTAGCACTTCGGTTTAACTGCTTTGCTTGACTTTGCAAAGCTTATCTTATTTTTTGGTAACTTTATTTAGATTGCAAATTGCTAGAATTTCACAGAGTTGAAAATTTCATACGCGTTGAGAGTGTGGAGATTTATACTGGTGTGTAGCTATGATATGGCAGCAGATGAAAATCTTTTGTTGGAGTTTTGAGCTTGGTCCACACGCTACGTCTCTAACTCAGTTTTGCCTGAGCAGTTCAAGACGTTGCAGACAAAACGTTGCGTGGAGACAGGAAAACTGCGGTAATGTTTGGTCCGAAGGAAGACTGCACGGTTGCAGCGATAACTGAGCTAAGGCTGCGTTCACATAGAGCTATACTATACGGTATTCGGTATACGTTTTTGGACGGTACGCGTATAGCGGGAATCTGCCAACACAATAGCTATGCAACTGTTCACATAAGAGGACACTATACGAAATTTGCGTATAGTATACTAGTGTAGCAAGAACCAAGTTGTACGACCTTCGTATACCGTCACCACCGAATACCACACTTCGGTGTATTCTTTCCTGGTTTCTGAAGGTGGTAATATTATCGCAAAACGGTGTATATTTTATTTTTTGTGTGTGTTTATTAGACTCGGTTTTTAATGAGGATTCCAAATATGCAATCAATTTGAACCACTCTGCATTAGAATTTTTTTTTTTGTTTGTTTTTAAAGTTGATGAAATACATACTTTTTGTTGCCTTTGAACAAGCTCCGGTGGGCGGTAGAGTCTATAAGTTCTTTCTAGTTTTAGTTTTACGTACGTGCTTAGGTTACTGCTGTCGCACCCAGACACTTTTTTTTAACTTCACCTTCAGCTTCCGCCAGAAGAAAAAGTGCCAAATCTTCTTCGTCAGAAGAATCCATTTTCCAGTAGTATACACGTCAGAAATGCAGAGTATGCTGTATGCGTATAGTCTACCTATGTGAACAGGAGTGTCCGTATACTGTAGAGCGTATACCATGTACCCACTCCCACTATACGCGTATAGCGAATACCGTATACCGAATACCGTATAGTAAAGCTTTATGTGAACGCAGCCTAATGGGCATAGTTTTCCGTGAACTGCGCAGCCAAGTTGGAACGTGTAGAAGGTAGCTCCATTTTGTGTAGCTTTGCTCAGTTCTCGTTCAACCCCCACAATGGCTGACCTCAAGAATTGCTCTCGTCAGTTTCTCACAGTTTATTAGTCTATAGTTTACTTTAGAGCATTGGCGACGAAGCTAAATTTTGAGCAAAGTTACAGCTTAGTTTTGCGAGTGCAAAAGTGTATAGCTATGTTCAGTTTGTGAAAGTTTTATTTTTAGGTGCTGGAGACCAAAAGTACAGAAGGTGTAATTCAAAAATCCTAGTGGCGTTAGATCATTCGTGGTGAGGGAAATTTACGAGTTGGAAATTTTTCGCATTGATCTGGAGGGCAGCTATAAGATTTTTGTTGTTTATTTTTTTGTCATGTACTTTATTGTACTGTGAAGTTTTTGGATTAATCTACAAATGTAAATTATGGCACCACTTAGAGTTTTGATTGCGGTTGATGAGAGGGTGCGTTGGCAAGCACGAATGGAGTTTCATAAAGTTTCCTGTAGGAGAATGGTTAGATACAGTATGAATCTGTTTGAGCCACGATCTTTAGTATTTCTAAGTACGGATTATGGGCTTGGACGGTGCCCAGTTAATGTCACACTTCTGTTAGAGATTAGGCCATTTATTTATTGAAAGTCATTTTTATCTGAATTAATCTTTCTTAGGGGATAAGAACTTGGCAAATTTCTAATGTAGAGACGGGAAATTGACCTTTGCGTCACGTTGGTTGGATGCAGTATCAATTTGGTAATATGAAGTTTATTGGGGTATGGAATAATCGCTTTTTTTGCTTGTTGAAGAATGCATGTAGAAAATTTCAAAGTAATAATGGAGTAGCGTCTGAAGTTAAGGAACAAACTTTTAAAACTAACTTTCTTCAATTATGCCAGGTACTTGCTCTTGTGAATTCTATTAACTAGTAAGATGTGGATTGTGTTGCAATTTGAGACGTGTTGAATATGATAAAGTTATGAGGTCGCCTTCGGTACTGTTGCTGATGTTTCCGAAGGTTTTACGCGTTTTCTTCCAGCAGGTACTTCAACAATCAATACTTGGTAAATAGTTTTTTCCTTTCGATTACAGCTGCATACGTCGAGATTATAACCGAATGACACTTTGATAATGTGTAACAATTATTTTCGTTCATTTCTCCGAAAGTTTCATCGAAAGATTCTCCGTATTTATAGGGTTTATTGTTATAATTTTAGTTTCAGCGCTTTCCATAAAATTCGAATTAGATTTAGGTTAGGACTTTGTGATAGCCAATTCATAACTTTGAGAATTGCTGCTCAACGTAATTTACGATTGTCTGTTTTGTGGTAGGGGCTTTGTCTTGCATGAAGATAGGGTTGGGGATAACTGAGTACCAATACTAAGGCAGATAATACCTTCCGACAGATATTTATACACTTGAGCATTCACACGGGTTTGCAAATGGAAGAGAGGCGATGTCTCTTTATTAGAGAACATATTTAAAAGTATCATGCTCCCGATGCCAAGTTTTATTTTTGTTTTAGATTAGATAGGCGGCAGTGGATGAACCAATAGGTCCATTCCCAAAGAGATACCGGAACATATGTCCTGGCATCCCACGAGCTATTGCCATTATGTTGGTATTATATAGAGGACAGGAGAAAAGAGAAAAAAAAGGGGGTGAAGAGTTTATGCACAAGGGACGATCTTGAATGCACGCAAGCACGATCAAGAGCTGTTGACATGCGGAGCATATAGACATCAAACTGTGTAGTTGGAGCGGGAGAGAGAAAGAGACAGATTAAGGTGGCCTCGGAAGNAAAGAGAAAAAAAAAAGGGTGAAGAGTTTATGCACAAGGGACGATCTTGAATGCACGCAAGCACGATCAAGAGCTGTTGACATGCGGAGCATATAGACATCAAACTGTGTAGTTGGAGCGGGAGAGAGAAAGAGACAGATTAAGGGTGCCCGCACACCAAAAATTTTTAAGCGAGAGAGCAAGAAAGACTGAATTCATTAACATGGATCATTGCGGGAGTACACACACCGGCAAAGAGCGAGAGAGAGAGACTGAAAGACTGAAGATAGTCAGAAGCGAGAAG
>LQNS02278170.1:25988904-26000576 GCA_001587735.2 Parhyale hawaiensis
GATCCAGTAGTGTGAAGAGCAGGAGAAGCAGTCCGTGCTGAGAGTCAATTTAGGATCCCTCATCGTGCATCGCCTGGCCTCTCGATGCTGGAGTACTCCACGCAGTGTAAATCCGTAGCGTGCCGTCCGGGGAATCAAACCCGGGCCTCCGTTGATGCGATGCCGAACCGTTGTCACTTCACCACCGAGAGGTGCTCTCAGCAGGCATGTTGACTTTGTAGATATTCCATCTGAGCTCCTTGAAAGTTTCAAACTTTAGTTTGGGGATTATTTGAAACTGATAGGTTTCATAGGTTCTTTACACGCAGACACATTTGATACATTGCAAGCATTTGGTAACGTAGAAATACACTCTAGAATAATGCATCTGCGTTGCCACTGAAAGTTTCACAAACTTTTTGAGCAACACTAAGCAAAAGCTCATACAATTGCATGACGTACTCTTTAAAACGTTTTTTTAAACGGAATCGGAAATCGGATCTAATAAATACTCATGAAGTTCATTGGGAAGCATTGAAATTTGAAATACTGTAGCGCGTCCCTCAACGTCAACACGCACAATTGGGAGACTGAGAACAGAACGTCTCATTTCGTAAGTTTGTTGGGAATAAGGAAACTGAAATACTTTAGAAATACTTCAGGATGATTTTAAAACACAAATCGAAAAAATTTAAGTAAGGAATAGTTGTAAACATCCTGAAATTGCAACATTTGTAAAGGCGAGTACATTTCACTGCAACTCATTACAGGCACATTGTTTTCGTTACGTCTCACACGTAGTATTCGCCTAAATATATTTTTCAATATAACTTCAACTTTGTGAATGTGACAACGCGGGGCTCCGCCCCAAATGATGATATTCTGAACCGGCACTGAATGAGCCAATGAGTAGTACACTATTTTAATGATTCACGAACAACATAATTGGATATTGCATAGATTATGCCAAGAACCCTGCTAAGCTTTCGTTCCACGTCTTCAATATGGGACTTAAGACACAGTTTTTCATCCAGGATCAGTCCAAGATATCTTATTTGGAGCACCCACTCAGGTAGATTATTGTTAAAGAAAATAGGTGGCAACTGTTGGTGAGTACAGGGGAAAAAAGCATTAATTTGGTTTTATTCTCATGGGCAGTTAATCTATTTTGAGTTAACCATTCAGACACACAGCACATTTAAAAATGTTTGCATATCAGTTGTAGCAGCTAGAAAATTACTATTATTGGTGTAGAAAACTGCGTCATCCGCATATCGTACACAATTCATACCGAGGGTAGTAATATTAATAAAAATGTTAAATAATAACCGACCTAAAATGCTTCCTTGGGAACACCCGAATTAATAGATAGTAATATATGTGATTTGGCATCATTACAGAGTAGCCTACACATTGATCCCTGTTAGACAAATAACTATTAATCAGTGCATTTGCTGCATTCCGAACGTCATAATGATCAAGTTTTTTTTTAATGAAAGTGATTTATCTACTGTATCGAACGCCTTCCTGAGATCTAGGAATAAAGATATACCATATGTTTTATCGTGAAAGCATTTCAGAAGATCTGTTACAAGATAAAAAATTGCTAGCGTAATATTAGATTTAGTTCGAAAGCCAAACTGCTGACCACTTATTACGTTATGTAATGAAAGGAAATTTGATAGCTTAGAATGAATGGCTTTCTCTAAAATTTTATTGAAGACATAACTATCGGGACCCGTGAAAATTCCACGGTTAATAAATATCTTTGTTTTATAATATGTACCAGTCCTAAGCTACGCTAATAGCTTACTACCTTTCTTAGTTCGAAATCATCCAGATCTGCAAACACCCCCCTCCGTCTAAACTAAAGCACGTCACGTAACCCATGGCGAAGTAAGTCTGACGTATCGTAGTCCGTCTACCCCAGGAACCAAAGAGCGTAACGGGAGGACTCACGAAAAATTAGCACCAAAAAGTGACGTCATCATCGATGAATCTATAGCTGAACAACCTAGGAGTAAATTAACTGATTTCACCAGAAAAATCGTCGTAAATTTCAAAATTTATCTCTAGCGTATAAATAAATGAAGATCATATATGTATACTAATTTAGCAAGTAACTATAGAAAATTGCAGTGCATGTTGGTGGAAACTTTTACAACACTAGCGCCGAATTTGCTCCCTTTCGATTACTCAATTTAACTTCTTTTTCTTGATTGAAGCCTTATTTACACTTCATATTCACTTCACAGTACTCTTCACAGAATATATCTATTACCAACATATGTAAGCATCAATATAGCCAATTCTGTACGCGAGAGAAACCACAGTAACAGTTAGCCATTGCCCGAACTTTCTGTACTTGGCGACAACATTTTCGGTATTTTGCAGTTCAAATAGCTGGTCAGTCTTGAGCGGGAGACTGAATGAAATAAATCGAAAAAATACGTTGATATGTTCAAGAAAACCATATACGAAGGTCTGAGGCCCCACACCTATAACACTTCGACTCGTTGATGTGATGTAAATTTGCTACGTGCGGTCACAGTTATGTTTTATTTCAGTCCTATTGAGTTCTCCTGTTGCGTTCTTTGCTTTCTGGTCCACCCTTACTCGTATTGACTAAATTAACTCCCAAGTAAATCGTACAACCTAACGCTTGGAGATGATGCAAAGAAACTTCAATATATTATTAAGCAATGATTTTGGTTTCTATTGGCACTTATTCCATTGTGATCATAATAAAGCCATCTCCTGTGACCACACGGGATTCAGTATTTTATTCCTGCTTATTTTCCTCCTGTGTGGGTAAGATTTGTTTTGCCGCTCGATTCGGAGGGACATTCATTTCGTAATGCTCTTCAATTTTTTCAACTCCGCTCTATTCTGTATTTCTCAAATTTGCGTTTGCATTAATTTTCTAAATAGTTTTCACTTCGGTCTTTATGATTTTTATCGCACATTTAACCACGGGATCTGTTTAATTTTCTTATTACTCTCTTTTTTACTTACAGTAAATGCGTTCAGAACTGACCGATTTATCAAAAGCGTTTTTTTGCTAAACATTCCAGAGTAGTGCTATAAGTTAGTTTAAGCCTCCCTAAATGAGTACTAAGCTTTTCTCAGAGAGGAAAAGAAAGGAACATATTTCGATAGTCACTGGGAACCCATGCACGAAGGTGGTCCCACACAGGATCAACGCGCATAGGAACAGTAAGTTGAGAAAGAAGAGGGAGAACAGACGAAAGAATATCAGGAGAATGAAATCGGAAGGAAGCAAAGAGGACACAGAAGACCCAAGTCCCGAATGCCTAGCTAACGGCTAAGGTAAAACTTTCTGTTTGCCTTTCATCGACAGAGCTGCATCATTTACCGTATACTTAATAAGTGGAGCAACTTATAAACGAATAAAATGAGCAGAAATTCACAAGAATTTTTGCAGTGAAATTTGCGGCTACATCTGCACGGTTTTGTATTTATGTCAAGCTCACGTATATCTTAGAATAATATATGATGACACCCAGTCGCATTCATACTGAAGGAGTTATGAAAGTCTTCTGAGGTTTTGATACAAGAAAAGAACAATCAACCTTTAACTACTGATCCTTCAAGACTGAACAAAGAAAGATGAGCTTACCTTCAAACAGCAAAGAGCAGTAGATCCGATGCATTCTCCACATCAGATATATTGAGCAGCTGATGAATGAAGTACATTGAATATTTCGAGTTTTTTATATAGTCTGTAACCAGGATACGACTCTTCTGTACTTTCCGATCTCTGTTGCTGAATTTTTTTGAAATTTTGTTCCCCTGAAGACGGGCAACGTTTAATGGTCCGTAAGCTCTGGGTTACTTATAAATAAAGAACCCAGAAGACGTTCAGAACTATTTCCCTATTAAGAAGTTCGTAGACTGGAAACCCGTGTTCTAAATATACCTGCAGCCCATTGAAATTTTAAGAGACTCATGCATCTACTTTGAAGCTGGAAGAGACGAGCTACAAAACGCAAGAGATAGCAGAAATTCTGGAGAGTCAGGCTCTCATCTTCGGCATCAGAGATTCGTGTAATCCGAGTTTATATGAACTCAAAAATAACGACGCGCGAAAATATGAAGCGCTCATCACAGTTGGTGGCCAGGCTAAAGTTGTCCACCTCTGCCGTCGATGAACAAAACCAAGAAGCGCTAAAGAAGACAGCTATGGTTGAACTTCGTTCCAGCAAAAATCAAAGTTTCTTACAAATTGAATTTTTCCCTATCTTATAATGAAAAGCGTAACGTGAAGAGTCAGACGGATAAACGGACGGACGTACGGACGGATGGGGCCTCAAGCAGAATTATAATATAGGTTTCACCCAACTGGACCTATCTTTAGAAGCCGGTATGGTATCATACCTACGAGCTTTATAATGTAAGCAAAAACAATGCCGCCATCACCGACTAATGAAAATACAGAGGGACATAAGCGCAGCTCAGCTGTGCCTAAAAATTCCTGTGACGTCATCATTCAGACATCAGCGGTGTGCCATGAACAATTTTGACTGGGCTAAACTATCAAGTCGTCGATTTAATAAATGAAATTTACCGCGCATTCTTCCTATCTTAGAATGTGGAAGGCTCCCTGGATGATTTCATTTTAAAAAGCCTCCTGTTTTCAAAGCTTCATAGCCATTAACCACGAAATTTCCGGCGGCTAGAGCTATTTTAATCAAACTTGTATCCTGTATACTACCTTATGATAAAAATAAGGAATTCAGGACTATGACGTCATTATTAAGACATAATATTCTTGCAAAAATACTGAAGAACTGCATGTCTGTATCTTTCTTAGTCTGTGGCCGACATTGTCACAAATTTCCTGCAAAAATGCTAAAGGAATGCTTCTCCATTTCCATTCATTTGCGAGCTGATCCACTTGGAAAAAAATTGGGCAATGGGACAGCAAATATCAAACAACGGCAAATAGAAGAAAATAACTAACATACAAGCCGCAATGTTCATTGATAAATCGGTCAGGCGTGCATTAGTTTTTACTGCACATTTAACGCGTACATTGGTAGTAAAAGCAGACGATGATAATAAGTGAAGAGCAGAAAAATTCAATGGGTCCCGCAGTTGAACGTGCCATCAAAGAGAGAAAATTCATGAGACACTGAAAGCAAGCGCAAATTTAAGAAATACAATCATAAAAGGTGAGCTGATACGATTGAAGAACAGTACGAAGAGAACGCTCCTTCGAGGTGAGAGGTAAAAGATACGCATACTCAGGAGAAATACGACCCCTGTTAAGCGATGTTGACAAGTCCATCATCGTAACGCGTTCAGTCAAACTGATGAACGCGGCCGGTTAGGCGGGTTAATTTGATGGAAGCGGCAGCAGCAAATGAGGGACACGGAAGGATGAAGCACGTCTGATTTTTCAACGAGCCGCGTCATTCAAGTTCATTAACAAAATCTATAAATACTAAGTTTATCCTCTATAGCGTTTTCAAATCATTAACAAGTCGACAAATATGCTTTTTTATCGTCACTTTAACGATTAGAATCCCTGTATTCCCGTTCTATACAAGAAATGTCGTTAAGCTGAAAATGTTGTATTAAAAACACAGACGCCATCTTTGATTCGACAATAAGCTTATAGCTGCGTGTTATTTTCACTTTTATCGGTTTTATCAGGCTGCAGTATAAGTATTTTGAAAACTAGTTGTTCCTATCAAACTCAGGCTATAATATCTCGGGACCCGAGATGTGACTTCAAACCGACGGGAAATATAAGCGAAAATTTAAAGAAACGAGATCATAAGTGAACGCGGGGCGTCATTCATTTGACTTAGGACATTTCTACGTGTGGACAGCGACAGAAGAAGTTTACTTACGGCTCGTGCTCACTTTCGGGAGTGAACGCGTTACTGGTGAACTGGTTCTAACTCAATCCCGCATTGTCACGTGAGATCTGTTACAGTACCAATGGAATAAATACTAATATACTCAAGAAATATTCAACTAATAAACGTGATAAATAACAGTTTCTTTTGCATCATCTGCAGGACTACACATGTCAGGATGAGAAGGCTGGATGTTTTGCCGGAGAGACGCTTGCAATTTCAGCTGGTAAAATAATACAGCGAACTTATGAGCTTCAAGAACTTTAATTAAATCATGCAGGTGATGTAAGCACATAGAAATAAGCGAGTAGTACATAGACTGTCTTGCAAGAAAATTGAATTTTACTATTCAGCTAAGAGAACAAAACGTATTTTGCTATATTTCTACTTTTGAGTTTCATTATATTGTGCCCTATGTTAATTTACTCCAATTCATAGACAGTAATTGCTTTGCAACACGTTTAGCCACAGTAGATTAGATGGAGTGCAGTTCGTTTGAATGGTTTTAGAAGGGGTAAACCGGTTCGGCTGGATACACCTAAATGTTGGTCAATGCGGGCTTTGAAATGTTGCCCAGTGCTACCAATGTACGAGGCATTGCATCATCTGCATTTGAAACGGTAGATGAAACTTGACAGAAGCGGTGTGGGTGGTTTGTCTCTACTATTTCGGGGATACCATTCGTCCTCCTACCTTACCTTCTCGAACGAAGTTGACTTTCTCCGAACTTGCTTCAAAAATAACTTATCCGCACCATCTTCTGGACCACTTCTGCAAATTGTTCCTAGACAAACTGTTCGATCCCGGCATGAGCAAACCCTCTGTCCCCAAATTAGACTTCTTTCATTCGATTCCGTACTGCAACAAAGCCTCTGTTAGTGCAGCAAACACATTGAAAACGTTCCTCTTTGAAGCTTACCCACATATAAACTTCAAAATTTAATATAAAAACACATTTATCGTAGAGTCCTACTTTAAATTTCAAGAAAAACCACCCACACCGCTTCTGTCAAGTGCTATCTACAGTTTCAAATGCAGAGGATGCAATGTCTCGTACATTGGTAGCACTAAACATTTCAAAGCCCGCATTGACCAACATTTATGTGTATCCAGCCGAACCGGTTTACCCCTTGCAAAACCTTCACATTCAGCTCCCCGCCTGCATGCTGAGCAAAACGACCATCCCATCAGCAAAAATGACTTCTTAATCATCGAATCTACTAATTCAATGGAACTCATATTAGAAACCCTGTATATCCATAGAACAAGACCTAGCCTCAACACTATGACCTCAGCTGTACTCTTCACACTATTCACGACTAACTAGCTTCACATCTGCTGATTGTGCGGGAGCTGACATCTGGCCCCGTCTCACAGCTCTGTTTATTCGCTTTTTAGACTATAGCCCATGACTGACATTTTTCCCCGACTGTACATATTCTTTTCTCACCGCATCCATATCGCCCAACCCTTATATAAGGAGCCCTCAAGCGCACCACGCTCATCATCATCAGCCTTTTAGCTCTTGCCCTGATAGCATCAGCGTAGACCCTGCTCTATTATAATAAAATTAGTCCTTTTAAATTCCTTCAACTTCCTCTAACTTCATTTCTGATGATGGGAGCTAAAAATCCCAAAGCGTTAATTTTAGTTTAATAATCGACATTCTATTCATCATTTGTAATTTTCCTTTGGATAGTATTTTCTATTTCACGTTGTAACAACCTCCATACCTGACGTTGCTATTAGGTCAGACAAATGACATTGTTTTTCGACGTGCTGACAACGTCGATAACACGTGCAACAGCAGCACAACCTTATTTCAGCGAGTTCACAACGTTGTTTCTACATCGTGTGCTTGCTGGGCTTGAGTTCAGCGAGTTCACAACGTTGTTTCTACATCTTGTGCTTGCTGGGCTTGAGTACAGTCAGTAGTACACTATTGCTGCACTCGGCACGAATTTTATTGAAGACATGCATATTAATGAAATGACTGATGGTACTTGTCTTGAAGTAGGTAGTGCTTCGACGTCCGGAGGTGGTGACCCGCGAGTTAGGAGCAAAGAGTCGACTTCACGTACAGCATTTTAAAGAAGAGCTTTTCACAACAGTATGTGCTACCAAACAGGGCTACGACGCTTTGAACATTATCGCACTCGTCTCTTATAAAGAGCAAGGTTTACGGGCCGAATTGCTTTATTAATGAAAAATAAGGTGGCGGACCGAACGCAGAGCCTTCGCGGGCCGGAGGTTGCCGACCCCAGGGCTAGATGATGAGCATAGGCTAGATTGACCTTTAACTTAAATTAGAAGCGTTAGTTTGGCTCAAGTATACTAGGCGGCTAAAACAGAAGCTTTATGCCATATTAATAGGAGCGTCAAGTTAGGCTAGATGAAGTGCTTTTGGTCAAATAAGAAGTGTGAGGATAGATGATCAGGTTAGATTATCAATGTTAGGCTACGTTTGACAGAGTGTATTAAAATGAAAGCGTTAGGTTAGATAAGGTACATTTGGTTTTAAATGAGAAGTGTTAACTTAGATGAAAATCATATGGTTAGATATGAACCGTAAGGTTATACGAGGAGCGATAGGTTAGAAGAGGAAAGTTAGGCTAGAAGAGAACCGTTAGGCTAGATGAGAGGTGTTGGGCTAGAGGAGATTTATTATGATAGTAGGTTACATGAAGTGATTTCACTTTAGATGAGGTGCCGTAGGTTAGATGAGCGGTAGGTTAGTTGCGGCGAGTTAGTAAAGATGAGCGTTTTTTATCTAAGGTGTGTTAGGTATGCGATTTGCTCCACGAGAGATATCGAGCACTGGGTTCACGAATAGCGTTGGTTTAGACAAAATGAATCAGTGGAGACGGACTACGTTACGTCAGACGGAATTCACTATGGGTTAAGTGACTAGCTCTAGTTTAGACGGAGAGGTCTACGTTAGAAGATCCGGATTAGGTCGAACTAATCAAAGTTGCGACAGGGTAGCTTAGGTTTGGTACATTTTAGAAAGAAAAATCATTCATTAACCGTGGAATTTCAACGGGTTCCGCTAGTATTATATTATAGTCGGATGTGTCTAATTGATCGTCACAGAAAGCACTGAATTATTGTTTGTTGACGTAATCGATGAACTTCGCCTTTCTGTTTAAACGAATGGCCCAACAGTGATGCAGCTGGAACGAGACACCAGAACAATGGTTATGTCAACAACGGCAGCGCAAGGCAGTTTGTTGCGAGTGATTAGTGAGAGTGGTGCTGCTAAATAAATAGAAGTGTCTACACTTTGCACTTGGGTGAGTGCCGATGAATGCCTTTTATTTGAAGCGCTGCGTAGTTTGTGGGCTGCTGTTGTGCGAAAATCTAGTGGTGAACGGCCGTGAATGCCTAAGTGTCGGGGAATAAAGATAGAGCTGCGTAGGTACTTCATGTCCTCTTCATAGCTCGAAATATGCACATCATGTGTTCCATTACCAGGCATCAACGAGAACACTAAAGGCTGAAAAATACGTGTGAAGAAAACTTGAGACAGGCTCAGACAGCTAAGCTCTTGCCGTCCTCCACTCTTGACACAAGTTTTCGAGGGTTCAATTCTGGTGATGGCTGTCACCCAAGGATGATAGAGAACAGGTTAGCGCACTACCGAATGCGACGGACGTACGATGGAGTGGTGACATCACATGGTCTTGCGGTCATATAATTAGCTTAATTGAAGAATATTGAAGATGGTAAAAACAGCTCAGAAAACCATTATCAACTACATAGTCAAGAGTTTTGGTAAGGTCTTGATCAAGAGCAAATCCCTATTCACCAGTTGTATATGGCCAGAATCTGCTACATTTCCAGCAAATTGCGGCGAAGTAACTTTCGGGGTTCGTGCTCTTATCATATTGGCGAGGTCATCTTTACTTTAATTCCGCTTGAGACTCCATCTGTACGTACATTCGTCCATTTGTATGCACGTTACGCTTTTCAGTAGTTGCGGGAACTTCAACATGCAAGAAGCTCTGATTTTCTCAGAAAGGAAGCTTAACCATAGCTGTCTTTTTTTTTTCGCTCGCTCTTGAAGAAATTTTCCGTCTGTTTCGAAGCAAAAACATAAAATTCATTTTACACGTATCATACATACCGTACCGACTTTCACATCTTGTAATATGCACGTTGCTGATGTCGCATGACAATACAAATACGGAAATATTCGTAGTCTGGATACAGTGCAAAGCGAGCTGTTCTGGACTGCTTCATTCTATAGCGTTTTGAAGTGAGAGTATGATGTTTAAAGAAATCAAGCAAACTGACAGAGAGGGGGGCGTTCGGCAAAAACAATCATTTATTGAGAATAATGGGCCGAGTCTGGTGTAGATTGTGGTGAAGCTATCGCATAAAATAGAACAGAAAAATTATGGGGTACTGTATGGAACAGCCTTGGGTCTCGCTATAGGACTGAAATAATGAGATATACCTACCGATGAAAAATGGAAATTGAAAAAAATTTGAAGGTTTGAATAATGTTATCTTCTGACGATGAAAAACAAACGTTAGCGAAGGCGTGTGAATACTGCGCGGACATTTGCGACATTCACGAGGGAACTCAGAGTGCTAAGGTAGGTTAGACGAGGCTTGTTACGTTGGACAGAGATCGTCAGGGTTACGTGGCGGACTTTAGCTCAGACATGGTATTGTGTGGTCCATACACGCAACATACAGATATATAAACATAAACACACACGACGGTGTTTGTTATATAGTTTTGATTTTGTACAAAGTATCACCAGAGCCAGAAGTGTGTCTGTGCACGAGGCGTTGGGCTTAGCAGATTCTGGTGCACTCCACAACGGGCATTTTACAGGCCTATCTTAACGCCAGTCTTTCGCACGTATTCACAAATCCGCTCGTCCGAATGGCTTACTGTTTAAAAGTAGAAAAGTGCACTTTTATGAATTTTTTCACTCGAAATTTGAAGAGATATTTGTCACTAACCTAGTGACACTTACCGAGGAAACACTTGACGGTTAGCATATTAATAACTTTATACGGCGTACACAAAGTTGTGTTGACAACGACGGGGCAAAAACCTTCGGATGAGTATATCCGTTAAAAAGACTAAAGTGTAGACAGCCCTTAAGGCAGTATCGTTTCGAATGCCGTGGGAGAGTTGAGCTAAGCCCAATAGTCTTAACTAGTCTGGAAATTAAAAAAGTAGAGTTAGCTTCGCCATTTTCGAACACGACATAGATATTAGAAGCGGCCCAGTTATGCTTGAAACGGTTAAAATATGAAGTACGAATAATTTATCGGTCGCTTCGAGGATAATTCAACTCAGGGTGATGAGCAAAACTCTCCATTTGGATATTCGGAACAATCTTAATGGGTTTAAATAAATAAATTAACTAAACAAAAACACGTTATTCTGTACACATAGGGATATGGTGCACGTTTACAGGGTACAGCTAGATACAAGAGATACATTAAATACAGAGAACGGGTGATACCAACATTACAAACTACATTGCATTGTGGCCATTGTTTGGCACTTAGCTTCGTCATGACAGTTAGTTGCGGATCTGATATTACCAGTTACCCAGTTACCCTCCGTGGCGGTCGGTTGTGATGTGTACGGTGCTCCGCTAGAGTAGATAAAATCAGAAAGCTATAGATTTTCTCTAAAGCAATAAACCAATTAGGTGTTAAGCAGTGTGCCAGCCTGGCTATATACTCGTAAGGGCCGTGTGACCAGCGGGACCAGTGACCACAACGTACGTAGCTCGCTCAATAAGGGAAGCCTAGACGTCAGTTATGGGAGGCAAT
>LQNS02278170.1:26080193-26090688 GCA_001587735.2 Parhyale hawaiensis
GAGGTTAGGTTAGGTAAGGGTAGGTTAGGTTTGGCTAGGTTAGATTTGCCTAGGTAGTGTTTATTTTAGTGATGGCATGCGCAGGAAAGCTTACGTGAACGCAAAATGTCCAGGGTTCCGGCGAGTGCGGCCGGGTTGCACAGGCGCCAAACTCGCCAAGCGCTATGTACGTTTGAGACGATTCTGTGCGCGCGCATCATTGTGCGTGCGGGCCGCGTTCAAGTTCGCGTGCTGTGCTGCTCGCTCTATCGCAGACTAGGTTAAATTAGGTAAGGTTAGGTAAGGTAACGTTAGGTAAGGTTAGGTTACGTTAGGTAACGTAAGGTTACGTTAGGTAAGGTTACGTTAGGTAACGTAAGATTACGTTAGGTAACGTAAGATTACGTTAGGTAAGATTAGGTTAGATTAGGTAGTGCCTACTGTAGTGCTTCTCGTGGTTTCGACGCAATAAGAAAGCTTACTTGAACGCCCGCACCGTGATGAACGTACACAGAATGGCAAGTTTGGCGCTAGTGCACACACTACTCGCTACCCCAAAACCCTGATCTCGATTATTAGAGAACGTGCTCGAGTCAGAAATCCTATAAATCAAGGTACATTATGGGAAGTGTGAAAGATGAATGGAACGAGCTAACCCCGCAGTTTTGAACAAAATTAATAAGTTCTTGCTATAATCAATGCAATGAGGTTGTGTAATTGTTTAACTGTTCCCTAACTTATGCTAACTGCTGTTTATGGGCATAGAACGTCCAAATCAAAAGAATATTCATACTAGTGATTGGGCGAATATTCGCATTCGTAACCGCGGAACATCCGGATCTTTTTTGACATCTGCATCCGCGGATGCTAAGATGGTAACATCCGCAATTGCATCCGCGGATATCGACTGTAAAATCCACAGCACATAAGGCGCAGGTTTATCACTGTACGCTAAGCTCATCCATAGTGCTGAAAACTGCAAATTCTCATTCGGATTGAAATGTGTGCAAGTGCTGTCTGTCCCTGTCTACAAAGCACCATCTAAGTTTTTGTGTTGTATAAACTGCCGTCGTGAGAGAAGGTGTGTGCGTTTTTTGTGGGGCGAATATTCGCATCCGCGGAACATCTGCACTTTTTTGACATCTGCATCCGCGGATGTCAATATGGCCACATCCGCACGTGCATCCGCTTCCGCGGATGTCCAAAAAATGACATCCGACCCATCACTAAATCATACCCTACTTAGTGCGCTCTAGCAGAGATCGTAGAGGTAATACATTGATGAATGTCTGTGTGTCCGTGGATTGCCTCTTCGCTCAGTATCTGACCAGGTGTTGTTGAGGGTGGTAGTTTTGTGTGGAGATATAAATGCAGCTTATTTTGCTGGTTGTCCTTTTTTGTTACGATAAAAAAATCACTGACAGCTCTTAAGGTATCACTCGCATCTTTTATTTGTTTGCGATGTTCATAAGAGTTATATGTCCTTGCACGATAATCACGTTCCCCATCTGAGCTAGTCTTCATAATTATAAAACCCTTACTATCATGCGTGTTTGCTTGTATGTGACCATGCACACAATCTTCGCTATGAGACAGGAAGAAATTCGAGTTTTAGGATTTAGTAAGACTATGTCAAAGGGGATGCACCTGACCTTTCTGGCCTTTCCACGGTGAAGTTCTGAGGCAGATTTCCTGACGACCTCAGTTCTCGTAGTTAGTTTAGCTATTAGAGACACAGTTGAGTCCCCTGTACCACCACATCAGTCACTTTTTGAAGCACAAGCAAGTTAGACCCTGCTGGCAAAATGTTCAGGAGTCAGCAAAAACCGGATACTTAAGGAGAGTTGTAACTTGGATACCGATCGCTATGTACGTCGACAGCGCTGAAGAATTGAAGTTTTGGCCAGTATCAGTAGCTAAAATGTCAAGAATTTAAGATCAGAATAGCATTACTGTACTGTTCAAACGCTGAAAGGAATATCAACGTGCATTTATGCCTCGCAGTACTTTTATTTCACAAAAATATGCGTCTCTCTGTATTTTGGTACTTTAAAAATCTGACATAATCTCCAAATCCATGAGTCTACAGAAGAAAATGAAATACTTAGGATAGGTTGTTAGTGACCCAACGGATCACAGGCAGTCTAGTTGATGTATAAATGTAAGATATGTGAGGTTCAGGATGTAAAATCACAATACATGTATATTGTACTCATATGCAGTGTGTCATCCCTATTATGTCTTCTCAAGCACTTGCGTTTTCTTTTTGAGAGCTTGTGAGGGACATTTTGCTAACTACTGATGGCAGACGTACTTGCTCTTCATTTGTTCTACTGCCGTAATTTGCTCCTTTTTCGTCACCGAAACGACAGCACCTAAAACTTACTATGCACAGGCCGCCGCACACATTCTTCATTTTCTGGCTGAAAGAGAGTCCTGTGCATGCCTTTGCGAGCTTGGCTCCATATGACAATGTCTTCAACTGGACCATGACTTACCGTCCTGACTCCGACATCGTATCGTCGTAAGTAATCCCATACTGCTGCCAAACACCACTACCAAGTAAGTTGTGAACTTGCTATTATACGTGTCTCTTTTATCGAGGAAGTGAGCAGCGTAACGGGAAGACTCACGGGAAACCAGCATCGATATGTGACGTCACTAACGACATCACATCGACCAACAGTACAGCTGAAGAGCCTGTGAGCGTTTTACTCGTATATAATATCGCCAAAAGAAAGTGTTAGTTGCAAACTTCAAGCTCTTCAATATATATAAAAGGAGAACACATAGATGTTGAAAGATAAACAATTATTAATAAAAAATAATAGCAAAGAAGGCTGATTTAGGCTTTCACAGCATCAGAGGCAAATTCTGAGGAGGTATGGCGCCTTGATTTAACTTCTTTGAAGTAAAGGTTATTTATGCTTCAAATTCAATTCATACTGCTCTTCAGAAGATATTTTTCAACATATCACCGTATATACCGATTTAATTAAATCAACCTCCCGTTTCTGACTGACCAGCTACATGAGCTGCACCTATACATACACAGTTCCGCACAACGTCGTAAACTAGTCGTCTTCATTTACAGTAAGTTTCAACAATAACTGCTCTTATGGTTCCTTTAAACTACTTATATTTTTGGTTAGGATTAAGAGCCCAACCCACGAAGGCCTGGGGCCCCACCCTTTAATACTCCCGACTGGTCGATATGACGTCATGCGGTGACGCTGAGTTTTAATTTAGTCCCGGTAAGTGCTCCCGTTACACTCTGCTTCCTATCTGCTGTCCACATGTGACACTTGAGGTAATTGCGTAAAGTTTGCGTACTGTAAATCTGTTCCTTTGCTGGATGAGGTTTCGGGTCGTGGATACCCTGAAGACAATTCTTAATTAGCTAGCGGACCCGTGCGTGAAAAAATGCACGCAATAATATGTGTATTTGCTTACTATAGGCCGGTGCGGAATTTTCTTTTCTTTGCTTGCTTCTTCCTTCTCACAAGAAGTTTGTGGTGACACTTCTTCATTGATTGTACTTTCCTAACTAAAATACATATAGAGGAAAACGCTACGACGGCCAACTCAAATTATCGTAAGAGATGCGTGCTTTCTACTGAGCAGTACACTTCGGTTCGTCTTCAGCACACTCCTTCCCTTCCTTAGATGACATGCAAAAAAAAAAAACTATATTAGTAAACTATGAAATATCACTGAATTTCATTTCCGCTGCGTATCCAAAATACACAGTGAGATAGCTTCAGCGTAACAAAATTTTCGCGTTCAAGAAGTTGGAATAAATAATTGTTACGTCTACTGCACCGGGAAAAATTGGTTCCTCTACGCTTCGCTGATTTTCTACTAAATGTGTACATCATAAACCAGAAGAAAATATAATTTCGAAGCAGAGAAAAAGTAATGACAATCAGATTCCACGGGAACGGCAAGAAAAGCTGGAAGAGCAAGAACTGCATTCATTGTTACTAACGATTAGCAATGTTTTTTGCCCACAGTTGATATTGCTTCTAAAAAATACGGAGCTTTAGCTTTGTATCCAAGATACTCGAGGGTGGCATATAACTCGGACTCGGAGAAAACTTGTTCTGTTGAAAGAACAACCCAAAATGGAGAAAACAATTTGCTGCCAATAAATCATCGTGGCATTCACGCGCGTGCTGATGGCCGAAGAATACCTATCTTACCATTTGTCTCGATTTATGTAGTCAAAATAAGACGACCAGTGTAAACTAAGGGCAGCTGAAGTTTGACTGCCGAAAACTTCAGGGCAGAGTACGCATCACGATGGAAGACATTGTTTAGAGAAACTGTATGCATCTGCATCGAGTGGACTTCAACGTATAGTTAAAGAAAGACCAGACCGGATCGGAATCAGCAACCTGAAATATTTTCTACCTATCAGTTTTCTACAGTATGAAGCATGGCAGGATCACCACAGTCTTCAAGCAGATGATTACACTGATGAAGCTAATTTTTGCCTATTTCGTTAAGAGCGTGACACCGAACATATAAATAAATATATATATATATATATAATCACACGACGGTCATTCTTAGTATTATATTCAAAACACCTGTTGTTATTTTCTGAATTGTCTTTAGCAGCAATGGAACTGGGAATGATGAAATAAAATTGACAGCGCTATTTTTTCCGCTATTATGTTTTCGTTGAAGTAGGCCTGTGAATGAACGTACCATTCATAGCAAAATCGTGACTTCAGATAAAAGAGCAGGCAAAATAATATGTACCAAAATTTGATCAAGTGGTCCTTGTAATATTCTTATCATTTTCTAAAGGTTTCTTAAAGATCACTTCTAAACGTTTTGAGTTATGTTTCGACAAACAAAAAAAAAAAAAAGGACACTCAGAGACCAACACACAAACTATAACCAACTTTGGTCATTTGCTCCTCTTACCATTTCTAACTGTACCAGCAAAATTTCATTTGCATCTGTTCATAAATTTTTGAGTTAAGCTGCTGCTGACAAGCAGAAATACAAACAGCGACACAAAGAGACAGACGGGCGAACAGATCATCACAGAAATTTATTAATTTTTTCTTCGTAACATCCCTAACATTTCTTGCAAATTTCAGGAATATCCGTTCGTAACTTTTTGAGTTAGGCAGTTAAAGAAACAAGTAGACAAACAAAGAAACAAAACAAACAGCCGAGCGGAACTTTGCCGAAAGTTAATTAATCGTTAATTCTAATATGCGGTATTTTCCGTGTAAATTTCATGGAGATCCGTCAATAATTGTATTATCTTGGTGACAAACTCCCACAAAGACATAACCTCCTCAGCGAAGGTAACAATGGAACGTCGCTGAAGAGTAACTAGCAGTGCTGAACAATTATCAATCAATTATCAATCAATTATCAATCTACATCTGTACCTAATACTGCCAAGAGTAAAATATTTCAGGTACGGCATCATCAGGCCGCCGTCAGTAACCCAAGATTTACCAAAATTGTCAAAGAATTACGCTGAGGGCAAGACAAAACTTGCGGCTTGGTTCGTGAGTCACTGCAGTACCGCCAGCGGCCGAGAAATGTAAGTACTTTTTATTGAACAAAGGCAATTACCGTGAATTACCTATTCATGCTGGTGAACGCTCTTTTTTATTGCCCGATTTCTCCAATATGTTTAGCCATGATTCTATTATTAGATTTATCAAACTTTACTCGCCAGGCTTTCATGTCAATACTCCATCTTTTTCTTTGCAAGATATAATTAAAAGATGTCGTTTCCTATACCAACTCATTCTCCTAATTTCTATTGTTACGACTTCAAATAAAAAAAAACTGCAGTTTAGCGTGGATTTGTATTGCAAAAATTTACAATACCAATGTTCACTCGTATTTACCTTCGATTTGCTTACCGTTTGATGCATTTACCAATTGATGAGTGAATTCGGGATGAATTTACGGTGAACCGTTCAAGTAACAGACTTCATCATGTCGGCGTCGCCCACGCTTCGGCTTCGCTCTGACCTCCTCGGCTATTTCATGGGCCATTCAGAGGTGTAAAGCACAGTTCACTTACTATAGATGTAGTTATGTCAGATGTGAGTTTATGCGCTACCCCCCTCCCCAATATGAGATCTTCAGATGCAACGTCAAAGTTACGTCATGCCACTATGGAAATACCAAAGATTCCTCGCTGTAACAGTGGCGTGATGCAATTGTGACGTCACAATTCTGAAAATTAAAGGGCCTAGTGCATACACCCACATCTGACACAACTACCTTCTGTAAATGAACTGTGGTGTAAGGCTTGTTCGCATGCTGTTGTTCATTCGAATTCGAGTAATCTTCAAAGTTAGCTTCAAAATACATGTCTTTTCATAATGCAGCCTTCTTAATTTAAGCAATTCACCATAACAGTCTTATTTTTATTGGGCATCTCTTTCCATGTATTTTAGTTTCCTGGATTAAAAAAGTCATTACACCACCCCTTTGATATATGGTAGTACACATTGAAAACAATATTGCACTAATATTCATTGAACTGATAACATGCAATACAGGAATTAAGAAGCACAAGAATATTATGAGCACAACAATGATGTTCATCCTGATCAGAAATAAATTTAGTTGTGGAAGCAGCACTCAGCTCAAGTTACAGAAGTGCGCTTCGACGGTCTAACTTAAGAAGTCAAAAGAGGACAGAAGTGGTTCTTTCGGTAATTTCTGTCGATTATACCTTCTCGTACTTTTCATCCTACGAACCAGCACTGACTAAAGTGACACAACCACAAAGTTCATTACTAAATGTTTCACTTCTTGGGTCCAAAAGCATAAAGTTAGTTAAATGTTGTCTATAGTACAAGTATAGATATTTTCTACTTGTATTACAATGACCTTCTACCGCACCATCATTATGAAACTCATGAGCAAAGATTAAGTTTACCGTATGTCAGGTTATAGAAGCAGAAGCAGTTTGTAATTTTCCAGAGGGTACGCTGCTATAATTCCATTCCAGACAGGTTAACGCAGCCAATGATGACGAAAGCGAATTCAAACAAAAATATAAAGATTATGCATTAGGGCAATACTAGAAGTCAAAGTTGTAAATTATGCATCACTCAATAAATCAAACCCTAAGGATATTATCCCAGTTTCAGATACTAATGAATTAGGAATAGATGCGAAGTAGATTTCCATTCACGCTTCTATAGGTACTATAGGTTGACGGGGGATAGTGGGTCATGACTCATTGGTGATTGCTAATGTGCAATATTATCCACGTGAATGTTCATACTTATATGTAGAATGTTTCTGATTTGTCATAGTACAAGTTTTGATTTTGCCATAGTAGATTTCTTTAGTTTTTACTGCCATAGTAGATTTCTTTTACTTCTACTGTTGTTCAAATTTCATTTATGACGGTTAAGAACATGTGTCTTATAAGTGAGCAAATCACTTTTAATAGGCACGTCCTCTAATTTTAGTGCAAAGTTTGACTGTAGATCCTATGTTTTTATGTGAATGCATATGAATTGTGACGATTATTGATTTTTACCATTGTCTGTGTCTAGAGAACAATAAAGGTGTAAAGGTGTATGTATATTTTTTCCGTTACGCCATCTGGATAATGAAATTCAAACCGACTGAAAATAAAATTTCGTATTTTTTTACATTTTAGCAATCTCATCGGAATAGCTTCCATTCTTCCCACACTTCAACGGTTTGTTTTTTATTTTTTCTCTTAGGTCATGTTCTGGTTTTTACATAAAAATATATTAGATATATCATAGACTACACCAGGAAGCAAAGAGCGTAACGGGAGGACTCACGAAAAATTAGCACCAAAAAGTGACGTCATCATCGACCAATCTATGGCTGAGCAGCCTAGGATTATTTTACCTAATTTAACCAGAAAAATCGTCTTTAATTGCGAATTTCACCTTTAATTAAGAGAATATGTACTAATTTCGCAATTATCTATAGTAAATTTCAGTGCATGCTGGTGGAAACTTTCAGAACACTAGCGCCGAATTTGGTCCCTTTGGAGACCTAATTTAACTTCTTTTTCTTAATTGAAGCCTTATTTACACTTCATATTCAGTTCACAGTGCTCTTCACGAACATATTTATTCCTTACTAATTAATATAAGCACCATTATAGCCAATTATGTACGCGAGAGAAACCACAGTAACAGTTAGCCTATTGCTCGAATATTCTGTACTTGGTGGCAATATTTTACGATATTTTGCAGCTCAAGTAGCTGGCCAGTCATGAGGGGGAGATTCAATGAAATAAATCGAAAAAAATACGGTGATAAGTTTAAGAAAACTTCGTACGAAGGCCTGAAGTCACACACTCATATACTTCGACTCGTCGATGTGATGTAAATTTGCTACGTGCGGTCACAGCTAAGTTTCATTTCAGTCCTATTTAAGTCCTCCTGTTGCATTCTTTGCTTCCTGGACAACACCATACCTGATAGCCAACTCCTAGATAACATCAGATTTTTCCCCAACAGATTCCTTAGAGCTATTTACGTAATCAGTGATAACAGGCTTTTAAACTAACTTAGGCATCTTCAAAAAGCAGCGTATATTACGTTGTGAGGAATCTATTTATGAACAAAAACCCACAGATTTGTAAAAAAGGGTCAATTATGTAGAGGATGATAATAAAATCTGGAAATATTAAGAATTATCTAGAAATCGTCATAAATTACAGAAATTTGGAAATTTTATATCAAAAAACGCATGCATGTGTAGCACACGCATACAAGTTAATGAGAGATACAGTAAATTTGTTTCCATTTGACGAGTGGTGCTAATGAGGGCCGCTGAGGGGAGCTGTGGCTCGTGCACTGTAGTGGAGAGAGCAGCATTACGGCGGGGGCGCACTGACGCAAAGGATGCGTAGTTACTCAACTCTTCACTTTGGCGGTCACGTCGCCGTGACTACAGCTTACTGCGTGCACTAAAACTATGCGCCAATGCAACTTTGAACCAACTCAGAAGTATCGGGTGTTTTCAATGGTTGACTATTTCCGCTTGTCATAGCATCTATACAAACTACTAGAAACCACTCTTATTGTAGATATATATTCATTTTCGTGATAGAGCACTGTGCAAGCCGAAGGCTTGTTCGCAGCTACGTAATCGGATGTTGTATAATGTGGAGTCAATTAGCCAGACACAGTTGCGAAATAAATTCATAACTTCAGCGACAATATTACCCCATTTGCGTTTCCCTTGTACTTACCGACACTGAATTGTTCTCGTTTCGCATAGTATTTATCAGTATGATGGAGACTTTGAGTTATACTGTGAAGGAGTTGAACGCTCGCCACTTAATGGATATGAAGTGTCAATGTTGTAAAATCTTAGATTCATCTGTTGTGAATTATTGAAATTTTAAAGTTTAATCCATTCTCTAATTTATGAGCCTGAAAATTATTTCGTTTCTTGGAGAGAGATGAGATATTTCGAAATTAAGAAGTCAAGTAGCCGTTGAATATGTTCTGTGCAGACTATGGCACTTGTGATATCGTATCAGGTAATTGCTTTACTGTAGCTAAGAAACGTTTGCCGGCGTGCGTTATAAGTGGGCAATGATAACAAATTTATTACACAATGAAGGTCGTATAAAAATCGAAGAGCCAACGTATTGCTAGGAACACAGTGCAAGTACTTGCTTCTCGCGATTGCGATCCTCCTGTAATAACAAGAATTAAGAACTGCTGCTGTATCGGTATTTTCTACCAAAAACCTTATACATACACTGCAAATGTGGTGCATGTTTATACGTAGTCAATTTTATTTTAATTCGATAGGCGAACTTCCCTCATTATTATAAATGCGAAACTTGGTTCAAAGATAAAGAATAAAATAAAATTTTATATTTTGACATAATTGGATGTGGGTATTAAATTTTTCATTGTGTTAACTTTTAAGCTAGTCAGTACTGTACAAAGTTCAAACGAATAATATGACGTGCTTCATCAAACACATTACCAAACATATATTTCTCTCTATAGACGTGTTGGTAAAACAACTCCATCCTAAGATTTCAATAAATAATAAGAAGCAGTAGCATTAAATTAGTTTTTTCCTATAGGTTCAAGCGTGCATCACATGGCACGCTGACATCATGCGTAAATGAAGGCGTGGTCATGTGGCAGTATTTCTGGTAGATTTTCAGTAATCAAATATCAAAGACTTACATTTATTTGGAGGTGAGATTTGAGAGGTTCGAGTGATTCTTTACGAAACATCCAACTGATTGAAGGGTGGTGTTCTCAGTCATTTGGCAAGCGATCGCAAACATTGTCGGTCAACGTTAGGTATACTATAGAATGGTATTAGCAATTCTATGCAATGCGTACGTCTGAAAGGGGGCATCCTAGTGATTTTGGTCAAAATTATAAAAATTTGTTTTTCTTTTGCTGAAAATGGATTCTCAGGTAGTGGGAAAGTGTGTCCCAAATTATTAGATAGGCGGCAGTAGACGAACCAATTGGCCCATTCCCAATGA
>LQNS02278170.1:26161449-26171569 GCA_001587735.2 Parhyale hawaiensis
TAGTGTAGAATAGATAGGTAATGTCAAACTTGGAGGGGTGAGTGTTGTGCGTTTGGGAATGTTGTTTAGGGTTATTCCAACGTTGATAAGTTCGTCATATACTTGTCCTAATACTGGGAGAGGTAGGGGTTGTGTTTTGTAGAATGCACAAGGATAGTATCCTTCGAACAATAATTTTACAGGGTGCGTGGGAATCTCGAGCACTCTCGTAAAGTATGCAGTAAGAAGTTGTCTTCTGCGGAAGGCCAGAGGGATGAAATTTGCTTCTGCCTCAAGCGAGTTAACAGGAGTGTACCTTAGAGCACCGAGAATTGTACGGGCAGCGGAATATTGTATGCGATCAAATAATAACTGTAGTGATGGAGTGGCGAAGAAAAAATCAAAGGAAAATGAGGCATAATCTAGCTTTGAGCGTGTGAGGGCGATATAAAGTTGTCGAAGAGTATATACGTCTGCCCTCCATCCGCACATAGCAATTAAAGCAGCGAGGTATCAACTCCACCGAGCCAAACATCCTCCAAGCACGTCTCATGAAACCAATTTTCTGCGTTGCTCGTGAGGCAAGCGAACGGATATGGGAGTCAAACGTCAATTTTGGATCTAACTTGACGCCCATGATTATCAAGTCATCAACCACAGGAAGTGACACACCATCCAGTATGAATGCACGGAGAGGAGGTCACACTGTACGTGACCTAAACACGAACATGGTCTTAGACTTGCCCGCATTTAGCCTCATCCCCCACCTAGAACACCAGGAATCAATCACTTCCAAATCACGCTGAATGGAGTCTGAAACCTCCATCCTATCACTAGGCTTATCGAAAACAACCAGCGAAGTAACTTCGCCAGCGTAACCAACAAGTAAATTATTAACAAGATCAAACCGGTCCGCTGTATATACGATGAACCAGAAAGAGCCCAGAACACTACCCTATGGGACACTAGAAACCACGCCCAAAAATTCGCTCTTTTTCCCATCAACAACTACACATTGACGTCTGTCACATGAAAACTGACTAATTACCGCTGAAACTGAACCACCATGCAATAGCCACCAATTTTAGCTAATGGAGCAACCAAAGGTGATTCACGCGATCAAAAGCAGCACTGGAGTCAAGCTGTACGAACCTTGTCTAATGATCTCATCAAGAGCCAGCTGCAACACATGAAAAATGTGAAGTAGAGCATCACAAGTTACCAAGCCCTTACGAAAACCATACTGTGTTGGGGGAAGGACACTCTGCTTATCAAGAGAGCGACCCAACCTCGACGCAACTAACCTCGCATAAGCTTTCAACAAAATAGGTATGACCGAGATAGATCTATAGTCGGAGGTTCGAGATATGATGCAGAGCCCTTCGGAACAGGCGTCACATGAGCGACACGCCCACAAATTCGGAAAAGAGCCCAGATGTAATGCCCGACGGAACACAGAAGCAAGCGGGTCAGCGAGCACACCAACCACCCTCCGGAAAAAAAGAGAGGAATATACCCGATTGATCAGTGACTCAATAGAAGTCCAGGTCAAGAAGAAGGCGATGCACTTCGAAAAATCTGAAAACAAAACCGGAGAACCTAGGCTCTGGATCACATGCTAAAGGAAAGACCAACCGGGCCCGGCTCTGCTTCCCATCAAAGTAAAAGGTTAAATCGACTTCACCGTACCCCAACTAGAAAATCCACATGCACTGGTTTGTGTTGCAAATATAGGCCAACAGGCTCCAGAGGAATATACGGCTTCAGTCAACCACAGATTGTCTAGAGCTATGGTGGCAAAGTAGCGCAACCAACAAAAGGTCCGCCTTGGCAGCAGGGTCCGCAACAAGATCACCACCAGCACCAATTACAGGGGACAGAACAGCTCCCACCAAGCACACCCCTCGTCAACATGGACCATCACTTATGTGGGCTCACAGACGAATTTAACAACTCATTGAACCTCAAATTATGCTCCCTCTCAGCTTCCTCATTAGTAGCCCCAGCCCGCCGCTGCAGTTCCCTGAAACGCTGAACGTCAAGAGCAGAGCGGCTAGTATGCCAACAGGCATATGTTTCCCGCTTCAACTAATGCGCCCTCGTACAGGCGTCATCAAACCAGGGTTCATCGCCTGTCCTGACCGTAGTGAAGCGAGAAGGGACATAGGCACGCACCATGTCAGAGAAAAGCCGATCCAAAGTAGACCCAGGATCAAGAGGCTCTCTCACAACACCCCAAGGTAGCGCAGAGATGGCCCCCAATTCACTCAGGACTTCAAAATATATTTCTTGCCTAACGGTGACTTTGGGGACACGCTGACGGACTTGCATCGTCGCAGAGAGGGCACCATGTTCCGAGGAACTAATCGGAGACGCCACTGACACTCCAACCAAATAAGGAACATCAGTCATCACGACTTCAAGAACACCTCGCATTAAATCGGTGAGATCCTGAACCAACTGCTGACAACCAGAGGCAGTGGCGATATCAAAGGCTGCTTGGCCATGGCAGTCGGTCCTCCCAGAGCCTAACCATTCCACATGGTGACAATTAAAAGCAATCAAAGCCCCCTATCATCACCAGACGGGCTGCGATACACTGAAAACAAATAAAAGTTCCTTAATGTGCCACAGACTCGAAGCACCTTCAGCTCACAACATGGACACTCATATTCATTCTGCCTAGACACAACATCACCCTTTCGAACGTAAGCAGCCAGACCACTAAATCCAGGGTACGAGTCTCGAAACCGCAGTATTGGTTTTTCAAAGTTGATGATTGTCAGCTTAAAAATATGACGATGGCTAGAGACAACCGTCTCTTGATAGATGATTCTCTTTATGACTGTTTATTGACGGCGATGGATCCAGAGCACGAATCCCAAGTATAGGTTTGTTTTTGTTGGTGATGTTAATGCACACCACAGAGACTGGTTGGGATCTGCATCACCGGCTATTTGTCATGGTGTGGCTGCGTTGGACTTTTGCACCTTGTCTAGTTGTGTGCAGCTAGTTCGCCGGTCCACGCATATTGCTGGTAACTGTGTTGACCTACTTATGACTGATGTCCCGGACTTGATGACGGTGACAGTTGGCTCCCCTATTGGCTCTTCAGACCACTCACGCCTTGTTTTGTCATTGGACCTTAATCAGGTCGTTCCTGTGGTAGGCACCAGGAGAGTGGTATTTGTTAAAAGCAGGCTAACTGGGTGGCTATTACTCGGGCAGTACGAACGTTACCTTAGCGCCAAGTTATTCATAGTGAGGATCCTGTCTCTGAGTTTAACAACTTGACTGTGTCCATTTTGTAGAGGTTTGTCCCTTAGAGAACTATTCTTGTGAAGTCTCGGGATGAGCTGTGGTTTGACGACCAGTGTCGGCTAGCTTTCAAAGCTAAACAAGCGGCTTATCGGGCATGGCGACGTTCGCATGACTGCACGTTGTGGTTGACGTATGTATGTTGATCGTAGGGCCGAGGCTAAGCGTGTGTATGAGGAGACACAGCGTCGTCTGAGGCAGCGTTCCAGGGAGTCTCTGCTGAGTATTGACCATCCACATCGTTGCTGGAGTGAGCTGAAGGGTTCAGTGTTCTGTGCTGAACCTTCGTTGGCGCCCCTTGTTGGTCCAGGTGGGGGCATCATTACCGATCCCGTAGCAAGAGCGGAGTTTTTGTCGGCTCACTTCGTCGGGAAGCAGAGCAGAGATGCCACCGCATTGTCTCATAAATGCCACCCTGAACCTCGCTTCACCTCTATGTAGTTCAGATCTGGTGCAATCAAGGTGCTGCTTGAGGGCCTTGATCCGTATGGAGGTGTGGATCCGGTGGGCATGTTTCGTTCCGTTTTATAAGCAGCAGGCTGATGTTTTTGCCCCAGAGCTTTCAGTGATCTTCCGGCGCCTAATACTGTTCGCAAATTTTCCTCGATGTTGGCGAACTAATAATATTACTCCTATTCCCAAGGGTCCAATGTCGTCTTATGTGGCCAACTATCGACCCATCACACTGACGCCCATTTTGTCGAAGGTGTTCGAGAAATTGATCGCTGGTAAGCTTGGTCGTTTCGCTGAGGTTTCGGGGTGGCTACCTGCTGGTCAGTTTGCTTACAGAATTTGCTTGGGTTGTTGTGACGCTCTGTGGTCGGTGTCTAGTTGGACCTTAGCGCGGCGTTTGGCAGGGTTAACTAGAGAGGTCTATTATACAAGCTTGAATCCTTTGGTGTGGGTGGTAGGGTTTTGTCAATCATTCGCAATTTTGTTTCTGAGCGGACGCAGAGTGTGTCCGTTGACGGCGTTTTGAGCGCCTCAGTCGGGGTGGTGTCTGGCGTCTTTCAGGGTAGTGTGCTTGGCCTGCTGTTGTTCGTTCTCTATACTAGTGACATGTTCTCTTCGTTTGAAAACACGTTGATCAACTATGCCGATAATTCCACTTTGATGGCGGTGATACCTGCGCCTCGCTTGCGGGATACTGTAGCTCAGTCGCTAAATAGGGATTTGTCACGCATTAGTGCAAGGTGCTCTGTCTGGAGTATGAAGCTGATGCCAGTAGGACCAAGTCGATGATTATCAGTCGGTCTCTGACAGTTGTACCGCAGCATCCCCAACTAAAGATTGATGAGTCTTTGCTTCAGGAGTCAAGCTCCTTGTAGATTCTTAGTGTGATCTTTGATGAGAAGCGCACTTATGAGCCGCATATTAGGAGGTTGGTGTCACGCGTTTCCACTTAGATTGGGCTCCTACGTAAGGTGAATTCCGTGTTTGGCGATAGTCAGGTTGCCCGTAGATGTTTTTATGCGTTTTTGCTGCCTGTGTTGGAGTATTGCTCACCCGTCTGGGCTTCAGCTGCTGATACTCACTTGCGTCTGTTGGACCGACTTGTCGGTTCAGCTAGCAGGCTGTACGCTGATAATGATCTAGTGAACCTGTCCCACAGGAAAAGAGTCGCAGAGCTATGTATGTTTTATAAGGTGTATAATAATGAGAGGCATTGGTTGTATTCTTCTCTCCCTGCCCTCAAGGCTTTTGGGAGAGAGAGTCGTTCTGCGTGTGGAGCGCCCTCTTTCACTTTCAAGGCTGTCAGATGTCGAACTAGTCAGTTCTGTCGGTGCTTCATGGCCTGGTCGGTTAAGATTTGAAATTTGTTGCCAGCATCGGCTTTTGGTCGTGTTGGCCTGCAGGTGTTTAAGACAGCTTTTAACCTTTTTTTTGCCGGATTTCCTTTAGCAGCGTTTTGGGCTTCCCAGTGGAGCAAGATGCTTCATTTGGGTTGCATTACCTGTCCGTGGGAGCTCAAGCGTGCAGTTTTAATAATAATAATAATAACAATAGAAGAGAAAAAAGAAGAAGACTGCAGAAGACTGAGTACCCAGCTATGGCACCAGCCTGCTCAGCTCCTCACAGGGATTCCGTTGGACCCAGAAATGTTTCATCCGTCTTCAGAGTGGCATTTCCTCCAACTTAGGCCCAAAACCCGAAGATGGCTCTTACGAACAAACAGGCGTCCGGTGGCCAGACATTGGGAGCAGCTTGATTACGAGTAGGCCACGCGCAATCTGGATGGCTTCCAACCGTACTGGCATGGAAAAGAGATGCCTCCCGATTTTTTTCCAGTCGTCCAGCGGTGGAGCTCCGTTATGGTGTTGGGTGCACTTTTCCTACAGGGGAGAAATGAAGCTTCAGCAGGTGCAGGATTGGCAAACAGCTGCTGGTTATGTCGCGATATTACAAAGATCATCTATGTCAACGGAGGGCCCTCGTTTGTGTTGTGATGATTGTTTTTTTTTAGCAGGATAATGCAACAGCGCACACTGCCCGCGAGACTATGACCTTCTTTCAAGAAAATGGATTCCCTGGGAAAATATTCCTACAACCCTAATTGAAACCCTCGTTTCTAGCATGCAACAAATAATTTTTGAGGTTATGATCAAGAATGGAGGCTGCACTCATTAATAGTAAGTTCAAACTTTGCTAACCTCAACGTCCTTGCCGAATGATTTGCTACGATTTCTGTTTGTGGTCTTATAATTTTGATCAACCGAAAAACTCATTATTTAATGAAAAATGTAAATTTCTTAATAAATTGTTACGGCAGGTATTTTTCGTCTTTCTCACCTTATACCTTTACGGATTACTGATCTCTGATCGAAGGACTATCACTAAAACATTATTATTCTTTGCATTTTCAAGTGGTCCTAAACTTTTGATCAGAAGTGTATACGTCGTTTGGCGATACATACTGAATGCCATTGAGTTGATAGATATCCTGTTGGTGAACGAGTTTAAATAAAGCAGGGAAACATTGTTTCTCCTTCACACGTGAATTGTATTTATTGATTTGTTGGATTTACGAAAGTTACGGTGTTAGCTGTTTCGCTTTTAGGCATTATTGCCTCAATATCATCGGCGTAACGATACCACTTGAAAATAGTTAAAGGAGAGTTTTCGACTATTTCTTTTCAATTTATTGCATTTTTAGCTCCGCAAGAACTAAAACAGATTATCCCGTTGGAACTTTTCATTCGCTTGTAGATTCCGTTCTTGAATTGAAAAGCTGTCGCTGTTAAGCAGATGTTAACCAGCTCAATTAGTTGGGAAGGTTGAAGTGATGTTCTGTTTTTGCGTAGAATGACTGTCCAGTAGCTTTTAATAATATTGCCTAAAGAATGACCCTGCATTCTCTGACGCAACTAACTGCGGGAGACGCACGCAGTTTAACATTTGACACAATTTTGGACTTTTCCGTGAAATTAATTTCCTTTGAATTGTGAACTTTTTTGTAACATGTAATAGCTCCGCAGCATTTGTAAATTTTGCCCTTACGAAGACACTAATTTGACCAGTGCAAAAAGCTGGACCGATTAAAAAAATGTCTAGAGAAGTCTATCAATAACTGTCACTACTCAATCTGACAATTCATTCTCCCCTTATACTTTGGTGGCTGTATTTCTCTGTTGTTTGCTATGCCTTTTGATTTTGACTAACTGTGCTACTAAAACGGTAAATAGCTAAATGGTACTTGATTATGTTCTCGGAAATTGCTTACAGAAGCTGAAATGTTGACTAATGAACGCGATAACCAAACAATACCTGGGGATGCTGGACAGTGTGGTCGTGCATGAAGGCCCGGCAGCCCCACACCTCAGACATCGCCGTTTCGAATGTGAGGTCGTCGCCGATGCCAAACGAGTACAGAATGCACGAGTCGTGGGCAGGTACCAACCAAGAGTCCATGCACACCTAGTAGGTACAACATTGAGAATTAGCTGCTACTAATTCGTGCAAAAGTATGACGTCAGTAGATATAAGAGCACTGAAATGAACATTTTTAGACCGTCGGGATTTAAGGTAAATTTTTACTACGCAGCCGCTGCCTATTCACTGCCCCTGCGCTGACACAGCCATCGCCTCCCTTTTGTAATGGCAATGCGGCCCTACCTCTTCATCGCGTGGTGCCCTTTTCTTACTTATTTCTATATCAAGAGATTTAGACACCACCGGAATTAAATTTTCTAGCATCAAAACCCAGAAATCAATTTCTAAAGCCGTCGAACCATCGTGGCTGTCCACTGCCACTCGCCATTCCGCTTTATTTAATATTGCGGCTGCGGATGATGCAAGTAAGTAAAGGGTTAAGCCGACGTTTGAACACTCGTGACCTTTGACCTTTCACCAACTCGACCCTTGCATGAAACCTTCCGGTTCAGGAAGGTCAATGCACTTCCGGTGTAGCGTGGGGTTGGGGGGGGGAACTGAAAGTGGGCTGGGCCAGAGAAACCGGAAGCACTTGGAGTTGAGGTAGGGTAGGGGTCAAAGGTCATGAGTGTCCAAACGGTGGTTTAACCCACTACTCAAGTAGCCACAGTTTTCGCTAATAAGGTTAGTTTGTAAGTTTGGTAGGTCCTCTGTATTTCCTATCCTGTCATTCTGCCCAACCTATCCCGTGGTCTACATTTGCAACTTGATGACCCCGTAATTTACATATAATTACTAGCCTCACATCTCAGGGGCGATTACTTTAATTCATAGAGAACTTGACAACGGTAAATAACTTACTGCATTGACCACCAGTATCGAGCATCAGCAAGTTATCTACCGTTACTGGTGAAATTGTCTAGGTAGGTGACTGTTAAGCAGCAAAAATAATGTTTGATCTAGCTAGTCTTTGATTGGTGAAGATTGATATGCTATTAAAATTCTCCCAAATGCAGCAATGAGTAGTATAGTGCAACACACGTATGTACTGCACTTTATTCTAGCCCTCTCCTCTTTGGACCTTCCAGGACTTATGGTGTGACTGGGGCTCGGACCCACTTGGGTGGTAACGTGGCTCGGGGCCTGCAGCACTTGATTGTAATTAGTAAAATGCATCAACGTATTTATTTCATATCATTCATGCGGTCAACGGATGTGTTTATGCTCCGCCCGATTGGAAGCTACCCGATACAACCCACCCCGGGGTAAGTATTTGCATCTCTCTCGTGGGTAGAAGGGGGGAGGTCCGCAGGGGCGTAACCATCGTCCAAAAGTTGGGAGGGACGCTATATATCGCTACTATCAAAAGGCAGTTAATAATCTAGCAGAAAGAATGACCGTCGTGTGTTTATATATCTACTAGACGGCCAGTGACCCGTTGGGTCATCACGATCGTCTTCGCTTTCGCTAAAAATGTGTTATTTAGCTGGGCGCAGACCAACTGGTATTCTGCCGTCCTCTTTTGCGCGTCAAGGAGCGGCCCGTTCGGTTTACTATGAGCAGATTCTTTGATTATCTAACGAATATTCAACACCCAGGCTATAAGGAAAGTCAAATTAGGATATGTTACGTATTTCAGTTATATTGCCCATGGAACCGCTGAATTGATCATGCCCGTTCTTGAGGCCCAGCTCAGTTTAACTTCCGTATTACAGTTACAATCGAATTAAAGAGCTAATTCATCGAAAGAATGTCACTGCCACCTGAACTTCTGTATCATAGATACAATCGAAATAAAGAGCTAATCCATGGAAATAGTGCTACTGCCCCTTCCACTTCAGTATCACAGATACAATCGAATTAAAGAGATAATCCATGGAAAGAATGCCACTGCCAGCCCCCCCNCCATCCTCGAATTTCTTCTCGTGTAATAGTGGAGAAGATGTGTCAAACAAGACACAAAAAACAAGACACAAGCAAGACCGGTTCACAGACTTTTATTATAATTTATATAGTATATGTTCGATGTCACGCTCCTAAGAATAAATAGGGAAAAATACTTTCTTTTTCAACGTTGAAGTTCACTCAATGCATATACATATATGCAGCTTCTTTATAAGCACTCGGTTCCATCGTCGTTCGAACTCTCTTATGAGGCCTCCTTCAGCCAATATATTTTTCGTGTTTGCTGTGAATGAATTAGATAAGCGAAAAATAGGCCAGGATTCAGATTTCGTAACCAACGTTAACGAGGTTACATGCACAAGGTTAAAGTGAAATCCTTACCCCTTTATTATCTGATGCATTTCTTACCCCGTTGGAAATTTTGGCGGCGATCCTGTTCAATTCTGATGGGATTCAGTAGGCAATAAACCATGTTGCAGAAGAAAGCTATATTTGGAATACGGTACTTATCGCTATTACCTTGAATGCAGTTCTTGCTCTTCCTGCTTCTCTTGCCGTTCTCGTGGAGTCTGATATTCATTACGTTTTCTCTACATCAATATTATGTTTTCTTTTGGCTTAAGGTTAACAATGTAGAACCAGCTATTGAAAACATCAGAGACAGTACCTACGATGAAAAAATAGCAATAAAATCACGTGTAGTTACGGCTTTGCATGCCGCGAAGAAAGCAAACAACTTGGCACTGGATGAAAAATAAACTTTGAAACGATTGAAGCAAGATGAAAGCATTGCTATAGTGCCTGCTGACAAAGGCAAAACAGTAGTTATCATGAATAGAGAAGAATATGTACTGAAGAATGAAGAACATCTCGCAGACGACCAGACCTATGTATGCCAACCATCTGACACAACTGAACGTGTGAAACAACAGGTCAATAATCTCCTAAAATAACTACGTGATAGAAACATCATCACACAAGAGCAATATAGAACGCTCTATGTCAATAATGCGACGATTCCTCTATTCTACTCGTTGGTGAAAACTCA
>LQNS02278170.1:26218761-26230730 GCA_001587735.2 Parhyale hawaiensis
TTTCTTCGGTTTGCTGGCCAATGAGGCATTTCCTGAAAACTAATATTCTTCACTCTTAGCTGTTTAGCCTTTATATAGGAGCGTTCGATTTGTCGGTGATTTTGAGATTTTGAAGCTTGATTTGTGCGGATGACTGAAACCATCCTTGTGTTCCTACAGCTTACCGTGGGTGCGCCCCATCTTACCGGGGGAGAAGAGGACGGCATCATCGAAGACCGAAACTGTCAACAATTAACAGTGACGGAGTGGGACGCTCTTGAACTCTTACTTCTTCGTACTGCTTAATTTGCGTCTGTTGAAGGTAGCAGAGATGTAGGGCAAATGTTCGATTAGTCGGCGATAGTAACACAGTGAGGCAATGTCGTGAGCCTGTTGTTTTTTTTCTGTAAAATGCTGCACGACCTTCCAAAATTATGCTGTATCAAAATGCTACATAGATGGAATCCAAATGATGCGTCAAATTTTAACTTCTATTATAAAACTCAATAGGTTATTTTATTTTTGGAAGATCCGACTTCTTATGGAACAAATTCTTAAGGCACGCCTAATTTCTGTTTCCCAAGGACAACTATTTAGCCAGGCCTACAGTAGAATACACGCGTGGATCTGTGTCTCGAAAATCTCCTACAGTCTTCTTACAAAATATTAGACGCAGCCTGATATTTTCAGTACCTTCTCTGTATACTTCGGACATCTCTGCATGGAGAGAAAATCTAATTCCATCTACTTAATGGTTACACAATACGATAGTGTGAGTTTCCCATAAGAGCCCGAGAGTAGGTACCTATACCGCCGTGCGTGTACCAGTTATACGACACTCGGTACGTCGTGGCGTACCAGAGAGTGGTAGAATCTATATTACCGTTTCGGTGTAGACTTTCTATCAATCAACCTTTTCCAGATATAAACTCGTCGAATGGGCTCTCTAGTGATTCGAGTGTCTTGGTATTCAAATAATCTCCGGCTGATAGCGCCAGGGGTTTAAATGGGCGTATAAGTTTTAATGCGTATGCTTGTAATCTTTTCTCCAGAAGATGCTGCTAAGTGCGGAATGCGAGTTATATATCTCTCTCTAGACGAGCTAATGCGCTTATGAACGGCAGCTGAGACGATAACCGTCAATCTGAACAACTCTCACACCATGGCAATGCTTCTAGTAACTTGTCCAGGGGACTGTACCAACCGTGCCAACTCGGTGACGTAGAGACCCAGGCCTGTACTTTAGGAGGCCATGTAGTTAGAAAAGAATAGAATACATGGCTGGCAGTAGCCCTCACTTAAAGACCGCAGCTGCATTTCAGCAGATATTTATTTAAAAATCACCTGCTTACGTTTGTTAGCAGAGGTAACCTCAACAATTAACGATTCTTGAAGCTCTCTGCCGACGACTGTATATACCAAGTATAATACATACCTACAGAAGTGAGCGGAAGTTAAGGGACAGCAAAACAATGATTAAACCTTAATTGTAAATAAAATACTGAACCGAAAAGCCTTGAAAATTAACATAATCATAGATACATATTTTGTGTGCATTCATCGTCATAAAATTTTGGAATATTATAAAACCCTAGAGTACCCGCGCCGTCAAAAATAACAGCGAGGATATTTTGAAGACCCGTCTTCATTTATCGTAATTTATTTCTGTTATTAATATGCTTCTGGAGAATTCGAGACAAAGGCCAACTAACATTGTCTTAATAGATGAGTGCCCTCTCTGTCAGTTCATCGATACGAACACAATCGTCTTCCCCCCACTCGAGGAGAAGTGCAGAAAAACTTTTACTTTTCCAGCAGCAAAGCATTGCTGAATTAAATAAATTCTCCCCCCGCGGATCATAGCTACCAAAGAATAGAGCTTCAGTACACATAAGTTCCTTATTCCCTTAAAGCGAATATGCTAAGTCAAAGGAAAACAGAAAGCTAGAAGAATTAATGGGGTCTGCTGCCCCGTTTAAAATCATCGCTTCGTCTTTGCTTTGCTGAACGGCTGCTGAATTTATACGTCGTGAACCGAAAGCAAACATATGGTCAGATAATGCAGAAAGTGGAACATGTGGAGAGCTTCCATTGCCGTGATAAGAGAAGCTGCAAGTATCTTAATTTTTCCAATGCAAGGAACTGTATCAAGCAATCTTTGCAACCTGGTTAGTGGTCATTGATCTCTATGAAAACTCAACTTAATTACAAAATCTGCAACCTGGCCTATTTTTCATCTATCCATTTCATTTAGATGCGAACACGAAATAAATACATACACGAAGCGTTTATTATATTAGGATGGTTACGAAATAAACAGTAATATAATGATAATATTACAGTTTTCCTCGGTTCAAAAGTTAAGGGACACCGTTAGAATATATTGAAATGTAACTGAATTTTACACCAATAACATTACAATTTCCAAAAGTATTAATCCACTATAAAAATATACAGCAAGTTGTTCGTCGCTTGCTTGCTTGCTTGCTCTTCGGTTGGTTTTTCCCTCCGTGACGCTATTAAGCATTTAGATGAAAGTTACTTCAGCCATTAGCTAGGCCTTCGGGACGTCTCTCTTTCGTGCCCACTTTGCTTCCTTCCCCATTTCATACTCCTACTTGCTCATGCTTTATTCTGTTCTTCCTCTTCTTTCTCGACTTGCTGTTCCCATGATCGTTGATACTGTGTGGGAACACCTTCGTGCATGGGTTCCCCGTTTCTCTTGACATACTGTATGTCCTTTGCTCTTACCTATGTGATATCGCTCTGCTCGGAAACGGAGGCTTAAACGTCCTAACTATAACTAATTAGATAGGAGAAAATTCATCTACTGCAACACAAGTTGAGATACCATAAAATATCAGCCCTTGGAATAACTGTGACAAATATAGCTTCTGGAATATATGGTCAAAAGTGAAAATACTGCATTTTCTGAATCTCGCTTCGCTTTGAAAACTAGCTCAGTACTTTTTGATACAACGAGCGTGGAAGATGATAGGCGGTATTTCAAATAGAGTTTTTGGTTCTGCCAGGCATAAGTTGTCTACAATATTATAAAGACCGATGTATATTTAGCTGTTTGTTTATCTGTTTATCCATTTTCTGTCACGCTTTAACAAAACAGATGGGCAGAAATTAGCCCAGGTTGGAGGCTCTGGTCGTCCTCTCAAGCTCCATTGAAAAGTGATCGGTAGAAAATAGGCCGGGTTGCAGAAGATGGCAAACGTATCTTAATCAGGAACAGTTGAAATTCAAACAATGTAGACATCGCAAGCTTAGTCTGATTTTTACGAGGATAAGCTCCTCCATACATCGAATCTATGACAAAGTATCGGACGACCATGTCTGAATGCACTTCTTGCATTGCCGAAATTGAACTCGCAGCACTGAAGATATCTGAAGCTTCCATTGGCTCTCTCACACATCTTGATTCGTAGTTTCTTCCTACAGATGATTTCGTTGCTTCAGCTATTCTCCCAAATTTATTTCAATGGGCCCTCAGGGGCATATTGTGGCGGGTCCTTTCCCTGTCACAATATGTTTGGGCATCACGCACCCAAGGGTGCGTGCCTTCTCCGCAGGGGATGTAGCATCTGGCCGCAATTCCTACTGACGAGGTTAGTTTTGTAAAGTGAGGTAGGTTCTCTATTTCCTTTTCTGTTCCGCGAGGTGGGCTGTCGATCGAGATAGCGTACCTAGTCTGCGGGACTTCTCTCATCTCTCACGTGTGGAAGGTAGTGAAAGAGGCCGACCACTCGAGTGTCTCCTACAATGCTTTGCGCCTTGTTTCCTGCCCTTAGTAGCGCACGTAGGTCACGCGACAAATTATGTGGTATTTAAATACTACATACACACTCATCTCTGTTAGAACGCCTGAGTTGCGGCTACGGAGGTTAAACAAAGTTTATAACTAACTAAATTTAATTCAATGGTCGATGCAACAGCTTTCGCTGAACAAAAATCACTGGACCTGTATAAGCTAGCCTACCGTATCCACAATACCGAATCTGAGCTATTACTTTCATCGTTGCTGATCGGGTTGCAATAAGCCATGAATATTCTCCCTTTCAGAGAGGGAAAAAAGTTTCGATACCGAGCGGCTGTGAAGCCATAAACGCTCATCTCAGGGTACTTAGGTTAGCAGTTGTATTAACGAATGTATTATCAATGAAGAAGATCATCACAAATTCTTCGCCGTCATTTTATGACAGCGCGAGCCTCTAGTATCGCATATTTTTTTTAACTTTCTTCGCAGCAATATGAGAGTCTTGGTTGGAGTTTTCGTTCCTTTCGTGCATAATCCATTTTGCTTATGATTTCTTTATAGGAATTTCTATGAAGCATTTGAAAATTTACTTTGCGCAGACTCCTTTTTATACTGAATATACATTGAATATGGAATATACATAATTACGACACTTGAGGTTGAACTATCGGTTGGTATCCAGGTTACGGTAAGCCCTGACCATTTCCGGTCAATTCTTTTGACTGAACTATATTTTCTTAGTGCTGCTCATCGTTTGACCAATTCCAAACTGATATTCGCGCCTTATTTTGCCCTGATGGGGGGGGGGGGGTATGTTGCTCGCAAAACTGATGGCTGTAAAACTTGCCTTTCATTGATGGAAGTTCAGGCCTGCAGGGATGAGGCCTATTTTACAACAAAACTTATACTGGGAACCGGAACAATGAAAAACTTAACCACAAAAGTTCTGCCATCATTTTTTACAGCTGAGCCCTCTAGTAATTAGTAAACGTTCCATTGTTCTCTATGACCTCATTGCATAGTTTGCTGCAGGGACTTATTAAGTTTGTACGAAATTGCTGGCTTACCTAGCTCTTTCTACTCAGTTTTCCAAAATTCCTGTAATTTATTCTGATTTATAGGATTTCTGGCTTGAGCACGTTTTCCAATGTTTTTTCCACACATATTCGATTGGATTGTGATCAGGGCTTTGGTGTGACAAATTCGTAACTGCTATCCGGTCATACATCAAGAAGGTGGAATTCATAACTGCTATCCGGTCATACATAAAGAAGGTGGCAACTGTCATAGCTCTGTGTCGAGGAGAGTTGTCCTGCATAAAAAAGATGGTTGCACAGCTGCAGTTGCTGGGAGTCCTTACTGGTAAAGTAGCTCTTTATACACTGCTGCGTTTACTGAACCCTGCAGGCAAACAAGTGGTCCTAACCCGGCAGCAGAAATGACTCCCCACACCATGACGCTACCTCCTCTGTACTTGACCATTTTCTCAGAGATACCTATCCTTTCACCTACTTTACGCCTAACATATCTTTTTTCATCAGAACCAATCATATAGAACTTGTATTCGTCACTAAAGTCTATAGTAGCCCACTGTGCATCCGACCATACGACGTGATTTGGAGCAAACTGTGGTCTCATTTTTTTTTTACTTTAGGCTCCAAAACTTCGTCCTTGTGCATGTTCATGTGGTCGAAAGAATTTAGCTGCACTCTATCATTTAGTTCTGTGGAACGGCGACCTGTTACGTGGGGAGAGTGCTAGTTAAAATGCCTTTCATGGTCTGTTTCACTATGTGGCGATATCTCATTTGAAAAAAGTCCCATCCGACCCGTACAAAGGCGAATCTCGGTATTTCCACATGTGGTTCACCACGCTGCAACACAGAATGAAGCATCTCTGTCTCCCGCCGACTTATGTTTTTTTGTATGTACTTGAGGCGCACTTGACAGGTGCTCTAAGGGATCTTATTAAAACTTTCCGGACTGCTTACGGCCAGGATCCCGACTCTTGGCATTGTTTGTAATTGTAGCTAAACTGAGGCAGAGGTTTGGGGTANTTTTTTAGAAATCCGAGGTTTTGAAGCAGGAACACGTACAAGTACACCAGCTTTCTTAAATCGACGTGAGATAGTAAATCAAGACACCTTGCCGCTGGACAATGCACCCCTCTCACGATCAATTTTAGCCCTTCATGGTCTGTTTCACTATGTGGCGATATCTCATTTGAAGAAAGTCCCATCCGACTCGTACAAAGGCGAATCTCGGTATTTCCACATGTGGTTCACCACGCTGCAACACCGAATGAAGCATCTCCGTCTCCCGCCGACTTATGTTTTTTTTTTGTATGTACTTGGGCGCTAGTACCCTAGAAGGTGATGCGCCGCAACGGAACAAGTGAGTGTATGTACTTGAGGCGCACTTGACAGGTGCTCTAAGGGATCTTATTAAAACTTTCCGGACTGCTTACGGCCAGGATCCCGACTCTTGGCATTGTTTGTAATTGTAGCTAAACTGAGGCAGAGGTTTGGGGTACCCGAAGAAATTTCGCAAGATTTGGTCACCTTGCTGCAAGAATTCAAGAAGATAGAAGGAACAGAGTTCGATCGAGACACCGCTTTCGGGCTGAAAAAATTAAGTGATCTCTGATCAGTTGTCCTCACTCACATGGATGATAATTTATACCGGACCTTCAAAGTGTCAACTACGGTTGTGGTTTGAACATGATGCGGGATAAACTACAGTACTTCATAAACACGAAGTGGATCAAGGTAAAACCCATATCTGGAAGGGAACGCAACGCATCCTTCCTTTTCTGTGTTTTGTAACTTTTTAGAGGAAGTCTGACCTGCTATTAGCAGATCTTTTTACAAAGAAAGAAGCTCCCAACAGAATATCCACAAATTCTGTTTTCGAGCCATGGTGTCTAAACGTGAGCGAAACATCCGAGGAATACTCCCCTCTTTACGAATCGAAAGGTCACACTCAGTCATCGTGCAATACATTCTCTAAAACCGATACCAAGCTCCGGCGCACGATCGCAACGTGCTGCAGGGTGTGCTTTCTCTGCTACGGCAATCACTTAGTTTCAGAGTGCATTAGCGATATTTCCTCTAAGATCTGTTCAGGCCAAAACCACCATACTGTAATGCACATTGACAAGGGGCCGAAGTCGTAGGAAAAAGTTTCGTACTGTTTTACGCTTCACATGAGAGGCAAGGTTCACGCAGGATTCAGCTCTTGGCCGTCTTTCCACCGAAAAGATGGCATTCGCCCTACCTTCCGAAATTTACAGAAATTCAGAAATTGACTACGGCGAAGAATCCCTCGCCCACGCTCTATGTCTCATTCTTTGGACGAGACAGTAAGGAACGAAGATAAACTTGAGCCCTGAAGAGGGTCTGTCGCAGTCAAAGATTAGTTAGGCCCGCTGCTCTCGCTGGCTTCAGCGACATTTTACAGCTTTGATGTTCCATGTTACTATTACGTTCTATCCTTACAATATTAGTGCTTCTCCATCATTCTTAAGTGGTCGAATTCCTCAATGGGCGAGTGTGCTGATTACAAAGCTTTCGTTTTTTCGCATTAATTTGAGTCCGGTCTTTCTTGATCCAATTCTTGTTCTCTGTACAAACCTCTTGGGACGCCTGCACCCCGGCTCCTCTTTCTTGTTCGCGTTACCGGAGGTGGTGGCTGTCTTATATCCTTCGATAAATTTCTTAGGATAATTTGCGTTCATTAGTTTAAAACTAATTCAGCTTAAGTGAAATAAATTGAATTGAGGTTGGATATGATGCAGAGTTGCTTGGATGAGGGTCCGAATTGTTAACTGCCTAATTTGAATTAGATTTTTGTGGTAGTTTCAATCGGTTTGGAGCGGCTATTGAGACGTTGTAGGGTCAGGGACATCTCTCCATGTCATTTACGTTTTATAGTAAAGCCTCGCTATAACGAATCCCCATGTAACGAAATTTCATTATCACGAACAAATTTTAAAATATCGCTAAATACTTCATATAACGAACAAGTTTCGTTATGTGGATATAGTGTTCGCTCGGTACGTTCGAATTTTTTGCGTTCCTTCAATATAACGAAATTATTTGTTATAATGAGATATGTAATATTCGGTAGGTATGTTCGCTAAGTTAGCCTAACCGGCGCGCCCTGTCATGACGAAAATTATCGCTGTAATGGCACCGTAGTACGTCCGCGATGTGCCGTCGCACTGGTGCAACACCGGACACTACACCAGTGTTAAATTTAAATGTATGTGTAAATATGTTCGGTAGGTATGTACTTTTGGCGTCCCTTCAATATAACGAAAATATTCCTTATAATGATATAAATCATACACTGGGCTGCATTTCAAAAAAAATTTCTTGCAACAGAGACGTCACCAACATTTTCCATTACAGTTTCACATGCTAAACCCATAATGCATACCCATTTGTTCTGGGAAGTTCTATTTTTTTTTGTAATAACTGACACTATATTTATCACATAATTGTCAGATTTATTGTGCTGAAATTAGCTTTAACCAGGTTTACCATTTGTTATGGTAGACCAGTGAATATATAAGGATAAAGAACGTATAATAGAGGTTGGCGATACATTTTATAATTTTAGAAAGAAAGAAATACACAATAAATGGACATAACATACATGAGGGCATGTACAATTGTACATATCTGATTGCAAAACAAATTTAAAAAAACGACATTTTTCTTTGAAAGCTGGAGTTTGCTATTCTCCTTGAAAAGCACGCTTTTGCGACTTTCTCTTGTGTGCCGGTTTATTAGCAGATGTTGTCCAGCTTCTTTGAAGAGACCAGCAGAAATTAGCCATCATGGTCACACTCCAATTGCCTTGATAGCGCTGCTCCAGTTCAGATATGTCCTGGTGAAACCTCTCCTCCTTTTCTTCACTGTATTCACCCAAGTTAGCAGGAAAGTAGTTTAAGTGGCTATATTAGGCAATGCATTTTGATGCTCATGCGTGCGCCAGCGTCCTCATATGCTTGAAGCATGTTCTCAACTCGCTCCTTGTAGTCATCAGATTTCCTGTACCCCAAGAATCCCGCCACAACTAACTAAAACTATCCCAGGCACTTCTTTCACGAGGTGTTAGTGACTCACTGAACGTGGTATCTGAAATAAACTCCCGAATCTTTGGTCCAACAAATATGCCAGTTTGGAGTTTAGCACCACTGACATAAGGGAATTTCTGAGACATGTATTTAAACCCTTCTCCATCTTTCGGAAGTGACACAAAGTTTTTGATCTATCCCAGCTTTATGTGAATCCTGTAATATTAATCTGTAACACCCCTTTAATTTAAAATCTGCAACATTTCAAAATATAAGCTGCAACAAATTATATAAACGTCATTAATCAAACACCAGATACACAAACTAGGACATATACTGTACTGTTACATGGAAATTAGAACTTCAGGGGTAAAATGACCACTACCACAGTGTTCAGCACATAAAATAGGTACAGAAAATGATATTGACATTTTTGTTGCATTTTTGATGCAGACCAGTGTTATTTATTCTATTGAGTGCGGTCGTTATAGTGAGGTGTTACTAGTTGCTACCAATTTTATTACAACGAAATTTCCTCATAACGAATGGGTGCTATCCCATCTTGTTCGTTAAAGCGAGGTTTTACTGTATTACACGATCAACTCTTTGGCTGAATTTCTTATCATCTTGTTTTCTCTGGCACATGTTTCCGCGGTTCCGGCGTGATGGCGATAGCCCATGGAGGGCCGAAGCGCGGGTCCCGCCTGGTCTCGGAGAATGGTCCAGTTGGTCCGTCTACTGCCAGTTATTTAATCTAATCTAACTTCCTTCGTTCTTGGTATTCCATAAGATAGATCCTTCTTCGCTCTCCACTTTCATTTTGGATCCAAACGACTAAATTTCTCATTTAATGCACTGATTATTCCATACTCTTTGGATCCCAGGTGGCTTTGTGTGTTTGGGGACAGTCCATAGGAAACTACACCAAGAATAGCGTTCGTTTTGTCCCGATGTTTACCAGGATGTCCTGCCTTGCTTCGGCATTTCTTGTTCTTATGAGTGCAGTCATTCGTGGCGCGCGACGGTCGGGTTTCAGTGGGGTTATCGCATAAACTGTTAACGTTTAAAGCAATGCGCCCTTTCCTTTGACTAAAGTATTCGTGTTTTTCTTTTCTAGAACAGTTACTTATTGTAGAAAAAGTATGGTACAGTGGCCAAGCCTAATTGCCCTAACAAATCGGCAAGTATTGCGCAATGTGATTTGAACTGATGTCCATTTTGCTCAGTGACGGTTTCCTAGCCGGGCTCGTCACTTTTCCAAGGCGCCACAACGTCTCACACCTCGAAGTTTTTCCCCATTTACGGTGCTCCAGCTGGATCAAAAATTCTTCTGCGAGTAGAATGAGGTATTCTAACCATCTCCCTTGCAATTTGGCGCTTCTCCCTATCGGTAAGTTTCCTAATTGAGCTCTTTCAGGTACTTTCCTGCAGGTCTTACAATTTATTACCTCCGCCTATGTTGTTGTTTTTGTCGGGTTTATCTGTCTGTCGGTCTCTTTGTCTGTTATTCGGTCTGTCTGTAATTCGGTCTGTCTGTTATGCGGTTTGTCTGCCTGTTATGCGGCTTGTCTGCCTGTTATGCGGCTTGTCTGCCTGTTATGCGGCTTGTCTGCCTGTTATGCGGCTTGTCTGCCTGTTATGCGGCTTGTCTGCCTGTTATGCGGCTTGTCTGTCTGTTATGCGGGCTTGTCTGTCTGTTATGCGGGCTTGTCTGTCTGTTATGCGGGCTTGTCTGTCTGTTATGCGGGCTTGTCTGTCTGTTATGCGGGCTTGTCTGTCTGTTATGCGGCTTGTCTGTCTGTTATGCGGCTTGTCTGTTATGCGGCTTGTCTGTCTGTTATGCGGCTTGTCTGTCTGTTATGCGGCTTGTCTGTCTGTTATGCGGCTTGTCTGTCTGTTATGCGGCTTGTCTGTCCGTTATGCGGCTTGTCTGTCTGATATGCGGTTTGTGCGATAAGCAGATAGTGCCAAAACGTGGGAAATTGTTCCGTTTTCTTTTTCTCTAGTTGTTTTTATAGTTACAACATACCTGTGCACTAACTTACACTATTCACATTTTAAATATTTGAAAAAATAAGTAAAAAAACTTGTATTTGCATAATGAAAAGTAACGCACTGTAAATGTCACGTGTCACAAGATTTCCTACGCTATGACAACCAATTGAACTATCAACTATAGTTCAATATTTTTGTTGGGGTAAAATATAATTTACTTGCAAAATTTCAGACTCTGACCATTAAATTTTTGTAACCTCTTTCGTTCGGGGATGCATCTTGGGAACAGGTAGAGCGTCATTTTCGCAAGAATCAGTCTCGCCATAGGGAAAAATTGTTAATCAGCATTAGCGCAATGTATACTGACAATTGGTATTTGGAACTGATACATAATAGGTGTCCGTTGATCCACTGGTATGCCATTCCCGTTTGGTATCAGACTTTTTTTGGTCCCTTCAATTCTTTTTTGTATTTGTCGTTTCCTTGTTTCCGATTAATCGGTTCAGTTACTCATTTCTCATATATGTTTGTTACTTTCTAAGGGCCCTTTAACCATAAGAACAGACGCGTAAGAATATTCTATTAGATTAGATAGGTGGCAGTAGACGTGCCAATAGGCCCATTCCCAAAGAGACACCGGAACATACGCTCCGGCACTCTATGAGCTATTGCCATTATGTTAGTAGGATATAGAGGACAGGAGAAAAGAGAGAGAGAGAAAAAAGGGGGGGGGTGAAGAGTCCATGTCCATGAGACGAACTTGAATGCACGCAAGCACGTTCACGAACCGCTGACATGCGGAGCTTAGGGACATCAAACTGTGTTGTCCCACCGTCTGCAGACGCCGCTGCGGCCCTGCGGGCCAAGCACCCGCCCGCTCCTGGGGACCGTCAGGGTGCCCCGCACGTTGAGCGCGGCGCCATGCCAGATAATCAAGCGCAGGTGACGTCCTCTCAGGTGCTGAGCGCCATCAAGTCCTTCTCGAGGGGGTCTTCTGGAAGAGTGGACGGACTTCGCCCTCAACACCTGCAGGATATGGTTGCTGTGGAGGTCGGTGAGGAGGCAGCAGTGCTGCTACAAACTATAACACAGTTTGTTAACCGTGTGCTTTCCGTGGGCATCCCGACCGCATTTCGACCTTTCTTTT
>LQNS02278170.1:26243712-26254651 GCA_001587735.2 Parhyale hawaiensis
TCCCAAACTCTCCACAACATACGAACACTGAGAAGCCATCCTAAACTCTCCACAACATACGAACACTGAGAAGCCATCCTAAACTCTCCACAACATACCAAGACTGAGAAGCCATCCTAAACTCTCCACAACATACGAATACTGAGAAGCTATCCTAAACTCTCCATAACATACGAACACTGAGAAGCCATCCTAAACTCTCCACAACATACGAACACTGAGAAGCCATCCTAAACTTTCCACAACATACCAAGACTGAGAAGCCATCCTAAACTCTTCACAACATATCAACACTGAGAAGCCATCCCAAACTCTCCACAACATATCAACACTGAGAAGCCATCCTAAACTCTCCACAACATATCAACACTGAGGAGCCATCCCAAATTCTCCACAACATATCAACACTGAGAAGCCATCCTTAACTCTCCACAACATACGAACACTGAGAAGCCAACCTAAACTCTCCACAACATATCAACACTGAGAAGCCATCCCAAACTCTCCACAACATACGAACACTGAGAAGCCATCCTAAACTCTCCAGTCTCCACAACATACGAACACTGAGAAGCCATCCTAAACTCTCCACAACATACCAAGACTGAGAAGCCATCCTAAACTCTAAACAACATACGAACACTGAGAAGCCATCCTAAACTTTCCACAACATACCAAGACTGAGAAGCCATCCTAAACTCTCCACATCATACGAACACTGAGAAGCCATCCTAAACTTTCCACAACATACCAAGACTGAGAAGCCATCCTAAACTCTCTACATCATACGAACACTGAGAAGCCATCCTAAACTTTCCACAACATACCAAGACTGAGAAGCCATGCTAAATCTCTAGTAACTTACAAAGGTTGTAATTTCACAGCAACTCATTAAGATTGGCAGTCAAAACGCTCTTTTGAAGGAGCAAATACATAAATCACAGCAACGCCCCGTCGTGCTATTTTTCCCAATTGTTCAACGCAACCTCGAGCTCATATAAATCTAAATGAAAGGCCACGCCTTGATGAACACACTTCAGTATCCGTCTCATAAGGTAACAGCACAGGTCAATACACTCTCTCCTCAGACCTTACCTTCCCTCCTCACTCACCACTTTGTGCACCTGGCCTTATGATATGTACACCGCGTAATCTTTTTACTACAGGCAACATGGTGAGGGTAAACAACCCTCGAGCTCATTCTTCTCTCCATAAGGAACCTGGACACCCGGCCACACACCTGAGCAATCTTACAGTTCAATGCTTCTGGTAAACCGCATATCAGACGTTTGAAGTACCGACTCAATAATTATTATTACCAACTAAAATAAAATTTAGTTTTGAGTTTTGGTTTAAGCCCAACAAATCCCAACGTGCGATCTCCAAAATCACACCTCCCTGTTTTAGTGCTTTGCAGTCATCCTGAGCAGAAACCTTCAGCCTCCTCTTTGACACGCAAAACATTGGCTTTACTATCACTGTCCTTGCTCACGAAGTTCCCACCAACGCTAGTCTTTCGTCTACATACCAATTGACTTATACGTAGCTATACGACGACGGGTTAAACTTTCATCTTGGAAAGGTGTTTACATACGATAGCCCTAAAGACCTCAACGCGTTGAAGAGAAGCTCAGTTCAAACACCAGACTATTTCTGCTGCAGCAGAACTTGAGGCGCTTCATCAAACACAAACTTAGATCATTTGCTGTAGGGATAAACACCTTAGCTACAATTTTAGGCTGCGTGTCCTGCTCAGAGGGCGGCTGCTGAGACTGTAGGGCGGGGTCAGGGTCGGTGGGGTCCGCAGGAAGGTCATGGGGCGCTGGGATTCCTATGCCCATGCTACGCTGCTCACACAAACCACACACAATTGGAATTTGGTAGGTGAAAATGGGCAGAAGTAATTAGTGCCCTAGGAAAACACATGTAAAGAAGTGAAACACTCGTTAGAATACAAGATAAGAAAAAAAAATTGTTTCGTCAACTAATACGTCGGGTGTACAAGGATACACCAACAGTAATCACCGTCTTGCATTTTGATATGTACGGTACAAACATTACGAATCAGGTAGCTACTACTGGGATACGAGAGGCAGAAATTGAAGTAGCAAATTAAGAACAGGAGACTAATTTAAAAAACAACTGATGGTAATCTTGCTACGTAAAACAATACAAGATCCAAACGGGTATCAAACTTCCAAGCAATGAAGCAGTTTATATCACTTGCGCTAGGGAAGTTTCCTATAGAAGAAATACGACCCTTGTCAATTTGAAAGATAAATTACAACATTCGGCTTTGCTTTCATTTGGCACCAAAGTAAACAGTGCATAAGAAAAGCTATACGAGGACCTGCCGGCAAACGGTAGGACATAGAAACGGGAGAACGGTAAGTAGCAAGGACCACACTAAAATACACGACTGGTTAGGTTGGTTCACAGACACCAAACACGAGTTGTGCACAACAACTTGACACTCGCGAGAGTATTGGTCGCTTGATACTCTCCTGAGCAGCAACTCTCGCGTAAATGTGCAATACTCGACTCTAACATACGTAGTGTTCCTAAGTTACAACCACAATTGAATACAACACTGTAAGGACAGCAAGCAAAAGACTACAAAACAAAAGCAATTAACTCATAAGTACCTGAGCACTCTCCTCTTGGGCGAGCCACATGTTGTTCTCTGCGGTCTGTCGCTGCTGCTCCCGCAGCTGCGTCTGTCTCAGTCGGTCCTCCAGCTCTGCTACGTCCGCGACATTATGGGACGCTGTGGCGCCCTCGTACCCAGAGCCACCCGACCAGTCGCTGGGTCCAGGCGTCCACTCCTGTCCGCCGTACTGGTGCCCGGCGGGGCCCACCGCCCCAGTGGGGAGCATTGGAGGGTTGCTGCCCGACCGCTGCAAGGATCACAGAACAAACGTCAACAGAGCCTAGGAGGTTACTAGTCTTCATGTCAAGAGCTCTCACGTTTTCTATCTCAAAGCTAAACATCAATTATGACAAGCTGCCAAAACGGCATTTTAATGCTAAATTCCTTTTAAGCTAAACCGGTCGATAGCTGCACAAGAATACCTAAGCCGAGCAGCTGACCGCCCTAGTGGATATTTTCTTAAGAAACACTAACAAATATAGCGGTTGTGAGCCAAATGAAGAATCACCCGCACAGAAGCCCCTAACATTAACTTCTCAGTTGCTATTAGGATCATGAGGAACGCAGACGGTGCACGCAGACTACCATGCTCCTCGTACGCCGTGAGGTGAGCGGCAGCAATAAGCACAGCAACATTTCTTTACCTACGAGTCGTACTACGAACGAACACAAGTATGATGGGTCAGTAACAGGATTGATTTCTTTAGCTTAGCCAGGAATGAAGTGCCAACATACATTTACATTCTGATCAATTATTATTATCGTCATAGTTTTGCAACCGCTCACAACATGAGTCGCGACCGCTAAATAATAGAAGTGCGACAGTAAAACCAAGATCTTTATAATTTATTAATATCTTAGGTACATAAGAAACGCTTTAGCTGCTGCCACCTCAAACACTGAAAAAGATAGAAATAAGCACACGTGAACTGCAGTTCCGGGTATCCGTGCAATGACTCAAGATTTAATATCTTACCATCCATAGCTTTAGAAATTTTCGCATCAAAACGCTATGGAAAACAAAGATATCATTCCGTCAATGTTCAACAAGAGACAGAATAAGGAAAGATATCGCAAGGAGGGTGAACCTAAACTATGATCAAGATGTACCTGCTACATCAGTGAAAGTAGTATACATAGTGCAACACCAAGACAACTAATAGCATCTTACTTCACTTCCTGCGGCATGAGAGGAGAGAGAGACGGAGAACAGCACAACTGCTACTCAGAAGTTAGGGCAGACAGAAGAAGGGTTAGCAACACACGAGACAATGTAAAAAGTTGCGAACGAGGACAGTGCAATAGAAAAAAATTAACGAAAGTAAAGGATTAACGCACGACAGGCAGCAGGGGGAAGGAAGGATAGAGAGGCAAGGTCTGATTTTAGCAGCACGACACAGTTGCCCCGTCGTGAGGACACGACACGCAGGCAACGGTGTGTGACAGACACACTGTACCTCACAAGTGTGTGTGTTGCTTGTGATACAAGGGCAGGCAGGATGCAAAACAGCGGTGTTGCACACCGACACAAATGCAACACTGGTGCAATCATAACTAAAGTAAAAAAAAAAATTCATTGCTAAGGGTATAGTTAGCACTGCATATGGAACTACTGTAGCTCCCAAGCCGCATAGCGACCCGTACTCATTTTATAACGGTGACTATTATTATTACATTCCTAGTTTGAGCCTCTGTACCCAAAGCGCACACTGTGATCGAATGAGAGGGAGAAAAGACATTGAGAATGTGGGGGGAAATGGGGAGCACTCGCACGAAAGACCGACACGATCGGGAACAGCAATACGGGAAAGAAAAGGAAACATATGAAAAAGTTTCAGGATGAGTACGAAAATGGCAAAAAGCAATATGGGGGCGAAGGGAACACGTCCCAAAGGCCTAGCTAGGACTAAAGTAAGTACCTATGATGATCCCCTCGGGAGCTACTCACGTAACATTCAATGTATGAATAACAAGGGGAAAACAAAAATCACCGCAGTTATACTTGAGAGGGTACAGTCAAACACAGAGCTGCGTGGCTTCAGTACGTCTGACGTAGCCTGCACTGAAATGCCTTCCTTATCTAAGAGACTTTCCGAATGTGACATAAATTTGGTGTGATATCATTACACTGTCAATTTTAGATATTTCATTTATGGATATTATTATTATACTCAGAAATTTAAGACTCCGTTCCAACAACGAAGGCGATATCACAGAGGAAAAAAGAAGGAATATATAGTATGACGATAGACGCGTTTAACCCATGCACGAGGGTGTTCCCACACAGGATCAACGAGCATGGGAACAGTAAGTCGGGCAAGAAGAGGAAGAAGAGATGGAAGATAGACAAGGAGAAGTATGAGATGGAAAGGAAGCAAAGTGGGCATGAAAGACAGAAGTCGCGAAGGCCTAGCTAATGGCTAAGTTAACCTACAGGGTCCCCTGAGGTCACTGCCCCCCAAAGCATGGGATTGGTGAACCTAACTAACCTAGGAATATGGACTATGGGGCCCATCCTATGCCCCACGAAGGGAGGATATGGGGAAGGAGTTCAGTTATTATAATAGTTGATTTAGGATCAATCACAGCTGATTTAGGATGAGAGATCAATCATTAAATACAAAAACGCTGTTTCACACGATTGGCCGTTAATGACTACGATGTCCTTGAATATTACAAAGCACGTTGTCATTCATATCAATAAGTACTGAGCTAGTTTTGAAAGCGAAGAGAGATTAAAAAAATGCAGTATTTTCAGTCTTGACCATAATTGCAGAAGCTATATTTGTCACAGTTCTTGCAAGGGCTGAAATATTATGGTATCTCAACTTGTTTTGCAGTAGATGAATTTTCTATCTAGTTAGTTATAGTTAGAAAGTTTAAGCCTCAGTTTCCAAGCAGAACGATATCACAGAGGAAAGAGCAAGGGACATATAGTATGGCAAGAAAAACGGGGAACCCATGCACGAAGGTGTTCCCACACAGGATCAACGCGCATGGGAACAGCAAGTCAGGAAAGAAGAGGAAGAACAGAATAAAGCAAGAGCAAGTAGGAGTATGAAATCGGGAAGGAAGCAAAGTGAGCACGACAGAGAGACGTCCGGCGTCCCGAAGGCCTAGCTAATGGCTGAGGTAACGTACACGGGCCCAGTGGGGTTGCCTGGCCCCATAGTATAGGATGGACGAGGACATAGTTGTCTTTACTACACCAACATAGCACAGACTTGGGCAAATACTCAACCATTCGGGACAAATGGGTGCAACACAAACTGCGGGGTACGACATTTTGAATATTCCATAAGTGAAGCATGACTGAACATGGAGGTAAAATTGAATGGATAGCAGTAGTAGCTTATTAAAAATATCTTTCAATGAAGGCACAGTTCATCCCAAAAAGTATAATATAAATATTAAAACTCATTGACGGCAGCTAAAAGATCTTCTGTGGCTTCTCATCACCGACGCCCATCCCGTAGCTAACTAGAGTCTGGAAAAGTAGCTAGGTATGTTTCAATGTCAACTAGGTGACACTCCGTGACAATCTCACCGACGCGTTTTAGAGGCCAAAACATGAGAAAATCACACTTCGTTATTTTGAGCATTTCAAGCTTGGCAGACCATACTGTAAGGAACACCTGAAGGGGGGCAGAATATCAGGGTCGGTCGTCATGTCATGCTCTCAAAATCTAAGAAATGTCAACTTAATTAATTATGCAGGAAGAGTAGAGAATGTAACGAAAGAGGAGCTACACCAGTCCAGGGCACATACAATGGAGCACATTGCCCCTCTACAATACAACAAATTAACCCAAAATCAAGAGTTTGCTAGCAACGAAACTTTCACAAATGCATAAATAAAAACTGGCAAAATAGCGCTAAATCCATTGTGCCACAAGGAGACCACAGTGGCCCTTGGCAATTGCTACAGAACGACCACGGCAGCAACACTCACTACCAACATGGCGATGTTGAGTTATGCTCTCGTAAGCGATGGCTGGAATACTTTGGAAAAGAATGAGATAAATAAATTGATGCAAGCAACCATACAGGCGAAACTCACTGATGTTATATTGCTCTTGATCGGTTTAAAATCTCTGCAGCAATTTAGGCTGGGGAAGTGACATTGTACAACCAACAACCACAGTGTCGACTTCATGCAGCTCAAAGAACTAACGTCGACCGGCTAATTGACATAACATTGCGACTGAAGAGTAAAGCAGCAGTGCACTAAACTACAGCGCCGCGCAAAGGCATGGGACGATGCAGCGCCACGGTGCAGCAGACAAAGGGTATCCACCAGGATGGTGCAGTGAGCAGAAGCGGTGCAGCTACTGGAGAGGTACAGGAGGAAAGTGGCGGTGCTACACAAGATGGTTGCAGGGGAGCAACAACGGGGTGCACAGTAGAGGATGAGGAGCACGGGAGGAGGAAGTGAGAGGACAAGCACCTTGTGCATCGTAGACGAGGGCGAATAGTACGGTGAGGTGCCAGCTGGTCGGTCCATAGAGGCGGCAGCAGTTGAGGACGAGCGCTCCAAGCTGCCCATGAAGCCACTGGTTCCTCGCTCCAGCGTACCGCTGGCGCTGCCGCAGCGGGCGCGTTCTATAGTCCCTGCAGGGCTCTTCGCAGTACGCTCCAACGTACCGCCAACACTGCGCCCCCGTTCTAGAGTGCTTCCAGGGCTGCGCCCCCTCTCTAGAGTACTCCCAGGACTGCGTCCCCGTTCTAGAGTACTCCCAGGGCTACGGCCGCGTTCCAAAGTACCGCCAGGACTTCGTCGACGTTCCAGAGTGCCCCCGAGGCTGCTTCCGCGCTCCAGCGTACCGCCAGCACTGCGTCCGCGCTCGAGGGTCCCTCCGCTTCCTTTACTCCTCTCCCTCTCCAGAGTACCGCCGACACTGCGAGGTCCTCTCCTCAGGTTACCACTCTTGGACGGCGACCCCGAGCTGCTGTCCAAGCTAGTCTGGCCCGACTGAAATGAGTATAGCCCTGCAGCCTGGAAGACTCCACTAGACTGGGCATGGGAGGGTTGGGTGGACGGGTGGGCTGGGGGAAGTGAAGATGAGTATTGCATAAATGCTCGGTGTTGATCCATGGCGTCCGCCTGCTGCTGTTGCTGCCACGACCTGCTGTAGGCCTTCAGCTGGGCTTTTGTCTGAGCATAAGGCGGGTTGGGCCCTCCAGGCAGGCCGAGAACCCCATCGTAAATTGGCTGCGACGTTTCAGGATATCGGCCATCCCCAAATTGGCCCTGAGGATACCCAGTTAGAGAATGAGGGTATCCCCCTGTCGAGTATTGGTGAGGAAGAGTGGAATGCATTTGATTCTGCTGCTGTTTTTGGTAATGGTGGTAGTGAGGTAAGCTACCATAGGAACTACTGAGTGACCCGGCATCACTGAGACGAGGACTTGCTGATCCACTAAGGTCCGTGCTATTAGTCATAACGTTATCATTAGCCGTGCTCGGGTCCATACAGAAGGCGTTAGTAGAGTTAGCATTAGAGGCATTACCAGCGGTGTTAAGTAAGTAACTTTTGCCAGACGCAGCAGCGGACGCCAATGCAGACTGAGTCATGCCACCTACACCCACCACTCCGCCATAGCCGACCATAGGCCGGCCCGTCCCCGACCCCAGACTCCCGTAGTCACTGCCACCAGACGCGGACAGCCGCCGCTGGGACGGCTTCGCGTCACTGGCATCAGCGCTTTGAGTCTTGCCATACAAGCCGGAGTAGCCGTAGCTGGGGGTGTGGGGCGGCCGAGCGTCAGCGATGGTAGTGGTGGTGGGAGATGCTTCGGGAGTACTGAAGCCAGAGTACCCGTAACCTGTGGCCAGACTAGCGAGAGTGATGTTCCGTAGGGAACCACTTTTTAAATTCCCGCCTTCGGGAGCTATGACAGGCGGTGAAGTGGCGGCAGGATGTGGAACATCCTCACTGGCGCCACCATCGAACGCCACTTTCATCGTATTAATAGGAACAGCAGGAGTACAGTAGGAGCCAGGAGCATTAACGTTCCTGTTTTCTTTCATAAGACGACTGAGGACCTCGGGAGTTTCGGCCACAATGTAGGTGATGGGAGCGACGTCAGCGCCGCCAGCGTCGTCCTCCAGGGGCTCATCACCTCCATCTGAGTCTCCTCCTCCCAAGGACCGTTTTTTGAACAGGCCTGGTTTGAGCACGCCCGGTTTAATGACTGGCTTTGCAGTCCCTGTCTGACCCACCTGGCCTAAGGAGTAGACACTCATGTTGGGGATGCCGCTGGTCGCGCTGCTGTCCAAGGGGGGGACGGGGGTGCGAGCCGGCTTGGGGGGAGGCTCGTCTGAACCCACTGCAAAAAGTGTAAAAAGAAACAGTTATTATAAAACACAATATTTAGGAGCAAAGAAGAGTAACAATCTGTGAAAAACCCCAGGAAATAGCACAAGCAAATGCGCAAAGTATACTTCAACATGTGATCATATTCTTAGAACGTTTACATATGCTAGAACCTGCCCCAGGGCAGTGGCGAGATACAATAAAGCAACGATATTGGGAAATAATATTTTCATTGACAGAACTAGCTCAGTTGACGGCCCGATGCGTCCAGAGGTCAGCTAATCAAGTCGCACTGGCTGGAGGGATTGCACAGCAATGGGATGAAGTTTGGCACGTAACTTGAGGTTTGCTTGGTGTTGACTGCAGTGCACTTCGGTAGCTCTTATGGTAAAGACAACAGGAGAGGCTTATAAATCCTATACACTTGACTGAAGCTACGGCAACTCGAGAGGCGTTTTTCTGCAGTCTTCAGCCGTCTCCTGAGCCCACATTGCGAGCATAGCATAATTAATGCAGCTTGGGAGCGGTCAAGTCCAAGAATGCCATTTAACGACAAAAACAGTGAAAGAACTACCGTCATTGATACAACTGATGGTCTTATTCTTCTTCAGTAAATAACAATAACAAAGTAAACTTTTTTAAAACCAGGCATAATTGTTATTTTAACAGACAATCCTACCGCTTCATCCTGGTTTCAGCGAACCATGCATCAAAAGAAAGTTTCCCAAAATTATACGACATGAAGTTCGTTAGGACACTCTTACGTTCCCTGAACAGGTCGGCAACAAGTGAGACACCGCACGGGATCGAGAGCAGCCGAAGGCAACAAACGTTCGTCATGAGCAGGTGGCCTAGAATTATCCGGCGGGAACGAAGGAATAGTTCTCTTCGTCTCTCCCGAATAAACCTTCCAGAGCTATTGGACACGGTGCTCGGCTGTAGCTTGATGTACGTACAAATAAAGTTCTAGCGCCTGAAATTATATGTGACACTTAAGAAATTGACAGTCGCAGTAGAATGAGAAATTGCGGTAGCTAATGAGCAATTTTCACATACAGGTATTTAAAGTCGGAGGATTTGAAATCGGGAAACCAGCTGCTCCAGAAGTCAGAGTTTGAACATAAAGCAAAACCCCGACTCTGTACAACCACTTGAAAAATGTAATTTAAAAAAAAAAATTATTCATATTTTTTGGTCTTGAGTTGCAAGAAAATAATTCAAGATATTGCAAATGTGAATAAGTATTGTTTTTAACTCACTCCATGTGTGTCCTATTGACAGTCGAGTTTCTACACCAGCGGCGGGCAAACTTTTCGACTCATGGGTCACATGGACTTTCTAAAACTGGCCGAACATCAATAAACATAACAAATGTAATACATACATAAAATAGGTACCAGTAATATATTTTTGCTGCAGGTACCTATGCAATTTTCGAATAAATTTTGTAAGCACTTAAATGAGTCCCAAAAATCTTTGGCAGGACGGGTTAAAAAGACTGACGGGCCGGCTGTGGTTTGCAGGCCGTAGTTTGCCGCCTCTCGCCTCCTCCCCCCCCCATCGGCCTAGACAGTCCATGTCAAATCTTCCAGAGATGCTAACTACTCTAATTTTTTTAACTAACTTGATAATTTCAGTCTCTAATGGTGTAAATAAGAAAAAACTCCATGGCAAATATTTTTTTTTTTTAAAGCTCAAGCTTGTCTATATACCTGGCATTCTGAACTTGGCCTGTAGTTATGAACAGTTTTTTTAGTTGATAATTATTAATGAATTACAAACATATGATTATTTAATATCCTCAATGGTACTAGTGATGCTAAACATCATCGTAAATGCGATAAAAAAAACTCTCTTTAAGATTAATATGTGTGTATCTCCTGGTTAAAAGCAGTTGAATGAAATTATTGATTACATTATAAGTTATTTTAATTGTATCAAGGAGTCGGAAGAACGTGAGAACCAGGAGTAG
>LQNS02278170.1:26272356-26311672 GCA_001587735.2 Parhyale hawaiensis
ATGGGTAGAAGGCTGATGGGCCTGTAGTTCCCGGGCGTTTCATGTTCCCCCGATTTATGAAGGGGTTTTATAATAGATTGCTTCCAGGCGCCAGGAAATGTTTCAGTTATAACTGAAGTGTTTATGATGATGAAAAGTTACGAATAGAGCTTCAAGGAAATTATAAAAGGTTTTATTACTGTCAAAAGGCACAAATGACTAGATTTTGATACTGATACAAGAGAAATCATTGTTTCAGAAGCGATTAAATTTTCCGTAACTGTTGCCTAGCTTGGCGGAGCTATACCGTACGCTCCCAGAATGCTCTAGTTAGTTTAGTAGTGGCGGTTAGCGAGCGTCTCTTAACTCCATGCGGCACGGCAGTAAGAAATCGTTCAGCTAAGCCGCACTGGGCCAAGAGACGAAAACGAAAAGAGAAGGAAACGCTCGAGTGGGGGGCCCCTTTCACGCCCCCCCCCCACCCTCTACACGGGACCAGATAGGCGTCTCATGGGATGATCCGCTCAACAATCAGTAGCCTACCTTGTGGAACAGAAGGGGAAATATAGAGAACCTGCCAAACCATATCAGCACGGACTGCTGCCAGATGCAACACACTCTGGGGAAACGTCGCTGGGGTACTCATGGGGTCGAGAAATCCCAAGCTATTGAGACGGGGATAGGGTCTGGTAGAATATCCCCAGTGGGCTCTATTGTAGTTACCTAACTGTACTTTGTGCGCTCGATGCTCTTCCAGGCACCAAATCACATTAAGCATCCAAGCTTATGTGACTACCTAATATGCACTTTCTAGATATCAAACCAAAGCTGAGTATCCACATAAGAGGCCTCGAGACTGGGCTCATCAGTGATGCTATTGAATGATTACCGTCTAACCATTTGCATGCTAACTGGGTGAGAAATCGAATTTAAAAACAACGTGCCATCATTACTGCTCTCAGACAACACTTACTCCTAGCTGGCACTGGAAAACCTCCTGATTGTAGCGCTGCCATTTATTGGAGAGGATGTCCAGAAACTCGAGACAGCACTGGACTTCACTGTAGTTGCCGACCTTCTTGAAGTTGCTCTGCAGAGCCTTGCGTATGGCCTTCGGTTTGTTGTTCTTCAGGATGTGCGGTGGTACAAACTTGCCCAATCCGTCCTCTTTTTCCAATAATTGTTCTAAATTAACTTTTCTCTCGAAACTATTGGCGTGAATATCCTGAAAACATAAATAGACTCGTCAGGTGTATAGTTACAGTTACAGCACCGAGCGGTCTATAGATATTACGCGGTCAGTGATCAGCAGCAGCAGCAGCCTCGAACACAGGTCAGTTCAGAGAGACATTGCAAATGTGCACCTACGCCTCATGTATGGAAAGACCGCTAGGGTAGTAATTAGCTCCAGCACTTTCATTTCAAAGCCTGCTCTGAGGTTCTCCAAGCAACAGTAGAGACCAATCCAAATACAACTAGCAATGGATTAGAAATGCACAGTCAATGCTAATATTTATTCAATAGGCAACTTTAAATTTAACAAGCTGAAAACGAGACATTGCTCGCATTCCACTCAAACCGCACTTTACACGCTACACAAGGTTCACTCTGATGCCAATATGAAGCTTATGTAACATTACCAGACTCACTTGATATTTACGCTTGATTTGTAAACAGGCGAGGTGTATGGCGGTGTCGAAGTCTACGGTAGAGCTGTCCGAGATATAATCATTGCGCACCTGTGGGGAACCATAGGATTTGATTAGCCAGCACAATGTCCACTGAAACTTAGATTAACTTGCACCACAAGGGCGCCACTGGCCTGATTTTGCCCCTAATCTCTCGCCCCCCCTAGTAGAATCAACACCCTAGAAACGCTATTTCTATACAAACTGCAGCTTGAAATGCAACTGAAGAAGCGTGGTACGGGTATTTTTCCAGTAGTTTAGACAGTGTGTTAAGGGAGCGACTTTTTAGGAAGACAAAAATTAGACCAATATGTGGTGGTGGTATATATAGCATGCGCCCTACCTCAGTTTCAAGTATACTACGTGTGTCTATAAATTAGGTCAGGCAATTATTCTAGCTGAACCAAACCCATCCTTTGCTGAGCTAACCTAACGCATACTCTCATGCACCCCACATAGGCTACAATACCGGAACCTAATGCTCAACCCAGTTGGTAGAAGTAAACCCTAGTTCCAGTATCGGCCTTGACAACTCTAGCTACTCTTCAACTGCTTAATTTGTACAAATGCGTAGCTGTAGTAAAGGCACTGCATCGGACTTGATAGGCAAAAATGCATATTTGCACAAGAGAGTTAACACTGGCCGCAGTTGTCTGCATCGCACCGCACCTCGACGATCAGCGCCAGTACAGTACTCAGGGACTCCTGCCCGCCCCGTCACCTGTCGGCCCGACCAGGAAGATGCAATACAGAAGCGCTGGTTGCCAGAAGATGTGAAAACTTGGTAAAACTTCACCTTTTAGATAGTTACGGAACTAGGCCCCGGTAATATGTGGCCTCCCTGAGAGCATGCGTTAGCTTACAGTGGGTTCAGTTACGCTCGAATAGGCGTCTACCATACCTAATAGGCACACACATACTAGACTGTACTTGATATCTGGTACAGATCACATACTAAACCGAGACCCAAATTTTTTATTCCTCCAAGGCGCCAAACACTGGCAGAAAAGGTCAACAGTATTACCAAGAGGAAGACGATCGTTCAGTTGCACATCAGAGCTTATTACAGCGACACAATCTCACGGCCAGAAGCTGCAATGAGCTGCGAGTATATGCGCTACAGCGCAGCACGTACCACACACGGCACACACGTACCACAGACGGCACACACGTACCACACACGGCACACACGTACTACACACGGGGCACACACGTACCACACACGGCACACACGTACCACACACGGCACTACCAGAAAGTGCCGAGACATTTTGGGCTTCAGTATGGTAGGAAGGCCCTCACCTAGCGCGCTGCTACTAGCTTAGCTTGGACTACGCTCCATAGCACTGAGTTTCTGACAGTCTCGAAGTGCAATGGGTTAGCGAGTGCCTCCTCAAGCACGTATCACTAGCTCAAGAGGAACGTTCCGCAGCGGTATAAGCTACATGGATGAGACGACATGGATCACTGGCAGCGAATAGCAAAGCGCCTCAGCTACCGTAACAGGGGAAAGCGGCTACAGCTACGTGCTACTGCAGGAGGGGAAGGATTACCACTAGGAAGATGTGTCATATAACACCGCGACTAGGTAGTACAATATACTTTTTATTTGCTCGATTAAACCTGGACTAATGTTGGAAAGCTAGAAAATTTTCAGTCCCGTGTCGTCGTTATAGCAGCCGCTTTTGTGATATTTAGAGTAGAGGTGAACAGTCTTATTCACCCCGAGCCATTGAAGAGCAGGTATGTAAATGTAAACTATGCTCACCTGTTCGTAGAGGAAGCCAAAAGTGAAGTCGTCCTTCTGACACACTTGTTTCAAATCTGATACGAAGTAACGAATGCGCAGCTCGAACTGCCAGCTGGATTCTCGATAAAATGAGTACTGCTCTTCGATCTGTAATGGAATTATGCTATTAAACAAAAGAAGCATCAAAAGCGTACAAGACGCACCTAAAGTAAACACGAATCTCTGTTTTTTTTCTTACTACTACAATAAACGCCGCGTTTTACAGAAGTAAAACACATAAAGTAATAGATACTAATTCAAAAGGCATGTGTTAAAGCGACTAGATATATGGTAACATCACACAATGGGGAGAGAATATCGTCCGACAGCTTCCCCATCAAACAAAGAGGCCCGTAGTGATAAACATCAGTCGGTGTTCAATAATGATACGCTTAAGAACTGCGGTATAGGTATAGCTAGCTGGGCAAGTGAGCGCTTAGAGACCGTGCTGTCCATAAAATGTACGGTTGTCACAGTAGTGCCCATATACTGTAGCTCTAGCAGGAGGAGCGGTGTTACTAGAGGCGCGAGCATCACCAAGTTTGCCACTCTTTTAACAAAGATGTTGCACCATAAGCACGAACAATAGCATGTACACCCAGGAGTTTTTATGGATTTATTCGTGCCCTCACCGCAGCTGCCCACGTACCATTCAGCACAGTATTTCATTCAGTATGAACCATTGCACCAAGAAAAAGTATCACACGTTGCAGTTGATGTGATAGGTAGAGATTATCACAGGGCAGGCTGAAAATGAGTAAATACTGATCGGTATCGGATAACATCGCATAAATGCCTATAAATTTCCGATTGGGAATATTGTATGGAGAAATGGAGCACAAGAGACACACGAGGGAGCCAGCACATACCTGGCTCATGGTAGTGTGAGGCTGGAGCCAGTGGGACTGCTGGAGCTCGCGGCTGTGCAGTCGCAGAGCAAAGAGGTCCTCACACGGCCGGGGCCCTGACTGGGGGGGCTGGCCGCTCTCCCGCTCCACCACCTTACGGATGAGCTTCTGTTGATATCAAAGCAGAACGGGCGTCAACACAGCGTCATCATTAAGAAGTACAAGTATGATATAAGAAATGTAGCCAGACAGCTCACAGCGGCTCACTTCGCCATACAAATCTGTTCACTAATATGACGAGGTACAGAGAGCTGTGTCAGCATATGCTCCACTCGGCAGGGATGGTGAACGGAGTGGCTTAAGCGCTTCATTTGGGTTTGTTACTTGCCTCTAGACACGCAGGGCTAGAAGTTCTAATAATAATAATAACATCCCCGTTACTTAGGGCTGCTGAAGGACCGACGTTGCAGCCCTGCGGTCGAAAGTGAATGAATTAATACAAGTGCTGAGGCACAGCTCTGGTCACCATTTCCAAGTGTACCGTCAGAGCAAAGGTTTTCCAACTAAACGCCGCAAGTTTCAAAGCTACATTCATCGAGCCCTTTGATCGTAGTTCGAAAAATACTTCAAGACTTGTATCACTTTAGATCATAGGCCACAAAATTAAGTGAATTCCTGGAACTGACTCACCCAACACCAGGTCTAGCATATATGCAATGAGACAAACTGTGTCACAATTAAGGGAAACGCAAAATTACGCCATGCAGTGAAAAGGTAAAGGGGTGGTGTCATGGCCTTTGTAAAAGTCCATCACACTGAACTGCATGGAGAACGGGTGTATAAGGAGATGAACCTTTTTAGGTAAGGTTTAACTTAAAACGTCCGCATAACAGAAATCAATACTGTATGTTTGAAGTTCAATCTGAAGATTACACGCAACTGAAGGAAAACACGCTTACGGACAATCCATTACGCGCTTGTGCTGCAAGACTTATGTATAATGTAAATGGTGACGGATTGGCGATGGTGAAGAGAAGAGCGACAGGGGCTGGTAATAGGCATGTAAACTGAGGCTCACCGATATGCCACAATATAGCTACTATATAAAATAATTAGTTATCATTCCAGCGGTACCGCTCCGTTATTCAGCGGTCATCTGCGTTTGTTTGGGCTCTGATGACAAAATGATGGCGCGAAACTTACTGCGTCACGCGTTAATAAGTTAAAACCCTTGGTAATTAAAAATTGCACATTTTATTTAATTAAGAAAAAATAATGAAGTAAATTAACGAATGTTATATTAAAAATCGTATCAATAAAAAAAAATAGAAATTTATCTGAACACAAATAGGCCCAATTAGCGACCCTCGCGTGAATGCAAAAGTGAACACTGCGGGCCAGGCCACGCCCGGGTAGCTAAATCATGTTACTTCAAGAGAAGTTGAGCACATAAAATGGCATATTCTTTGCAAGAGCGACATATCCACTAGTAGAGGACCACTGCATGGTGACCTCTCATCAACTACAACTATATTGAACATGTCTCTATTCATAGGAATATAATTAAATGGAATAAAGGTTAATACCATGACAAATTCTCATCAAATTGAACTATACCTGGTACATGCCCTAACCATAAGCATCTAACTAAAGGGAAGAAAGGTTAAGACATCAGAATGAAAATGAAATGTTAAGCTGAATACGAGAGGAACAACAACACAAGCAAAACAGGGGCTGAGTCTCTTCACGGTGTAACTGAGAGCATATACACCAGTTGCACGTCATGGATAAGTTGCACCCACTAACACGGACAAGTGTTGAGAGCATGATACGAATACTATTGAATCGCATGGGACACCGTGAGCACAGTACTAATACGTCCGTCACAATTTTCATGGATATGTCCAATTTGAAAGTACAGAAATAACGTACTGTAGGGGAACAGCAATCAGGTGACTAATAAACATCATGTGAAGAATTAAAAAAAAATAAATAAAAATCTGCGAAAGCCTCACTTACAAGAATGGAATGCGAACAGAAGCAAAGCTGCAATAAGCGCGAATAATTAACGATGGCTCAACACAACAAGGTATAACTATTATGTATGATGGTGGGGCGAAAATTTTGTACGAACAAAAAGAGGTACATTCGTTGGGCGAATGGTTCACATCAATGAGGATATAATATATATACACTGAAACACAAATAGAGGTGTAGCGTTTGGGTACAGTGAGAGTGTGCAGCCCCGTGTGAGGTGCGAATAGAGTGCATCTCGTTTAGCATAAACAACAGGAATCTAGAAGGAACACAACGGTAACGGAGCAAGAGAGAGAGAAGCCAAGAAGGTAATCGAAAACATGCAGTTGAAGAACAAGCAGCTGTAATGAGAGGAGAGCTAAAAAACAGTGGAATAGCTGGAGGGCATAATGGAATGGCTGAAGGGAACAACAGAAGCAGTGGAGGACATGAGTGAATGGACGGAGACGACAATGGAATGGCTGAAGGTGGTAATGGAAGAAGGATTTACATACGACAAGGGTTATAAGACAGCACGGGCGAGAGTTAAGCACGATTAATGGAGCAGGAGTGAAGCAGCCGACCAAGGGAAACATACACGGCCAGCGTGTTGTCCTGTTGTATACAGAAATACCACAGCGCACACGTCACGTACGAGTACCAATGCTGTGCCGGAATTTGTCATATGCGCTGCACAGCGGTACAGTCTCCCATGACTGACGTAAAGATAAGGTCGTATGCAGCTGTACTTAAATACATAAAAATACAGTAATAAGGCGATTCGCCACCAAACTATTACCGAGATATTGAACAATACTGTCAGATTTCTTAATAGTGTAGAATTTCCCAAGTTAACTATAATTTCAGGGCTGCTGCAGCATGTTATTCTGAACAAAGTGGATCGAAACAATTAACCGACACGCAAGAAACCAGTTAAATTTTAATCCGATTCAATCGTTTAGGGAGTGCCACCGATCAACACAAACAGGAGCTACATCTTCGTGGAATGGCAGTTTATCAGTGAACGGAAACTTGTAAAAAATTCCGTACATTCGAAATTGTTACAAATCTTAGCACTAACATTTGAGCCACGAGTTTCCTCAAACGATGCTCCTTCAACCCTACCACTGCCATGGACGAAGATACGACCATTTGGTTACCACGACCATCGCAAATATTGACTGACGTGCGGACTTGTACAAGCAACAAGCACGGCCAACAGTACGCACACATGCACACGTGATATTGCTGCCAGTCCACAGTCGCGGCACGAGAACACAGGGTAACGTAGCAGCTGAATTTCGACAGGTAGGCAAGGGAAAACTATTTAAGGGCATAGCGTAGCCGCGAAGTAAGAACTATTGAAACAAAAGGAGTTTGCCGGGAGGATGATGACGGTAGCGCCATAGCCAGGAGAACTAGAAAGCTCGGTAACGACTTCATCACAGAACAACTTCTCTGAACAGGACTAGGTCATAAAGTTTAACGTGCTGGTTTTAGATGTTAGTAAACTCGTTCGTAGTAGACTTAATGAAAGACTAGCTAGCTTTCGACTGCATCACAGCAGGATTAGGCTTGGTAAAGGAAAGATCCGCTCTGAATAATTTGTCGCATTCATATAACTGTGTGAGGACTAAAAGATAATAATATTACCAGTCAATTAACTAAAGTTAGTTCGCTCGTAGTTCCTTCTGTCTCTGTAATTATGTGATGAATAGAAGCTCAGAAAGTGGTTCGGTTTCTGCTATGTAAACGGATACAGCCACGCTTTCGGACACTGTGAAGCATCAACGTAGGGTAAAGGACTAACGTGTGAATGCGCTTGATCGAAGTGAGAAAACTTCAGGTCCGTTACTTCTGTGAGTCATGGAAACTACTACTGGACTATATTGGTACGCCTACTTTGGCCAGAGTATACCAAAGATGTATCTCTTTCTGAGGGCTTTATTCTATAGTTTTTTCTTTATATCAGCTATTTGATTAGGACCACATATATCGAAAAAATTATGTCATGTTTTGGGTAACGCTCGTATGAGTGATTTTAACACGCGTAAGTATTCACAACGTTTGGCATAACACCTGTAACTGACGGTGCACCACTAGCTACAAATTCGAGTTCTAATTGCTAGACATTCACACGTAGAAATCATCAAAGCAGTCACTCCTGAGAAACCCGCATGAACACCAAGTAACGTCCACCTCTCATTGTGATATTATGGTATACATGAATGATTTATAACCAGATACTGCCCAAAGGTTGAACACGTCCGAGTAAGCCAATACGAGAGTACGGCACTGCATGAGTAACATAAAGATACCTAGAGGTGACTAACCTAATCAACACGGAACATGTGAGCGCTCCTCATATGGTATACTCTCCCTAATACAGTAAATGCTAGAGTGTGACAGGAGGGCAGAGGACAGGCTGCAGCTCAGAGGGGGGACAGAGGGAGAGAGAGCCACAGCTATACCTACACAATATAGTGACTAACGATATGTAGTCACAAGGCCGCTCAGGGGAATTCTAAGGATCTGAAGCAGTAAGTGCGCAAGTGCATATCAACGATTCAAGTGGCGGAGGATGTGAAGTAATAGGGCAAAAACGGAAGGAAGGAACGTTACGTCACACAGCATGTGATTTGAGCACTGCAAATAGTGTTTACAAGCACAAAAATTATTCAAAAGAATGCCTTCGCGAGTGTGCGGCTGTAATATGTGAACATACTTTTGCGAGTAGAGAACAGAACAGTCTCTATGACGAAGAATAAAGAGTTACGGAGTTTCCAATAAACTGGTAAGTGCAGTGAAAGGATACATAGGTAAAGCGCCGACTGGCATGGGATAACAGCTACGGAGGAAAAAGACAGGATAAGGAGATAGTGCACGACATACGCAACAGATGGTGAGGCTGCTGTACTGGACGCAGAGGGGGACTGTCAAGGATATAGAGGAACTACAAAAGCGTGTTACACAACAAATGAAAGATCAGCAGTGCGAGGAGAACAACTAATGCGAGGTACAGATGTTAAGCAGTCGTAAGGACCGCACAGGATGTCATTGGGTCAGACTACTGTTCGAATGAGGCATTCTGCAATACGGATGGAGGGATATGACAAGGCTTGGCCAGGGGAGGCGGTACAGGCGACAGGGTTATGTCGAAGGCTACATGTAAAGAGACGCTGCAATAGCATCGCGTAATGCCGGGGGCACGCTATACAAGCGCACGCACAACTGATGAATGGACGTTTGTCGGTATCTTGGCTACCGACATCCTATGTCCACCGAGTCGAGGTGCGAGTTGAATTCCTGATCATAAATTGAGCGTGCGATTGCCTAGCGGGGCCCCGGCATTAGTAAGGCAAATCACACACACAGAAACAAGAGGGGATCACATCTACTATATGTAGTTAGGAACGCGTTACCTGTACAGTGGTCTGCTGCTCGGGTAGAGGGCGCCCCAGGTCACACACATGGGATGAAATAGTGCAATGGTCAAGACATGCCATGAAATAATCACATTCTCCAGTAGCATATAGATAATAACACAAGTTATTTCACGACTGGATCTGAGTCCATGTCTACCCCAGCTCAGCCCACTCGCAGCGCAGCGGCACACGTACGAGCCACCGCAAAGGCGAACGGTGGGAAGGTGTCAGAGCAGCAGAAATTAAATACATACTTAGTTACGGGCTCGGTAGCTGTACTCTGTGCTTACCGATAACGCAAGCCACAATGCAATTTAAAGCAATGTTTTCCCCTTACAGGTTACATGCTGGCTACAAAATACAGCCAGATCTATACGAGTACCCGTATATGTATATATAAGCAATATAAGCAGTGGAGTTGAGACATAGGCCTACATCGCAAGCAAAATACCCAACAGCAGAGCTTACGGAAAGAGTGAAATGCAACCCAACATAGATATTAATAAAAACTGTAAAAGGACATTAAATGCAGAGGAAAATGAAATTTTACATCTGAAGAGAGGAGTGACAGCGCTACTGAAGAACCGCGATCTTTGCAAGCGAATGTGTGATGAGTTGAACAAACAATGAGACGGCACAGAAGTGATCGCTCAAAAAGTGCACCTCCGCTATTGAGACTAATACACACACTTTGCAAAACATACTCTAAGACTTTCTTATTCTAAAAAGATCCCATCCAGTGACACGATAATAGTCTCAAGGCTCTGATCACAGGCCAGGGAAATTCACCTCATGTGCAGAGTGCGAAATAAGTTCACGAAGTATTAGTATTATTGAATATAATACAGAAGTAATAGTCTAATAGAACACGGTTTGTGCCGATTGGTCGATATGCCCTCCTTTTGTCCGGATTACTCTCTCAAGTCCCCCTCTGAAACTTCCTATTGACTCAGGCAGCTTCGCCTGTGGAATTTAGAATTTAGTCTCATAGCTTCTCTGGGGACAGCTTCAATACGTCGACAGTGGAAGAGGAAAAAGACGACGCTCAATTCTATGGGCTCGTTTCTGTGTCTGGGGGTCAGTGAATTGTTCGCTCTCTTTAGCTTGAAGGGAGAAAGCTTGAGGTTAGTTTTGACTGTGGTCCTCAGAGATTTTTTCACAGACAATCATCGGTCATCGATTTGACAATTTTCCTTGTGGATCGCTTTGGATTTTCCCGACCCTCTCGCGCAGGGTTTAAATGACTTTGGGGGTACGAACCGACAATGGAAGTTCATTTCTGGGCGGTCTAGCAAGTACCAAGTTCATTGCATCTGTTTACAGTGTCGTCAAGGGTGGTTGTCCCCAACTTAGCTGTTAGTTACATTGGAATTCGACACTCCTGCACGATGAATTTCAATTGTGGCGTAATATCTAATAATTTCCTTGAACTTTAAAACAATTAGCTAGATAGTAATGACCTGTCTGAAAATATAGAAGTGTATAGCTAGCTATTGTTCAAGGATTAGAATATAATAGGTGATTTTCACTTGTACGCCCCTAAACGTAGAGATTAGTTTGGAGACTTTCAGCGTACCCAGTTAAGCAATTTTTTTTTTTGTATTCAGCCACTTTACGCCTCTCCACAGCCTATAAAACTAAGAAAAAGTAAATTGTACATTCTGAGTGCATAGTAAATAACAGGCCAAAGACTACTAGCCACAGTAAGTCAGTGACGCGTTACAATGAAGTGTGTTCGCATTACGGCGATCCGAGCTCGACTGTATTTAGCGGCAGCTTCTTCCAATGTCAGTAGATCAAAGAAAAGAGTAAGTCGGGATGGAAGATAATTTAGTCGGAAGAATAATTTGCAATATTGAGCCCATTTCATTTACATGGCCTTATGGAGGACTCTGCTATTGTGAGTTGCGCACCGGACACTCCCTCAGTTGTTAATGACGAAGATTTTATGGTGCGTTGAGTATGAAGTCCATACATCTTTCGGCAGACAGAGCGGTATTTTTTTCTTCAAGTGTTCCTGCGCAGCTTTCGATTCATAGGCAAGTACAGTTTCCTATCCATTTCTGTCAACTCTATTTTAACAACACTCCTTTCACGGCGATCCAAATTCTAGTTCCCGCGACTGTCACTATTTTTTTTTTTTTTTTTGGTCTAGCGATCTACTGTTATCAGTGCTAGGGATATGCTTTTACCAGTTGAGAGAAATGAATCTGCGCACTGAGGCACAGCCAGCTTTGCATTTTTGCTTTTAACCAACCAAATTAAGTCCAAGTTTCGCTTGGTATATTGTATACCATAATTCTAACCGGTTAATTTAATGAACCGACGAAACAGTTACGAACAGTTAAGGAGAATTTTACCGTGTGACGGCACGACACAGGAGGGGAAAATCAAATGAATGTTGAACGCCAAAGAAGAACTGGAAAGACCAAGTGAAAGGGCAGTAATATCATCAAGAATTGGCAACACAAGTCTTTAGAAAGGAAGAAGCGTGCAGAACAGAGACCAGTCCAAGAGACGCAGCGGACAGGTGCCCCCACAGTAACTTGGCACGGCACCACGAAACCCGAAGTTGTAAGCCTAAAGCTGTGAAGTTACGGGGGCAGCAGGCGCCGAGGGGAAAAAAGTGCGGAGGCTATTACCAAAAGAAAATAAAGAAGGAATACATGAAAAATACAACTCGCTAGCCGAGAGTAGGATCAACCTGAGGGAGAGATCAAAGTTCACTGGAGTCTGACGGAACAAGAGCTTCCGAAGAACGTATGACGTTAAGCTTTTCAACAACTGTAGCAATAAACGATGAATACGTGGAAAGGGTTTAGAAAATGTATGGGACTGGAAACACAGAAAATTAACAGAAGTCCGAGGGAGCAAGAACAACAGCCGTCAATAATTTCCAGCGGTATCGTTCATGTCGTGGGTAAAAATGACTGCTTAGGACCAGAAAAGAACGAAGGAACAAAAAGAGAAGTTTTGCAAGACGGAGAAAGTTGGAAAGAGGCACAAAGGGCTGCAGCAGAGGCAGAGCACAGGAGACAGCAAGGAAATGTAGGCAGAGTACGAGGGTCATGTGGCTAGCGAAGCGGAACACGGCAAGGACGTGCGGCAATGGCAGGAACTCGGGAGGGTATTGTGAGGAGTGCTTGGAAAGGCCATCTCTGGAGGGTTGGGAGGCGCTGCTGCAGAGGCCAGTACGGCTTGGAAAGGCCATCTCTGGTGGGTTGGGAGGCGCTGCTGCAGAGGCCAGTACGGCTTGGAAAGGCCATCTTTGGTGGGTTGGGAGGCGCTGCTGCAGAGGCCAGTACGGCTTGGAAAGGCCATCTTTGGAGTGTTGAGGCGCTTTGTGGAAGAGAGCACCGCTTGGTAAGGCCGTCTTTGGAGTGTTGAGGCGCTTTGTGGAAGAGAGCACCGATTGGAAAGGCCATCTTTGGAGTGTTGAGGCGCTTTGTGGAAGAGAGCACCGATTGGAAAGGCCATCTTTGGAGTGTTGAGGCGCTTTGTGGAAGTGAGCACCGCTTGGAATGGCCACTTCTGGAGTGTTGAGGCGCTTTAAATATGTAGGCGAGAATCGCTTGGAAAGGCCAACATTGGAGATTCAGACGGGGCTGTTGTAGAAGTGGGCATAACATAGAAAGGCCATCTCTGGGGTGCACGAGCGCTTGTGAAGAGGCAAGCACCGCTCGGAAAAGCTCCCTCTGAAGGAGCGGGTGGCGTGGTTGTCGTGTCTCCTACCACGTGATCAGATTTTTCGCTCAGACCTACAAATTCCGATGGAACCGAAAACTAGAAAACAGGCAAGGATTGCAAAAAGCACTCGAGCGCCCCAAATTTATGAGACACAGGTCGGATGAACGACAGTCTTGCGCTCAGTCTCCCCGCTCCACCAAAGAAACATCGCCCCAAATGTAAGAGGAAAGGCGTCAGATCTCTGGCGGTCATGGCAAGCGGAGAGAAGCCGCACTCAGAAGCTCAGAAGGCAGGGCTCTGTTCCGGTAGACTGCCTCTCTCGCAGGCTGCCCACTTTTTACATGTAAAGATCATAGTGGAAGCCCCGGAGAATTTGAGACACGGTGAGATGATTTCTCGAGGTCAGCTTCAGCTGCGTGCTAATATTATTTTCGCTGCCCGTAATTACGCGCCCACAGAGTCAGCCAGTAACAGCACTTAGCATTTTATTCTACTCTATATCAGAGAGTTAAATAAAAAACGCGACCAATGACGACTACGTGATGCAGATGCACTGGATTTACTGTAGTATAATCGGCTTTTGCTTCACGGTAACGGCTTTTTTACTCTGCTCAGGTTGCAAGAAGGCCTAGTGCGACTTTGAACATAAGTACCTCGTAGTTCTACTATGCGCCAGAGTTAGCCTCATATGGCTACCTGCTTGTTGGCGCAAACTATACCTATAGGTTGTTACTATATTGGAAACAATGATGAAATCATACTAGCCGTTCAGTTTTGGCAGGATCAGGAAATCACTTTCTCCCGCGAAGAAATAGCAGGACACGAGCACGGATGAACCAAGTGTATGGACGTGCCGAGAGACGACGTACCTACAGAAAGAGAGCATTTCTTGCTTCCGCAACTCATTCCGTGCGAGGCTTCAAACAATTCCAACAACGAAATTGGAAGAGCAACGATGCTGAGGTCCACAACAGCGATGCTATAATCTGCGCGAGGCGTACTGTAGGGGCCAACATTAAAGTAACTTCAATGCGCCACAAATAGCGATCTGTAAGTCATCGCATCGACAGCAGCAATACTGTAGACGCCCTCTCTCGATAAACCGTGACATGATCACCATTGTGTTGAAAAGATCAATGGTCCTGCAGAGAAAGAATTAAGGGACATAGATACAGTATGTCGATAGAAACGGGAAGCCCATGAACGAGGGTGCTCCGAGACACCATGAACGCACTCGGAAAGAACCACATCGGGAAATAAAAATAAGAACAGAACACTAATTGATAAGAGCATGGAAACGAAAGGAAGCACTCATGGTGAGAGAGAGGGTCTTGAAAAGGTAAAATCAAATCCACTATAAACAAGGCGGTACTAACAGCAATAACAGTCCATCTGACCACACCAGATGAGTAAAATGACGAAAACAGACACAGGGTGTACGGCATGTATATCAAACACTTCCCTACAAGCCGCAGCCCACAAGAGACAAAACGCGAAACGTTCTTTGCGATTTTGTTACTAGGGGCAAGGCTTCGGCTTGCACATTGTGACGCTGTCCAAAATGTTGCCTGACGTCTCGGTCGCCAGGGCAGTTTTTACACTAGAGAGTCAGTGGTAATTTTTCGAATTCTGAGTGTCTAAATTCGCAAATTCGAATATTTTAGTGCAACATCAAAAGACGATAAGTTGCAATCAACGTCACGGTGAGTTTTGTTTCAAGAACCTGGAGCGTGTTGAATATAGTTTTCACGCGGGCAGTGGCCTTTACAGCTGCAAGGCGATCGCTTCTGGGAAGAAGAGGCGAAAAGACTAAGCACAACACATAGTCGTCAACCAAGATCATAGGAGCATGAGCATGGAACCAATGAAAAAGTCCACAAAATATGGCGAAAGACTCTGCGAAGGGCACACAGTAAGCAACAGTAACCCATCGAGCAGATTCAACAACTCGGTAAAATGACAATAAAAAATTGGGAGCTGAAGTGGTATCAAAAGGAAGTACATACCACCGAAAAATGACCTACCCATCAAAAATGCAATATGCTCATGGGCACGAAGGAGCTCTTATGCATCGCTACACGTGGGAGTTACGACCTACTAATGATAGCATCCACTATTCAGAGACACATCGAATCAAGTATATACCTATAAAAAACCTGTGCACAAAATGAGAACATTAATACTGGATTGGAAGCTAAATTCTTACAGGTTTTTCAACATTTTGAAAAGTTCAAACCAAACCGACAAGAACCTAATCTATACAGAAAATTTGAAGGTCCTAAATATCGTACTGGAAGATGCTCTCTGTTGGCAATTAAGTTCCTACATTCTGTTGCCAGCCACTGTTCAGTCAGAGCTTACAATTAGCTCCAATACTGCCGTAAGTTAAGAGCACGTAGCGTGTACAAGCTGGTGGACAAGATCCGTTATCGCCGCATGGATTGCGTCACTGATCTTCACTTAATTATGATTCGGGAACTTTTTTAAACTGAAGGCGGTGGTCAGATATATGAATGAACCCAAACAGCTATAAAAATGATCAAACATTAGCTGTTATATCAAAATCTACGCACTCGCGGCTGCCCTCTGAATGCGCCCCTAACTTACGACCTGCGGCGAGATTTACGCCCCTGACTTACTGTTGCCTAGTAATATTCTGATTTACTGGGTAACCTTGACTCACCTTTACATCGATGCCGTCGGCATACTTCATGTGTCTGTAGCTCTTGTTGAGGTGGATCTTGATGGCAGTGCTGGGATCCATCCCTGTGGGGGAGGACAGACCCATGCTCACACCGTCCATCCCGCCACCACCCCCGTCGGGTGTGAGGTGGTGGGGGAGAAGGTGATGAGAGGCCGCCCCGTTGCTGGAGATAGGGGGGCCCATTGAAGCGGAAGACGTGGAAGACGAAGACCAAGTAGAAGTGGCGGTGGAAGGAGGGATGTGATGGTGAGAGGATCTCGAGGAGGAAGTGGTGGAATGGGGAGAAGGGGACGGAGAAAGGGGAGGAAGTCGGGCGTTGGGAGGTTGGCCACCGGAGGAAGGCAGAAGGCTCAACCCACAGCCAAGGTTATCGCCATGGCCGCTCCTGGAACAACAGAAAGCATTTGTTACATTTCGCAGCAAAAGTAACTATGAACCATAAAAATGTGACTCATTTAGGAAAAAAAAAGCTATGCTTCTAACAGAGTAAAATATGTTGCAGCTATACAGAAAACGCGAGGATTAACGCGTATACAAAGCAAAATCGAGAATATTCGTTGCGGCACAACCATAGGCCTAACACAAATTTCTCTTCTACATGGATTGATAGCGCATGAAACAGAGAAGATATTCATGTAAGCGTACATCACCGTTTGCAAAAGTAAAGGGTGATAAATTAAACGTGTGACACCACGTTAATGGCGCATCTTTTCCCGAAACTCGTACAAGCTCGAGTCTTAATAAAAAACTAATTGAAAAAACCTAATACCCATGAGTAGAGCGATGGCATTCAAATAGGATCAGTGGCATCGAAAAAACGGAATTCAACTGAAAGCTGTGAACATTCGCTGTCAGTATCAATATATTCATAATTTACTTCTTTTTTATGACGACCCGACCAGCAAACGCCCAGTGCTGCGGTAATACTGGTAACTAACAACATGTAAAGAATAAAGACGCCTGTGGACGGCTATAAAGTTCCAAAGTAGAGGCTTCTCACGGCCGTTAGGCATGCTTGGCAGCACACGCTGCCTCCGTTGTCTGGCGCTAGCATGGTGGTGATGATGAAGTGCAAACATTGCCGTGGCATTTAAATTACCAAAGTCAACATGAAAGTTCCATAATCCTGACAAGGTAAAGGTCAGACGTTAAGTCATGGCTGTTCCCTTCACCCTTTCAGCTCGTAGAATTAGAGACCGCACCCCAGGACACTTCAGTAGCATAACTCAATTAAAAAAAAGAAAAACTTTCGATGCTCTATCAGTGCATTTAAAAAATTACGACCATACTTTTTTGCTGGGACCAACTTACGCGCGACATTTGCAACAAATCTGTAAGGGACGACGCAGAATTAGGTGCCAACTGCACGAGACAATTCTAATTTACAGCAGATATGCCGCTATTGATATGTGTGTAAAGGTCTGAGCACCTAGAAGATATGCATGCATGCATGCGAAGAAGTACAACGATGGGCGTAATAAATGAATAGAGACGCATTGGTCACACGCATGAGTATAAACATCCAACACCGACACGTAAAATTAAAAGACCTGAAATGACGCAACCACACGAAAACAAACTAATTGAATAATTACAAGGGGTCTGAAATCGTAAATCCTGCAGACGAAAAAGAGAAGTCACTTAGCGTAACAAGCGCGGCAGCACGAGTGCGTCGCCTAATTACCTTTCTAGGTCAAACTGCACGCTTTTGCAAATCTTGAGAGGCTTGGGAGTGTCGTAGTCGAGTAAGAGCTTTTCTAGTTCGGCGCTGTGGTCGGAGGAGTTGAGTTCATTTTCCGAGTCCGTGAGTTGCTGGTCCGAAGTGAGGTAGAGAGTCTCCTCGCAAGCGCTGGCACTGATGTCACTTAGGTAGTTCATATCCTCGGAGAAAAAATCCCGATGAGACAAGTCTTCCGCAGAAGCCTCCGGTTTACAATATCCTCCGCGACTCCTGGCAACATCAGCAGCGCTGGCGCGCTCTCCCAGTATCATCCGCTGCCACTGCCCACCGCCCGAGGGATCTTTCTCGTAATCGGTATCTGAATTGCTGAAAATACACGAGCTGGATTCGTCAGAAAAGGCGCTGTCACGGATGCTTTTAGCAGAATGTAAAGACGAGTTATGTTCTTCGTGCGCAGCGTTCGATAAATTGCCAAGACGCTGCTGGAAATCGATGAACTCAGAGCTGAGATTATGAAGTTCTTTGCCAATGTCTCCGCAATATTCTTCAACCAAATTGTTCAGACTAGTTCTGTGACCGCAGTGAACCGACGGCAGGCCGGCTACTTGCATTCCAGACGATAATGGCAAAGGATCTCCGAAAGAACCTCCACTGCGACTGCGCTCACGGTACTGATCCAAAGGCATGGAAACGCAATCTTCCAAACGCGAGTAACTTCCCTTACGAAAGCTAAGTTCTTCAAGCTTAGTTTTATCATCATCAGCAATATTACGATGACTGTCGCCAACACTGGTTGCATTAGTAACAGCAGACGAGGCTGTGTCCGTATCCAACGTTGCTACGCGGTCGATTTCGAATGACATATCACCGTGGCCTTGAACGACATCAGGTTCATAGAAAAGCTGACTGAGCCGATGTGTCGTCTTTTCGGAGGTTTCTTTTGAAGCAGTACTGCGCGGCGTCGAACAGGATGAGTCAAGTTTCTCTCGGGAATTTTTGTGAAGTATATCTGGAAAGCCATAATCGCGCAAGAGGTCGCTTTCATGGCCGCTATTCCGTTTCTTCGAAGTTGAATTACTCACTCTCTTCTCTGTTTTGTCAACATTTGGCGATTTTCTCTTTTTTGAGGGCTTTGAGTACAAAATTGAAACATCCTTCTCGACCACAATGTCACAACCCGGAGCCTCACTGAAACACATCTCTTTTTCTTGAAGAGGTAGCACAGTTGAGGAGATCGTGTGCTGTTTTTCATCACTCACGTGGTACCCATCAGCTTCACTGTTCAAAGAAGAGTGATTAGAAGCATCACTTTGTCTCTTGCGAAATCTAGCTTCGCAAGTCAGCGGCTGACTTGGACAAGCCGAACTATTATAGTAAGCAGGCACTTTTTCATCATGCTCGCCAGACACAAGACACGAAGCTGAGGCGCTTTCGATGTTTTGCTGCATATTGACGGCGTTACCACACGACGGAAGCGAAGAAGGCTGAAGACACTCACCAGATTCTTCTGTGGAATGAACAGGCCCAATTTCATCCCATTGCATAAAAGGCGTTTGAGCTCGAGGCAATAGAGGAGACCTAGACTTTTGATACGAAGGAAAAGCTTCAATGTCAACAACAGGACTTCGTACATCAGCACTAAAGTCCATCTTTCTATGGTCCACGACAGGATTGTTATTCCGATCGTTGCTACAAGATTGGGTAACAGTGTTCTGGTAACCAGGAAATGTTTTCTTGTAGTTATCATAGAAAAGTTTCGGATTTGGGTCAGAGATAATGTTACCAGACACAGATATTATACTAAAATTATTGTGGTCTCGCACAGGAGGCGATGAACTGTCGTCAGTCTGGGAGTCCAAAAAGCGAACTGAGACTTTCCGTAGCTTACTTTTGCCGGCCTTGCGTAAACTTGACTTTCTTGTTGTAGACGAAGGCGGAAGGGACGATTCTTTTTCTTGCTGGCGCTGTAAAGGTAGAAATTCTGAGGCAATTTTAGTCTCAAACTTTTTACTGTTGTTTTCCTGTAGAACTATTTCTTCCAGGGTAAATTCGGGAGCAGCATCAGCGTTACTACGTTTGATCCTACAATCAGTGGACGAAATTTGTCTTCTTTCGTTGAGATTGATAGACACAGCATCTTTCACGGCAGTTGATTGTCTACTCTCCGTTAAACCTCTGGACACGGGGCTTGGAATTCTTGTGCGTTTCTGAACAGATCGCGCGGTCTTGGCAAATGTAGAGTCGGCATCATCGTGAACAGATCTCCGTTCTCTAGACCTACGGAAACTAGAAGAAAACGTCACAGGGTTAGAAGAATCGCTTCGATTTAAAGAACGATTAGGAACTGGAATGCCTGATTTGGCAGTCGACGTCTTAGATTTACGAATTTCGTCGTGCAACCTTAGGTGTGGGTCTGGTATTTCAGCGTCCAAGTAAGTGGTAACTAAAGGTTTTTCTGTCGCTGTGGAACTGTCTCTAAAAGGATCTTTCGCATCTTGAAAGCTGTTCCACTCCGCAAACTCATTTGGAGCTGTGCTCGAGGGAGCTCCGATGGAGGACTTCCAAGTATTATATCTATCGTGAATACGTTGCGACGTGCTATTCTTTTCTTTTCTGGACTTATCCCGTCCGCCAACCGTACCATATGGCGAATGCATTTCGGTGATGCTTGAAATACTCCCGCCGTCCATACTGTCTCCGCTGTCAGCAAAGCTCTTGTACGAATTTAGCGCTTCACGGGATCCGTTGGTCGATCCAAAACTGAAAATGCTTCCTACACCCAGCTTACGACGGGTTTTACGGCTCTGGAGGGTAGCAGTTAGTAACGGTGAGCCGGTATCTGTTCGCTTTCGAGATTTCCAAAACTTAGATTCCTCATTTTTCGGTAACTCCTTCTCGTGGCTTCCTACTCGACGGAGTTTAGGAGAACTTGCTCCCTCTGTAGCGTGAGTCTTACACTGTTCTTCCTTGAAAGGAGAAAGTAAAGTCTTCAGACTAGGCCGTCTGGACAGGCGAATCTGTCGATTTGATCCGTTCCACTGCCGTAGAGGGGATACAACATCGGGTAAATTTGACTGAGTTTCTTCAACCATCCCCACGGGATTGGTGCAGACGTTTTCTTCATTACCGTGGTGCCTACTAGGAATTTCAGCGCCTCGTGGCGCTTTTTCTTTGTTTTTGATACCAGATAAATACTGAAATTTTGGTCTAGGAATTCCACGTTTTCCTTTATGAGCTTCAGGTGGAACATTTGCGATAGGATTCTCTGGCTCGTGTACAGCGCCAAACTTTGCGTCATTAAATTGATCAGTAGCAGCAGGTAGGCCACCTCCGGAAGGCCACCGTACAGAACTTCGAGGACGAAGTTTAGCACTGCCTTGGTTACAACGAGCGAAGTTGGGGGAATGTTCCGTCGTCACACAACCATGGGGGGCTGTGCTCTGGCGCTCTGGAGGGGCAGTTCCATTGAACTTACTACGCTTTCTTTCAAACGAAAGCTTGCGTAGTAGGAAGCTGCGTTTTTTGCGTTGATGCGAGTAGTCTTGACTATCCATGGTCGCGGCAATGTAAGGTTACCCCAGAGAGATGCATTTCTAGAATTTCACGCGGCACAGTTCACGGCACAAATAAGGCACGATCACAATAGAAAGTTTGTTTTTTCTGTAAGCAGGAGCAACCAAGTCTTAAACGCACTAAGCAGTGGAGAGAAATAAGTGTTACAGTACATTTACAACATCAGTATAATAGCCATAGAATAATCACTCTTCGACAGCATTCCACAGCAGCATCAGCGATGAGAGAACTTACCCATTGCGCAAGTGATATGATTCAAAAAGAAAGCACAGAGTGCGAAGTTGCATAGAATAGGTGACAGAAAATGGCCCTACAACGTTGTTTAAGGGTAACTTTGATATGTACAGAATATAGAGTGCTTCCATTTTAAGGATTAGTAATTACTTTTAAGAGAAATGGTTTATAGAATTCCTCTGACGTACAAAAAGCACAATTTCGATTTGTGGTCGTTTTTCTTATTGCACATGTGGCAATCTCTAGCCATTTCCTTTGCTCTCTTGCCATGCTAAACTAGTCCAATACTTTTAGCCTTGTTTCAACGTTGTTTTTCAACCTTCATTTCATTCGAAGAACTGCTTGCTACTCTCTACTTGGGCTTAATTTTAACAAAATTTTAATGAAATCGAGATTTTGGGCATTACATATTGACAACAGAAACGGCAAGAGTAACAAGATCTTAATAGAAATACTCCATGCGTTGTTGCTCTATACAGCAGAGCGCCACAGATATTCGTCACTGGTGTGGAACATGGCAATGAGCAGCCTGCAAATTTGCTCGGCCAGTTCACAAGTACCGATATACATTATGAGGAGACGGAGGGAGTCTAATGGTTCCATCGATTGAGGTGGCAAGTCGAGTCACTAGGATTGACTTGTTGTTCATTCCAGTCAGCAAGTTTGGCATCGGTACTCTGAACCGTGTTATTATTATCATCATATTCAGAAGTTTGAGTCTCCGTTTCCACAACAAAGGCGACATCACAGAGGAAGAAAGAAGGGGCATGAAGTATGTCGATAGACAAGTGAAACCCATGCACGAGGGTGTTCCCACTTAGGATCAACGAGCAGAGAAACAGCAAGTCGGGAAAGAAGATGAAGAACAGAACAAATCAGCATCGATACGAGTACGAAAATTGAAGGAAGCAAAATGAGCAAAAAAGACACATCTCGAAAGCCCACCTATGATGGCTAAGGTAACCTACAGGGTCCCTTTGGGGGCGTTGCTCCCCATAAGATAGGACGGGCGAACCTAAACCAATCTAACCACCCATCTTATGCCCCCGAGAGGAAGGCACCAGTTAGATCTTTCGGTTTTATTTAGCAAATCGTTCACAGAACGGAATGTACTCTTCGCTTGGCAAACTGAACGTGTTTTTCTGCTCACAAAGAAATCACCACTACAGGCCAAACAGAAGCGCTCAATGTCAAAGACTGCAGTACCTTTTTTCTTAATGCTGTTAGATACCTATAACAAGCAGTAAAGTGTCCATCTGCGTCCAGTATACGCCAATACAAATCGCTGCTGCCACTAATGTCGAGATTATGTACGCTATTCTGAGTCAGAACACGTTGCCGAGCGACGCTTTGTTTTTGCTGGCGGTGCGGAGCAGCTCGTTTACCTTGTCCAGTCAAGATCAGAGCCAACAGAAGCCGCTTTCTTTCGGGCCGCGGCTCAACTGCTCAATGAGAGGAGGATGGGAGGAATGCGCGACGGAGCCTCAGCCCGCGCGCTCGTAGGGTCAGGACGAACCGTCTAAGGAAGTCGGTGCTTTTTTAGGCGCATTGTTGCGCGCTTTTTACGGAGGTTTCATTGAGCAGAGCTTTTACGGGAGATTTCATTGAAGCGCTAAAGGAAGAGAGACACGCGCAGAATGAAAATGATGCCAACGAATAAGGCAAGCGTGGCGTCTCACTCATCTCATTTCAGGTCAGCTGTACCAACCCATGCACCAGTGAATGGAGGAGTGTCGTTGTCAATGCAAACAGCGTAGTAGTAAGAGCAGTGAGAGGTGACTCAACTGTCTTGGGTGAGAGTTCCTTCCGAATGACCGCTTCACTAACGCATTACAGGAGAGGCTTGTGCAACATCGCCAATGCACCAAATTAGTAAGGCAACTAACGAGATACAGTAGAAGCGGCAAATACAAAGTGGTGGCAGCAGATTGATCGACAACGCTTAACTGACTTTAGTAACTGAACATAGCGCTTTCTGCAAATAGTATCGGATGAGGAGCAATTGCATCGTAGGTACTCGTGTCAAGGGACAAGCTTTACAATACTGCAACTATTCTCGCCAAAAATCTCGATCGCCGCATACAGGAACAAAAGTTGAGGTAGAATGCATACGAACACCTAGGACGATCAAGCAATTGGTGCTATACGCGTGAGCTCGATGAGATCTTGATCATGATGAAAATTTCTCCCGCCTAAACAGCCATATGTGTACAGGACGGTAGAAATCGTGTGATCCACTAGCACAGGAGCATAAATCGATAAGGACTGAGCTGACTGCTTGAAGTCCTACAGTACAGGCGACATTAAGGACTGAGCTGACTGCTTCAAGTCCTACAGTACAGGCGACATTAAGGACTGAGGTGACTGCTTCAAGTCCTACAGTACAGGCGACATTAAGGACTGAGCTGACTGCTTCAAGTCCTACAGTACAGGCGACATTAAGGACTGAGCTGACTGCTTCAAGTCCTACAGTACAGGCGACATTTCAAAAATACCACAATAATCAAAAGAACTCGAAGCCAAATTCACTTCAAACAGGGTTGGCAAAAACAATGTTTTTTTTAGTTCAAACCAAAAGCCATGGTTTTTTGGGTTTGTTTTAATATTTTGTTGTTTTTTCTAGTTCAAGGAATTTTATCGAACATTTAAAGGGTTTTCTGCTTAGTACACATGTAGTTAGCTAATCGTCAACAATCTTAGTCGCTTCATTGCAACTTTCTATTGGAGAAGAATGACTTGAAGAAAAGGGGCTAAAAAAGCACTGAACAGAGTACCTGTATTTGCTATGGCTAAATTTCATGATATTCAAATTGCAGAGAAGCTATGATTTAACATTATTGTAATGTAAAATCCTTTGAAAAACTTGAAAACCCTTAAAATTACAAAGAAAATTCGATAGAAAAGGTTAGCTACTAGCTAATTAAAAACAGAGTAGCGAACTAAAGAAAATGAAATATCTACAAGGATGCATCTTTTTCATGAGCTCACTAGCGATCTAATGGCAACTTTAACTACTACTTCTAATTTCAGTAGCTGCAGGCATACCAGAATATAATTCCAAATGCTTCTCTGAAATGAAATAACACAAAATTCAACAGGTTATAGGTTGTTAATAAACATAAGCAATAGTTGACCCCAACTGCCTTAACAGTCAAACGGATTCTTAAATAGAAGCACATTAACTCATTCTTTTAGTTGTGTCACTGAAATTTAACCATTTCTAGAAGTAAAACTGTTTATTTTGCAATATTCATGAATAAAAACCAAATAATAAAAAACATGCTTTTTTTGGTTGGTTTAAACCATGGTTTTTTATTGGGCTTGAATCATCTGGTTTAAACCAGCCAACCCCGCTTCTATGTACGACAATCAACATCGATAGAACACATGAGCGAGTGGATGCCGGGCTAAGTCAGTCAGTACCGCAGGTCAGTCAACAAATCTATCGGCACACACCCACCTAACGGCATATAACAATCTTCATGCAGTACGCACAGTAACAAGAAAAAATATGCTTTGGCCAACAAGTCAGGGAGAGAATAAGAGCGTGGAAGATCATCAATAAGAGTAAAAAGAATAGAAGTTTGTAGAGATTTCGTTTCTTATTCGGCAACTTACTTGGGCCTTGAGATGACTAAAACATGTATCCCGGAGAACTCTAAATTCATCTATCTTCAATTCTTCCCGTCTAGTCCAGTCAGCACTGCAGTGAAATTTAGGGGGTAACATAAAAAACTAACAGTTGTTATATTTTTTCAGACTTCTTTCGGTAGGCACCTTTTTGACAACAAGAAAGTACAGAGTTTGCCAAAAGCTACTTGGTGGATAGTACTATTAAACAGAGTTAATTAAATCAACTGCCTGAAATGATAAATTTTGTACTTTTGAACATAAGTAGCTATCAAATTTCTAATATATTGTCTTAGAAGCTCGAAACATACAGCAAAAAACTCCTAATAGACCTACCTCTTATTAGACAAAACTCCTAATTGAAAATTTCTGAGACTGTACACCTAAAGACACGAAGTTTAATATTGGTGCCTGGTGAAATTTCTGATGAAAGTATACAACGGTTATTGCCATTTTCCTTCAAGTTTTTGCAGAAAAAAAAAAAAATTGGGGCAAGCTTTGCTAGTCAAGCGCTCACAGCTTACATAAGAAAGATTTTATTTAATATAGAAAAAGTGAAACCCATAACAATTAGATGTAGAAAAGTATGAAAATATATCAACGTTTCTCAGGCTAAAAATAAACTATTTAAACTTATATGGTATGATATTTGTTAAAAGACTAAGTGAGAAAAATGATAATACTGGGAAACGGTACCATATCGATGTCTAAACCTACCGTATTCTATCCGATGAATGAAAGAAAACTTTTACATTGACTAAATTAAAGTACTCTATCATGTAATGGATATGGAACGTTAATTCAGATTGTTGCTTTTGATGTTTGGTCTGACAACATTCCGCCGGTTGGACAGACGTGACAGTGAGGCAAGTTCTTAAATTTGAGCTCTGATTTTATTTATTGTTTTTGACGTCGCCGACACTTGACGATGCCTCTAAAAAAAGATAATGCAAGACTAAACAAGACAAGTAACTCTGAAAAACAACGTGGTCATTGACAGGAAAGTATCCATTTAGGACATATAGAATGAGGGTATAACGGACTGTGATTAAAGAATGATAGTGTAAAGTATGATACCTTGTATGTACATACAGTTTATTGATTGTGAGTAGAAAGAACAAAGAAAAATAAAAACATTGTTTCAGAAAAATATGAACAAAAATGTAAAAGATTTTGATAGAAACAATTATATGTCTAATATTACACACTTTAAACACTCGGTTGCCAATGTTTCATATGGGCACGCTTATTGTAATGGAAACTTGAAATTATTGCACTATCCCCATCATTATTGCAGAAAATGGTTGTTCTCGTAAGAGACAAAACCTCTTAGTAGATAAGCCATGTCTGGAACGCAACCCATTGTCTATGAGGAGTATATACCGGTATTTGCTGTATTTCCTATTACCTGGAACCCGCATAATCAAAGAAATCAGTTAAGGCGTTGTCAGGAATCCAACCAAATACACGACGTTACTTGCTCTCAAGAATTCACGCATCTCTACACAACGGCTGAGCGGAAAAATGATCAGAGTTTTTCTACCTAAGCAAATATGGTGACCGCGGAACTTAATGGGTTAACATGCCCAAACCTGGTCAGTATAGAACTTTGGTCGGTACAGGGGATTTCCAGAGTCTACCCTTGAGACATGATAAACCAAAGATGAAAAAACTCTAAAAGTACCCAGATACTGTTGCGCCAAAACGATTCGCTGATTTGCCGAAGAGTTTATCACAAAGAAAAGGTCAAATGCATCCGTCGAGGGAAAAAGTAGACGCTTTATACCTTAGAGTGCTGCACGTGTCCCAAATGAAAAACTACAAAATCAACGGCCCATAACATACGTCAAAAAAAAAAAATCGCTTGAGCTGCAAGAGTTGTGAGCAAAGCCGCTTCTCCCCTGAAAAAAAAAAAAAAACGAAATCACACCTGAAAGCAAGATGGATGAGTGAATATTGGCAAGATGACGAACAGAAACACCGGCCACAAGTGAACTGAAGTGATGGATGAAGGTGTCTTAGAGGCGAACTGGATTCCAATTAGCGAGTTAATGAAGCGGTGGGGAGCGTGTTTACCTTAGGTAGCTACCTTATTACTGCTACCATGTGCCATTTAGTGAGGGTCTTCTGAGCAATTAGAACCACTTTCTGCCGGAATTTAAGAATGTGCAGACGACTGGATAGTCGACGCAGAAAAAACATGGGGGATTCTTGACGCATGAGTAATGATACGAGACACAAGTCGCTGGATTGGGTCACGGCGGTGTGATGTTGACGCTCCTGGGTGCATGCGTGCGACCAAACTTCCAAGCTGCAAAATCATGCAAGTTCAGAAGCGCGACTTTCACACAGCGAAAGAAGTCAAAATGCTGCTGGATGCACTGAGCTTCAAAAATATCGAATAATGTGCAGTTATAAGCATTGCTTCCCTGTGCGTTAATTCCCATAAACGGACACATGTAAAAGTAAGCGAGTTATAATTTGCAAAATGATCGTATGAGGTAGAAAGAGCAGTTCGATAAATCACGACGCGCATGTTCAATAAAATGGCGGTCGGTAATGCGACTACGGAAGACTTACGCCTGTTTACGCAGTTACAGTAAACTTATCGTATTATATTTCTAATTAATTTCTTCGGAGCACCTTGGGAGCAAAAGAAAGGAAAAATGGATGTGTAATGAGCTCGAGACGCGAGACAAACAGACAATCGTCGTGCACTGGATCTGCACGTCGGAAAAGAAGAATAGAGGCCGTTAGTACGGACATGGATAAGGAATCAAAACGGAGAAAAGAAAGTGCCGTATAGGTCTTTCTATGGCCAAGAGTCACCTCTACGAGTCCCCATAATGTACGGTGGCTAGACCATCTCTTGATGACTTATGAACCATTGCCATCTGCCTCTGAAGTTGTTCCTTACTATTATCATTGTTACGAGGCTCATCCATTATCTGGGAATAAAAGTGAAGAATAGAATTTAAAAATTCCCACCAATATCATTCCCATGCTTCTGAAGTAGCCCTTCAATAGAAATAACGGCAACATGTTATGAGTGATTTGGAAGATGAGTAGCAAAGACTATATCACATGTGCATTTATTGTGACCTCAAACACTTCTGGGGTGACAATTGTACAGGTGGGAATTATTGGGGAGACAACTGTACAGGTGGAATTTTGGGGTGCCAAATGTACATGGGATCCGAGGTGCTTCCCAGCAAAAAGGCTAGAATAGGCACCAAGTAAGAGCGTGGACAGTTACCGTATACACAAACGACGATCCGTCATGCGTAAAACAGACGTCGCTTCTATAACTAAACGTCATATGGAAACTCCCCACAACTTCCAGATGCAAACTTTCGAGCAAAACGCGAAAAGCTGCCCATACGTCAGTACACTTTGATTATTCGCATGCACTGACAATCTTTCAACTTGAGGCAAACGCATAAAAAATCAATGTCCGACAGTAAAAACCTTCGAAGTGCAATTCTAAGCTTAACACGATTTCTCAAATGATGTAATACGTGGTGTCTACTGAAGATTGTTAGGAAAATTTGATGACTTTTTATGACTTTTCAGGATATATATCTATGACTTTTTTATGACCTTATATTATATATCCAAAAATACGATTTCATATTCTTAGGTGAGAGTAATCTCTCTTATAACTCTTATTAATGTAGAACTCAATATATATTGTTTTTATATTTCATAGGGTCCCTCATACTTCATGCTTCAATTGTTTTAAGCTGCAACTAGCTACTTATAATCAAACAATGAATGAAATTAATAACATTTAGTAATATNACTTGATAAACCTATTTTCTAGAGACATTAATTACTTTCTTATGTGTAGCTATATGTAGTCGTACAAATCTATATTTATGTATGTATTTTCTTTTTTTTTTGTGTGAATCCATATTTTCATAACACCTGTGAGTGAATTTTATTACTTTTTATGACTTTTATGAACTAGTAGACACCCTGTAATACGGCGTGACGAGCGGTACCTTGGAAATTAAAGGTTTAATTTGTTAATCCGCACCTCAACATCAAGAAATTGAAGGAAGACTGCACTGTGCTCCTCACAATGATATGCCAAAGGACCGTGCGGTATATCGAGGCTCACAAAATAACAAAGGGCACATGAAGTAGCGTACGTGGCTCACGAAAAAACTATCAAAAGACTGAGTTAGAGCAGCTCATGAATATTGAAGCGAGCAGGTAGGCGATAAGGCGATAGGTACGACGTGCACCTGATTAGGTCAGGAGGACACGCGCAGCTGCAGGAAGCGAAGGTGCGCGTGTACAGGAAGAGAGCCACGTAGAGCGAGTTGGATGCCCAGTACTCTAGAAAGCGCTAGTAGAATAGAACATGAGCAATAGAGCACCAACCACAGGCTATGCACACTACCGTTTTATAGATATGAAAAGTGTAGCCATAGAGCCGCACCTGGCTAGAGCTAGCGCTTAATTGTACCGCCGCACGTCAGAAGGTTTAGGACACTCCTGAGGAATTATTTCAATGTTGTGCGTGATATTTTTCTGAAGCAGCATCAAGAACTACCAACAGATAGTGCGTGATCACGATCCTACAATTATTAAACATTTCAGTTGGGAATTAGCCAAAAGTTGATAATTATGTTGACTGTAATTATGAGTTCTACAGATTCGATAACCTAGAGAAGAAGACATCTCAGCAAGTAGTACTCGTAGCAGCGAAAGGAAAGTGTCGAGCGAGAAGTGGGATATACTGTTCGATGAAACACAAGACAGGTCAATGGATGACGAACAGTCCCAAGAAAAATAAGAAGTAAATCAGAGCCGAGCGAAAAACCACAAGTTATATGAGCGGTAAAGAAAACGAGGCACAGGGCTAAGGACCCATAAAAATCATACAATTGTCGCATGACACTGACAGCCGTGCGTGCCCACAGCAGATTCGCTATGTTCACCGCTCAGGAAGCCCTCGGCCTGTGATGAACTGGCTTGGCCGCCTCCAGCTAGCGGAACTCTCTGTTTGCTATGGGTCATAGATGAGACTAAAAACAAAGGCTACCACAACCGAAGAGCTGGTATACATGTGTTAGCGTCAGTTTCCGTATACAGCCACGTCAAAGATATTTGATATGAGGGAAAGCAGAAGGAACATCAAGTGTGTCCAGAGATGTGGAACGTGGAAAACAATGGAGCATGAAATAATAATACCATGAAAGCTCAGGTAAAATAAAAGTAACTGAACTTATGGACTCCTCTGGAGGTCTATATTCTCCACGAGCAACTCCAAGATATCAGTTACTACTACCTATGCCCACACTAGGCTCCCTAAGTAGCATACAACCAGTGACAGAAGAGAAGAGAATGAGAAGGCTGGGGCAGTTGAGACGCATGGCACCGAAAATAATCTATGAGGAGTCCATGGCTGCAGCGCGATAATGGTGTCAAGCATGCATCACAGAACGTCAAGACTCCATGGCACTCGACGTGAGACAAAGTGCTAGTCGCACCACGAATGCAAACTAAATGCACACCATATTTAGGGCTGAGCAGAAGAGTACACAAGCACAACGGCAAGTCACTGAGCAAACATGATAGCCTGCAGGGCAGCACCAGAGAGCATCCGCCGCACGTATGCAATCATTGCTTTCCGTGGGGCGCCTCTCGACGCCCAAATTATCAGGTTGGAAATGCTCTCTTGCTATACATTCGCGCGGCAGTGAATGAATTCATTTAGTTTCTACCGGGTGAAGATGCTTAACCAACTGCAAGAAGTTTGTGTGTGATTTTGTAGCTTCCAAGTGCTGCTCATGTGGCCACATACGAGATGTCGAATGATCCTGGATATGTGAAGAACAAGCACCTGAAGATGTCTTTGCAATCTCACGACTTTGACATGGCGCACAAATCGGATAGTCCAGAGCCAAATTTGGTGCACTAATAAAAAATTGACACGCGACTTTTGTGGTGCAACCGTTCTGCAGCACTCATCGACAAGTAAAGAACAGAGCTACAAGAGACCAATCTATATACCAAGCCAAAAGATAATAATGAACATTCAGAAGCACAAGTTGAGAACGATCTTGATATCACAAGAGGGGCAGACCAGCACTGTTCGAGAGCTCCTTCGCTCCATGCAGTGGTTCTGTGCGCAAGGCTGTAGGGTAGATGCCGAGCAGCACACATCGGTCACCCGCACCTACATCCTTGATGCGTATTTTTTCGAGCTGTCATGACCGGCAGGCAATGAATAACGCTGGCCTTGATGGCCAAGGAGGCCGTATTCTCGATAAACTTTCACCGGACATACCCACGTTTATAGACGATGTTGCGAGGTCCTGCCGCCGTGACATCACCTCGCAGCGCCAATGGAATGTAACCTGACACTGCAAGTTCGTATCACAACGCAGAAGTGTAAGCGTTGAATGATAGAGTTAGCTCATGATTACCCTATCGAAGCAGCCTACCACTTAACTACGCGCTATAGTGAATCAAAGGAGCACATATTATAGGCTAAGAGATAACTTCGACAATACCAATAACAAATAGAAGAATAACTTTTTCTGACACTTCTCAGCCACTCTATATTGTTCAAGTTCATTGCGTGACGTCCAAAGTACAAGTATTTTAACATCGAAATGAATATCGATGCGTTTTTAAGATCCCTCACACGCAATGAACTTGAACAAATAGAAGAATAATGTAAAGAACGACGGTAACATTTACAATGCGAACGAAGGTGCTCGTAAGAAGCTCCATAAATACGAAATCAAAGATCAATTATTACATGACTATCAAACCAGATAATGGATTTCTTCGTTTTTTTTCATAGTCGCGCAACTTCGCTAAATCTCAGGCATGCACAGGACGATATGGCTATACCGATACTACTGCTTTCACCATCAGCCACACTGTTGAATTTTGGTTAGGGCGGGACATGAGCCATAAGTGGGACAATGTGAGCTTCTGATGGTGCAAGCTCCTTACCCTCAATGCGGCGCTTAGTCACACTGGAGGTACATTTACATGGAGCAATAACTGTCACTGAGACAGCAGGAACGCCAGTCCCACGTACAGGGGAATCCGTCGAGGTTTGGGTAAAACTTACTTGAATAACCACATGGCTAAAAAATTCAACTCTTTTAGCTCAGTTAAACGATAGAACAGTTACGGTATATATCAGTGTCATTTTTTAACATATACACCCTAGCTTTACCTAGACGTTCTATCCTCTACGGTAGGTGACTCGACTACTGTACATGTTGCACGGATGGATTCTTGTAAGATATCCTCACAGCCAGGGTAGCAGAGGCACAGGACATTTTTACAGGCCAGGCAGGAGTCAAAAGTCGGACATTGGATGGTCTATTGTCTATTGCCCGTGGAAAATCATCACTTCGTGAGCGCTTCGCTGATCATCTGCCGAATTTATACGACGTGACCCGAGAGATAAAAATTATAAAATCAAACTCCAGGAGCTGCAAATATATTGTTTCCATTTCAAGAAGTGTTTCAAGCAAGGAGTGCACTCAGAAAAAGGGAAAAGAATCCCACTTTCGCCATCTTCTGCAACCTGGTCAGCGATCTCAATGAAAACGTAATTCAATTACAAAATCTGCAGCCTGGACTATTTCTCACCTATTTCATCAAGATGTGGACTCGGGATAAAAAATACACGAAGAGTTTTATTACATTAGGCTTCTTTAGCCCTGAAATTAATCTTCTGTTATGTCTCGTCCATGGCCACCTCAGTTAACTAGTGGAGAAATGCTACCCGATTTCGTGTATCTTCCACGACTGCAGAGCAATCATCCAGAACCGTACGCGAACAGTGTCGTGAGTTATTATTCCTAATAACTACATTATAGGAAAATGGAACCTTTACCGACCAAAAACACTTTTACGATCCAAAAATTTTCATCTATAGGAAGTCATCACTCTATCCAGTTGCGATCTATGGTTCAGAAAGACATTCCCAAGTATTCGCAGAAAAGTTGAGCGTAAATGGTACTTTCGGCGTTCTCACAGGTCACCGAGTTCTGCATTTAGACCTCTGCACGCGTGGGGTGCCGTGTATTACATAACTTGGACCTCTTCCTTAGAACATCAGAGTAGCTACCAAAGCGAATAACATACAGCCTGAGGATATAGAATTAACTTGCCTGTCCACTATTGGAATTTACGAGGCGCACACAAGCAGCGGATAATGGTGATCGAGACGTGACAGATCGGCTGGTGAGATGACCGGTTCGACCGGGCAGTCTGGAGAACGTATAGTATATATGCAGGCAACACGGTAGTCTTTTGATATTTCTATGTTGCCTACCAAAAGGCATGCTAATTTGTAGCCCGAGTCAGCTGGCTTAAGCAAATCTCATTAGTGAACTTTCTGAGACCTCTTCCAATTTTGCATTGAGTTTGAACTAAAAAAAATGTATCTTTCAGCTGCATATAGAACACAGCAACGCATGAAACTACTGGAAACATGAGGCGGTAGAATACATATACAAACAGCATGCAGCAACATGAGAGTTTCAGCATGTTATCAGCATATTTAAAGCTAAAATCTTATATTTATAATGCTCAGCAGTGGACAATAATCAGCCCTGTATGGGTATATCATTCATGGCAATAATTTTGACTTAAAAAAAAGCATCGGCCAATGGTAAACTACGCGCTGCAATAGAGTTCCGTTATCGTTGTAGAGCTACAGCATAGCGGCAAGTGTTTTTTTAGAGGGCTTTGCAAAAAAAAGGAACCTAAACATCTGTAGAAGAAGCCTTTTCTAGTCCCCTTTAAAAACGGGTACTGATGAGGAGTTGGCAGATGCTAAACATTTTACGGAAAAAAAATGGCCACTGTTACCCCCGTGTGCCCCCAGTAGCCGCACCTGACGGTAAATCATATAACAGCTCTGAGAACAATTAAGCGACGAGTACCTACAATACATCGTCCTACCGTCCTACGGATAATTATAGGAAAACAAATTTCATGCGATGGCGTTACTGTTGCTGGTTGCTACATTAAGATCGTCGGTTATTTACATCTCACTTTTCTCGGGCCAAACTAACTGATGCTTGTAAATTGCGCAAGACAATGTGAAGGAAAAAAATACACAGCATATTACTACCTGCACGTTCGATCTATAGGACTGCATAAGCAATGGTACTTGAACGAGTGGAACAATAGGATAGTACCGGTACATGTGAACCTGTCAGAGAAGCCACACTTTAGTTTTTACTGGAGCAAGAGCAAGACACACAAGAATTTCATACAGAATAACTGTATACACTACTACTGCCGTTGTCATTATTTGGCAGCTAAAAATAACACTCAGATGCTCATGAGGCAACGATGTCGCTCTATGTATCCATACAGAGAGACCCCACAAGATGCACAAGCGTCAATGACCGTCACTGAAACAGAGTTCGAATAAATGAAAATTGTATTTACACTTAGAGCTAATGCTCCAGGCACAGAGCACTAGAAGTGCATCAGGGTGTAACATATTTTTCAAACATAGAGTTTGAAAGCGTCAATAGCTTTCATGTGCAGCACAGGGGAAGTAGCAACCTCTTTTGGCCTGAGAGTATGTGAATAGGACGGATTGCATAAATTTGCCGCACAATAATTTCTAACACTGGTACGATGCGCGCGTACACCGTCACATGCGCGGCGGAGGAATTAACAAGGTAGGAGAGTAACAAACGGCATCACCTCACTGACCTGAGGTCAGGTCAACACTGTGGCCTGCCTCCTCACGGTACCAGGGAATCGACTTCGGAGGGCACCTGTGACGCGCCTCACACAATGGACAGTGCAACGTTTACTCAAGCGTGAAGGCGCCTTCCAACCACACCATATTAATATTACTTAGTGACCTAAGATAAGAGACACTTCAAAACTGGGAGACTTGAACTGTGAAGGTCGCACCACGGAGAGAGGCGGAGGTGGAATAAATGATTACGAATGGGGAGGTGTTCAGGTCCTACGTATAGCTGCTCTTGATGGAGATATGCCGGCAGAAGATGGGGAATAAGAGGGCACGCTGCGACAGAACTAATAGAGTTAAAGCTGTACAGAGTAGGAAGTAGCTACTACGAGCAAAAAACTACGCCAAAAACATTTTTCTTTATGTGCATAACATGATGTCTAAAACTGATGACATTCGCTGCGAGCTTTGAAGCAAATTAGGCCGACCCCCGTGATCTGATATCGGGGCTCACCACTGGTTTTCTTCTAATATTTTTGGAAAAAGAAAGGCGGTATCAATTTCTCAGATATACTTAGTTTGTAATGCAGGAATAACACAAAATTTAATGCACTTGGTTATGTAGGCAAACAAGAAGATGGAAGTCCCGACATCCAAAATTTGGATTCAGTAACCTCAATTTGGTGGGCGACACACTAAATAACTTGTTATTCTAACGAGCATTATGAATTTGCTGCGTCGAGTATGATTCTAGTCCGAGGCTAATAAATTAAACTCTTTACCAAAGTCTTGTCCAAGGAATCCCAGGCGCGAGAGAAGCCAGGTTACGACACACAGTCCAGAGCTAGCGACCAGGAAGGCTGTCCCAGGCGCGAGAGAAGCCAGGTTACGACACACAGTCCAGAGCTAGCGACCAGGAAGGCTGTTCTAATAAATCTCTAATTTAACACGGATAAGTACATATTTTCTTTTTATGTGACACAGCTCTAGATTGCAACACACCACGACACAAGTTGTGATATCTCCATATTAAATTATTTGGCGCTCACGTGAATCTTTAGGAATTTGCAGTAATTTGGATCTTGCTTAGAATTACATACGATATTCGATACCTGCCCCGATAACTAGCAAAGACCGGCACAAACCGAAAAGGCGAATCAAACATTTTATGATTTTGAACAGCATAGGCAGCAAACTGCTTTGCGTTATCACCTCATATTCCTAGGTACGAAATACTGACTTACAGACTACAAAATAGTGTAACTGACAGCAAATTTAACAAATAGGCGCTGAATTACGGTGCGAGTGACATATCAATTCAATATATAATCAAGCATTTCGTATTGCATACCGCAGGAAAGATTTTTATTTCTAGAGATCCAACGGCAGTAACATTTTTCACTAATACGTTGGTGAGGGCAGTGGTCCTCATTCCCTGTGATCACCCCTCACTCCCCAAACACTGCCTATAGACGGCAACACAGCCCGGTACCGCAGCCACTCACCACGTTAGGAACCAGAGACGTGTTGCTAAAACAGTACATTAACTGCCCAGTCGCCGAACTTTATCACCGAACTAACACCAGCACCCAATTGGCAGAGCTGTGAACTGCGCCGAACTTCACACCAGGTTCTCACTATAACGCCCGCGCGCGCCCCACAAACAATGAATCTCATAAAGATGGAGGAAGACAAACGGCAGGGACTTCTCACAAACAAGCAACGCTACGAGACAAGTCGCCTCTCCTGTTACGAGCAAACGAACATAAATATCGGCACGTGACGCCCGGCAAATGCACTTCGTCGTAAACTCCGTAAAAAATATTCCCCAACATTTCAGGCGAGTTGAATCCCTCGGATCCGCGACCTTACATCCCAGTCTGAGAACGCGGAATCCCTGACAAAAGCGCGCGCTGCCTTTCGGAGAGAAAAATTTCCGTATTTTTTACGGAATATGTCCGTTTGAGCGAGTATAGGAACACTGGAAAGTTCAGTATGACGGTAGCAGTTTTATTCAAAGTAAAAAATAAAATAGTCGCCAATACAAGAGCTCGACACTGCTCGTCTGCCGCTCTAGTCTAATATCAGTAGAAAAAAAAGATACCATAGGAGGCGAAGAGTTTTTCTACGTTCGATTTATTTGGTCCTATATGCGTGGTAAACATTTGTTGCAATATAGAGTCGGACAGCGTCCCACGTCGCCTGCAGTAGCGTACGTGATGTTCGTCAAAAAGGTTGCCGAACGTACCGCTACAAATTTCCTTCCAGTTACAGTATTGAAGAAAGCGATAAACTAAGCGCAGTCCGTAAAATTTCTGAACGGATGCAAAAAAATGAGTGGTGATTTAAAAATGGGGCGCGCGTAAACCGTCCGCCTCCACACAGCAGAACAGAGAAGTCAAGGTCCCGCTGGGCAAGAGAGAGCAAATATTATGACAAATTAAAATGCCTGCGCAGGGCTGCCAATTATCGACGTAAGGAAGCAGGACGCGGAGGGCGGGGTCACCCCGATGGGGCCACTCGGAACAGGGGGCGCAAAATTAGCGCGGCCGTTGTAACGGAGCAAAAATGGCCGGCACCGCCAACAACCGCATTGAATTTTAAAACGAGCTCTCGGAAGGTGAAATCTGTGTCAAAAACAGAGCGAAGACCTTGTGCAAAAATACATAGAACGTCATTATAAGCGCACGCACGGGACGAGGTGTTGCGAAAACGACTAAAAAAACGTAGTGGATTCGAAAACGAGCTGGGACGGTGGAACGATAGCTTTAGCTAAAATAAAAAAGTGGGACCGTGAGCAAAACTGCAACGCTCATTGTGGTTTGGGCGCGGCGGTGAGGAAATGAAAGCAACGTCAGAGATGTAGCCCAAAACTGCAGTGGCCTAGCAGATTGCAACTTTAAATTATAAAGGTATCAGGTTCTGTCAGAGAAGCGGAATTGTTATTACTTACAACCGGAGTCATTTCCAAAAAATTGTACAGTACGTGGCAAGTAATCAAATACAAAGAAGCTGCGCCTCCGGAAAAAAAGGCGACAATATTACTGAAGTTGCGCTATTCCACGGTTCAAATAAGCATGGTAAAAGATAGGTTGTAAGTTTTATGTTCTACTTACAGTTGCGTAACGACGAGATTTGTACAAACCCAAGTACAGCTCAGGCACAAAAACTGCAAAGCTGTTCAAAAATTTCTGTAGAAATCAATTCGCCGGTGCCTCCCACGAAATGGGCAACAGCTTTGTCTAATCACAAATAATGTACATGGCGGGGAATCACCAAAATTAGGGAGCTAGAGGGAACATCTACTAGGGCTTAACGTAAGAAACACACGTAATTACCACCGCCAAGGAAGTTATGTTTTCGTTGGGTTTGTCTGTCTGTCACCAAGATAACTCAAAAAGTTATGGGTGGATTTTGACGAAATTTACAGGGATTGTTAGGTATGTTAGGAGGAACAGATGGTTAACTTTTGGTGAAGATCCGACCATCAGTTTGTTTGTCTGCCTCACTTTGGTCAATGCCATAACTCAAAAAGTTATGGAGAGATTTTTATGAAATTTACATGAGTTGTTAGGTATATCACAAAGAGTAAATGACCGAATTGTTGTGATGATCTATATATTCGTTCGTATGTTTGTTGCTGTGTTTGCTTTTATGTTTGTTAGCGCAACAAGGATCTTAAAAAAAATCGCAAACTGTTAACACTATTAACAGGCACAAATGACTAGATTTTGGAGTTGAAACAAAAGAAATCATGGTTTCAGAGCCAATTTGAGTTTTGCGTTACCATTGCCTTTCTTTACGGAGGCATGCGCTCTCAGAGTGCTCTAGCTTACAGCACTTTTAAGGTACCCGTATATACGAGCCTTAAAAGGTGTCCTCTTACTGTCTCCGTGTCGCAAATAACACCTCACTCACTCGAATAAGGGATAAACTCTAATGAAACGACGTCGAAATACAGGAATTTTTTACTTTACATTCCCAGAATCCTCTCAGCCAGCAGCAACATACGGGTAACATATCCGCTAAAGCCAAGGTGCGCAAAAACAGCCGCCTAAAAAGCAGAAATACAAGTGGTCACTCGTGACTGCAACTAGTAGTTCTTTGACAATTACCAGCCAACGAAGATGACGGGACACAGCACAATCTGACCAGTGAGCTGCCTCCCATGGAAGAGCAAGCATAAGGAGCACGAGCTAAGAGCAGCAGACCAACAACAAAGCGAGTTTGGCAGGGCTGATCCAAGAAGATGAAGTGGAGGCAGAAGGGGGCGCAGGCCCCGACAATACTGTCATGCTCCAGCGGCTACCTCGATCTTCCTCCTCAACAAAAGAGAAGACCTTCACCTCTGCAGCCACA
>LQNS02278170.1:26311950-26338235 GCA_001587735.2 Parhyale hawaiensis
GGGCTGATCCAAGAAGATGAAGTGGAGGCAGAAGGGGGCGCAGGCCCCGACAATACTGTCATGCTCCAGCGGCTACCTCGATCTTCCTCCTCAACAAAAGAGAAGACCTTCACCTCTGCAGCCACAACGATAACTGCTCGTCGCGCTTAATAAAGGAAACCACGCTGGTCAAATGTGCTAAACGCGTTACTTGTATCCGTTAATAATGGAAACCACTCGGGGCTACTGCGCTAAACGCGTTACTTGTATCCGTTAATAATGGAAACCAATAGGGGCTACTGCGCTAAACGCGTAACTTGTATCCGTTAATAATGGAAACCACTCGGGGCTACTGCGCTAAAAGCGTTACTTGTATCCGTTAATAATGGAAACCACTCGGAGCTACTGCGCTTAACTCGTTACTTGTATCTATTAATAATGGAAACCACTCGGGGCTACTGCGCTAAACGCGTTACTTGTACACATTTACCTATATAGAATACAACTCAGGCCTACTGTGCTAAACACGTTACTTGTGTGTATAGGTTAATGAAGCAAATCGCTCTTTTTGGCAGCGGTGCTAGACGCATTGGATACAGGGAGCTACATTAGTCAAGTGTTAACTCTTCGCTCATACATATAATGAACACACGGCTCGAAGGCATCGCTCAGTGTAGGTATCTAGAATACACTGTTTCCTGAGCGCGCATCACAAGGCTGTGCTCCACACTCATTATCTGAATCTGTGGGTAGTAAAGGAAATCAGTGAACTGGTCAGAACGGTACACTTCCATAAGAGGCGTGCAACGATTTGAAGCTGCTCTCCACTTCTGGAGGCAGAATGCGATACATGACATTGATAATGGGGAGGATGGAACCCAATCCCGTGTGGTGCATAATAATGGAGAAGCTACGCAGTCGCTGGAGGTACTACATGCAACATGGCACTCGACCAAGCAGCCGAGGAACAGTAAATGTGAAATTAATCTCAATAGGCGTAGCATTTGTAGACAATTCGTCCAAAATTCCAACTGAGACAGAATCAGATAGCGTAACAATGCAAGGATCACACCACCGTCACAGCTAGTTGTACCGGGCGACATGAAATAGGAAGTATGAAATGCAGGACGATGAGCGGTCATCAACACAAGTAATGACTGGAGCACGAAACAAGTAATTAGAAGCAGAGGAAGTTCCGTTCTCAATCTTCACTGCAGTAAGAGTCATTGCGCGCAAATGTGACAATTTCGAAAATATCAGACGAACAAGTCTCTTATGGCGGGGCGTGCACTATAGACTTTTATACAAACACCGTGATGCCAGGATAGGCAGCTCGCACGTCGTCAATGCCGCCGTATCTATGCTACAGAGTTTAAATACACTTCAAAACGACGAGTGAGTTGCTCATTCACGCTTCCAGTTGCTCGTGGGAATGGCTACGTGGCCTCGGCATAAGAGGCTGTTCAACTTGCACGGTGACATCAAGGAATTGTTGGAAAAACAGCAGAGGTCGCTACGTCGTCGGTCGCACTATACACTGCTTCAGTCCCCAATCATTAAGAAAACAAAGATGGGCATCGCCTCGCACGTACTCTAAACGCAACAGCTCGGACAAGTACGAATCAGCTGCCAGAAATTTAGCACTAACGAGCTCTATTTCCTTAAGCTAAGACCAATGGCACCTCGAGAGCGCACGCAACAAATCGCAATTTTTTTCAGGACCAGAAATTTTCTGTTCTACCCTGAGTACGACCGCGCTAGGAAGGGCAGAGCATGTACGGAACAAACATTGACCGCTGCATGCCTAGTCAACGGACGCCAGATAGCTACACAGGCGAACGACGCAGGAAGGAAACATTCCACTTAATTTTACTATCTTCAAGCCAGTGTCAGCAGTTACAATTATTACAGCACAACTTTGCATTTGCTCTCTGCACTTGACCCACACCCGATGTCTCGCTATCATGTCCACGACTGCATAGACAAGGACAGAAAGCATTTAGAGAACTGTAGCTGCCAGTAAGCCGGTACAATAATCGCGCTCAGGTCTGTTGCAAAAGAATTACCCTGCAACTGATATTTGGATCTACCAAGCTACGCCGCCAGCGATCTTGGATAACATGCGCGAGGCTGACGCGTGTAGGTCAGGGATCAAGATCTCCTCGGTGGAGTTAGACAAAGAGAGGGCGAGGGAAAGTCCAGAGATGGTCGTTAGCAACAAATTTTGGAATGTAGAAGCTGATCCATTAATTGCTGGTGGAGAACAGGTCCGCAAAAACTAGTAATTGGCTTCATTAATATTCAAAGGTCAGACCGAACGCCTAAGCAGAATCGATGTATTTATTATGCAATGCACATGTTTCATCGAATGTCTTCGAACAGGATATGAAGGTGACTGATTACGGATCTCTTGGGCTTTAGCTTTCAGATAGTCTAAGGTGCGACCGATTTCGAGGGCTGACTCGACTTGTAGCCTGCGCGGGTACACGACAGAGCAAACAATTGGTGCGTAGCCTGCTGAGTACATGAGTGCAGTTAGCTTAAGCGTTGTTACGGATTTGCAACAGAGTACAGACTAAGCACTGCTTTAGCATTTAAAAAACTCTTAAATTGATATCTCAGTTTATTTAAAAATAATCATTAGCTAACCCCCCAAAGCATCAAAGCTCGCATCCTCAGAAGATAGTTGTATTTCTTACCAGTAACCTGAACTGAACGTTGAGGTTCGTCTCAGGCAAACTCCCGAAAAAAGTGTAATTATTTAGGAATAAATTATGCTGTGTAATATGGGCTAGTCTCAAAAAGAGAAGATAAAATCGCTGCCAAACAATCTATTCAATACGACAAACTGGCCATCTGAAGGTGGAAATAAAATTTCTGTCTGGCCTACGTCAGATTTATATGAAGTTTGATTATCTAACTGCAAGTCGCAGTGTAGTAAGCTAAATGAACGCTTAGCTTCAATAAAATGGTCATTAGGTCAAGTAAATGATGGAGTCGTTATTCAGCAGCAGTAGTCAATAACACACAACTCACTCCGAGAGTTCCAAAGCCAATGGCAATAAAATACGGCAAAGTGAAAGGAAGACTAACTCAGCACCAAAGCTTGCTGTCATGCGCCCAGCCATCCTTCAACTAGGACTCTTTCCACTACAATCATAAAACAGGAGGCCATTTTATTTTTGGAAACATTCGTGCAAGGATAGGGAGAGTGAAGACTTGTGCAATATTTAAATACAGAAGTCTCACATTTTACCCATGTGGCAGAATTAAGGAGCCGCAGAATGACTTCAAACCCTGGTAAGGGCGATAGGTACTGTACATGCAAGCACGAGGTTTCCACGTGCGCATCGCAAACACCGCGTACATCAGGATCCATTGTCGAGTAATCCCTCTCTAACCTCCACAGCAATGTAGGTATCTTTGCTGCGAGTAAACTCACAGCGGGAATGAACAACTACCGTACTTAGAACTCGCTAAAAATGCGAGAATATAGGCAGTTACAAAGTTACGCTTCTATAAGTACCTAAGTAAAATTTGTACAGTAACATGAAGTCTACCGAGTATATAGCGCCAGTAAAGAAAAAGAGTCACCCAAGAGGGGCACAAATTCTGGACCACGCAACCACAGATTGGAACTGGACGTGGGAACTCAGAAGTGACAGAAGTTTTTGGGCGACTATATCGATAGGTCACAGTCGAGTTTGACCTACGAGTTCGAACGGAGGACAGAGGCACACAACGAGTGAACACCTGTAGATAGGTAGAGGTCGGAATACTACCAGAGGACACAGGTAGATGTCGGAATACGAGAACAAACCAGCTAGAGATCCGAGTACTACAAGATGACTCGGCCAGAGGTCGGAATACTACGAGAGGATACGGGTAGATGTGAGAATACTACGAGAGGAGACGGGTAGATGTGAGAATACTACGAGAGGAGACGGGTAGATGTGAGAATACTACGAGAGGAGACGGGTAGAGGTAGGAATATTACGAGAACACACGAGTAAAGGTCGAAATGCTACTAAAGGACGAGGGTAGAGGTGGGCATACTACAAGAGGACGCAGGTAGATTTCGAAATACAACGACAGGACGCAAATAACACATTATTCAAGAATACGTCAGTATATAACACAAGCGGAGTTGCATTGCACAGGCACAAAATGCACGGAGAAGAAGACGACGGTTGTGGTAGAGGCGAGCACGCGACACGCGGGAGGAGGGCAGGCAGGCAACAGCTGCATTAGATCCAGTGACACAGATGGGGCCGAGGTGACAGGGAACACACACACAGGCGACACTACCGAGCAGGGGCCGATCCCTGGCATAGATACGACCAGGTAAGGACGCGCCAGCCTTGCGGGGGGTCGTCAGTATTGCACCTGCAATGCTTCATACGCACCACTGCAGAATCCTAAGCTTTCAACTCTGCTTCTCGAGTCGCTGCGAACAATAGCAGCCCTCGCAGTTAATTTGGCGACAATGATCGTAAACGTATGCAAAAACTATAGCTGCGAGCACAATAACATGGGCTAAATTGTTGGTACATGAAGATACAGGTGTCATGAGCACGGCGTTTATTTTCCCCTGCCCCTGACATCTCGCCCCAAAACGTCCCTCTATCAAATTGCTCAATAATAACTTTTAACATTACTCATAGTCTATTTATCAAATGTTCAAAAATATTGATTTGCGCCCTCCAAACACCTATTTTCAAAATGTACAAATTATTGTTTAGCTTTCTCGTAACTCTAATTCAGAATATTCAGAATATGGTGTTAATTCATGTTGATTTGTTCAAGAAAAGCCGAGAGTAACGGTCAGGCTGAGGGGAAAACTGCGGCGCTACCCCAGCCTCACTTTATCCCCACCTAGGCGGGGGGTGCCTTCAAATAATATCAAGGCAGAAGGAGTTGCCAGTTAGTCAAATTTCTTATTATTTCTGTGAATTATTTCTTATGGCTAAGGCAAGAATATTCATAGTTTTGATCAATTTAATTTATTACAATAAGAAGCTTTTCCAAACTTTACTCAGAAGGAACATATTTTAATAAAACAGATAAGCCTAACAGCTCGGAGCCCCACGAGTGTAGATTTTTGCGATGGGTCAGCACTCGGCAGAATCCTGTGTGAGTGCCTATAGATAAGGTGTGCTGTGAAGCGCTCGCCAAGTCCGTTTATGGACTTGAGCCATCGGAAGACCCTGCGAGTACCAAGTTGAGTATTTCCTATTTTCTACAGTGTTATTTGTATCTAATCTGGGCTATTGAGTAGTGGGGGTTAGAAGAGACTTTGCAATTGGAAATGGGTGACTAGCAGGCAACCGTGAAATTGTACCGGTACATCAGCATTATTAGATGCCGAATAATCACCTTCAAGAATTTTCCATGATTTTTATTTAACCTTATGTCTGCAGATGTAGGTTGGAGAGAGGTTAGAATCGAAAATTCAAGGTTTGCTCGTATTTAATTCCCTGGAATGGTTAGCATATGGCAACTGTAGAGTGACCTGGACCTAGAAACAAATCCCTTGCCATTTCATACGATTTCTACTAAAATATAATGAGGTCAATCACACAGGCACGGCAAGCAAAGGGTAACTTAGTGCATCGATAATAAAAACTAGTGGCGATCACTAATATTGTTATAACTAGTCCAATTCAACTTTCATTCAATTCCACATAGACAGCATGGGGAGCAGGTGTCTCTATCAACTAGTGCCTTTACTTTGCACATATCCGCAAGCAGGTCAACTCTAACAACTTAATATTCTAATATTGTGCTAATGACCAATACATCTAGTCTGTAGATTTTGGGGCCCGCATATACAAAAAAATAGGAAACAGAATATAAGAAGGACATGCGCAAAGTTTTGATAGCTACAGCTGTAGGGCTCTAAAGTGGAAGAGAACGCGTCATCGCCAGTGATTAAGTTACGGATAAATCTTGTGGAACATATTGGAGAGAGAACGGTCCAGTACTGCTAACGGTATGAGTAACGTCTCTATAGCGCATTGCAATCCTGTTCAAGGATCATAGGCGAGATATTATTTTTATTTTTTAAATTACACTAAGGTACGCATTGGAAGTAAGTAAAGCACACAAATAATTTATAAGATAGACACGTTACGACAGCAAAAGCCAAAAGTCCGTGTAAATTCCTAGCATTCTGATACAAGTGCATTATTATTATTACTGTACGTACTGAATACTTCAGCTTCCGTCTCCGCAAAAACGGTCATCTAACAGAGGAAGAAATAGGGGATATTTAGCATGTCGATATAACGGGGCACTCGGGCAGAAAGGTGTTTCTACACAGGATCAAGGCGCATGGGAACAGCAAGTCGGGAAAGAAGAGAAAGAACAGTTAACAGTAATATCAGGAAGAGTTTAAATGGAAAGGAAGCTAAGTGGGCACGAAAAACAGACGTTCCGAAGGCTTAGCTAATGGCTATGGTAACCTACAGGGTCTCCCTGGGAGCGCTGCTCCCCAATACATACATAAGATGGGTGAACCCAACTGCTCTGTTATGCAGACAAGGCCACAAGGTTAGGTATAACAGAATGGACAAGACTGATAAATTTATCGATAAATAATCAACTGACAATGAAAGGAACATGGGCCGATCTGTAAGACGAAATAGCTACGGTAGAACACTGCGCGCAGTGTAACAAGCATTGCAGTTAATATATGGAAATGAACAAGACGCCGCATGCAGGGAAGCAGCCAGCAGTGCACCTTGTCACAGGCTACAGAGTCCAGCGCCAGCAAGGAGCCGGACAGGTGGTGTTAGGTCAGCTACACTAGATAAGGTCCTCCTCTTATAAATAATCTACAGAAGAAAGAAGCTTAAAGGAAATGGCCAACTGGAAGCACGGACCCTGTGACCCGTGGGTACAGACGGGCAAATAGTGGCATGTATATAGGGTAGTAATACGACTGACATGCAAGTACCATAACTCGCTGTACCATAAGCTATGGAAAAAATAAGAAGAAGCTTGTTTGTGGCCAAAAGCATAACGAATGCAGAGAACATTTGGGAAATTAAAAGGACAAAAAACAAGGAAAGTGGGTGTGTCCAAGTATGGGGGCCTTCGGTGTCTTGGTGACAAATCGTACGGCACATCAGACTTTAAAAAATTATGATTTTTGGGCAACTGTATATGACTTATTTAGAAGCGGTAACACCAAAACCAAATGAGCAACTAATTTCAAAGTAGTTGCCAACACATGCAACCACATTCGCAATTTTTTGTATATGGCACTGGTGGCAATGACAGCTGTCCACCAGACAGTCCAGCGAGGAGAATTACGGGACAAGCTCAGAAGAAGGCTAAGACGGACAATTAATTAGAATCCTCTTAGCTTGTTGACCCAACGATGACGCTGAAATGAAGATACACTATAGTTTAGGCGAAGAAAATAAACAGTCCTCCGTGTCATGTGGTTTCAACGGTAGGAGTATAAAATTTTTAGCGGTCAGAAAACATTGCTGCTCGAATACAGTTACGGACAATAGGCTCCGCAGGTAGAGTGTGACGAGAAGCTGGAATAGGATAGCCGTACTGGAAAGGAAGATTTGAGAAGTTCGATGAGAATCCTTATAGGACAGCGGCAGCCATGCCGTACGTGGGTGGCCGCCTCTTGACCCTTATGAGCGACACAGAGCACAAAAAAAAAAAAGAATTAGTCACAACTTGTGGCTTCGAAAGCAGACACATGTGCGAAACCATCACTAGTGCTGTCACTTCGAGTCATCAAGCTTAACAACTCTGGAGTTTTGAAGCCAAGAACATGACATTATTACAATGGATTGTGAATTTTCTAAGTTCTTTTTTCGGGGTCAAACAGGGTTAGAATTGGCTAAAACAGGGTTAGAATTGGCTAAAACAGGGTTAGAAACAAGTTGGAGTAACAAGTACGACACTGAATACGAAAGAAAAGCTACGACTATTTCTACTTCATGATCCCATGTAGCGCAACTGTCTGGAAGAACTTCGTTAAAAATACAACACTTTTACTGACCCATAAAATACTACGATATTAATAATTATGGAGTCGTAAGAGAACATGGCAGCACCACTAACTTACAATGCACCATTTATAGGGTTGCTGCAAACCTGCGCGAGACTGCACTTGCAATGGCATCAACAGTGACACAGCGGTAGTGGCACTACGTGAACGCAATCCGACACTGCAGGCCCAGGCGTCCAACTACCGTTAATGTCTGTGATCTGGCGATAACGTTTGTGGTTCGCCAGCCAAATACAGCAGAAGATTTAGCGGTCCACTGATAAGATAAGCTTCTGATAACAAGCGAGAAAAAGAACACGTAGCACTTCAAGGCAATTTTAAATGACGGTCCGACATTCGCACATGTTACCAATGCACGTAGGTACGTACAGTCAGGCAGGAAGAAAAGAGGAAAATAAAGGTTCGTCAGCAAAGTTTGAGAGATTTGGAAGGTAGCAAACTTTCAAGAGCGAGTGGCGTGAGCGCGCGCAGCGGTTGTGGAAAACAGCTTTTGTTGCGGCCGAGCTCAAGTGGACGCTAACTCGCAACTCTTCGAGGACTATTTGGTCACGCTTCAAAAATACCTTAGTCCCCATTGCCACCACTACACCTCAGAACTGATTGCCTATTTTATCCACCATTACAGCCTTGGACTAAATGCCCATTAGCTATTCCAGGAATCCAAATCATTACGAAACTTGAAGTTTAATCGGCATGTCCATAGGCTGCTACCAGTAAGCTAGACGATGACTTGCGCGTGGAACGAGCGAAATTATGCCAGAATAAAACAAACGTGTTTACACCAACACCCGGGCAACCGGCAGGTACCGGCCCTTGGACCAGCTGGTACCGGCCCGTGGACAAACTTGCACCGCGCCGCATACGAAATATTTAATTATTTATAATTTTATTTACCGAGTAGAGCGACTTTTTACATTCCAGGTTACAACATAAATGACACCCACCCCCCTCAACGTCGATCGATCAGTGACGACAAAAAGAAAAAAAAAAAGTTGGAGACCACTACTGCTGAATAGTGTGTGGCATAATGTAGCCCCTAATTTAGACTGAGAAAAATCACTCGATGGTATTTGAGCGACCTGGAAAACTGGAAGGTATTTTGTTTACCTCAAAGGTCTTAGAAATTTTCAAACTGGCCTGCGCCTGTAATAGAAACTTCACAACATTAACTAGAGCACTCTGCGAGCGCACACCTCCGCCAAGGAAGGGAAAGGTAATGAAACATTTATAGGTACTGTTTCTGAAACTATGATTTTCTCTCTAACAACACCAAAATCCAAGCATCTGTGCCTTCTGACGGTACTAGAAGCTTCTGTGATTTTGTTAAAGATCCGCTTATAACTTTTCGAAAAAGGCTGCTAACAAACATTCTAACAAATATGAGTCAAACATACAAACGGAAAAACCGATCGGTACCGAAATTTGATCATTTATGTCTTTTAACATTATTAACAACTACTACAAATTCCATAGAGATCCATTCATTATTTTTTGAGTTATTGTGCTAACAAGCATAAAAAGCAAAACAGTGACAAACGAACGAACGGATCTTTAAAAATTTTGTCATTTACTCGTCATAATATAGCTAACAACTCATATAAATTTCATAAAAATCCGTCCAAAACTTTTTGAGTTATTGCATTTAGAAAAATGAGGAAGACAAACAAACGGATGCACGGATCTTCACCAAAAGTTAATCATGTTTCTCTTAGAATACCTAACAATCCCTGTAAATTTCATCAAAATCAGTCCATAACGTTTTGAGTTATCTTCATAGCAGACAGAAAAACCTGAGGAGAACAACCTCCTTGGCGGGGGTAATTAATGGTAACATAATAACCACACTAGGCATCCGCGCAAAGGCTGGTTTTTCGCTTTGGAAGAATTCAAAAAGTATATAAAATACTAAAACTCCCAGACCCAAAATTAGAGCTTGCTGCTCTTTTTACCTCCCCACTGGCAAGAGTCGGCACAAGTCACGAAATGTCACGTGCAGCATCAAGACTCTTCACAGACCTGCCAAAAAATGCAGGTGCAAAAGCACTTTTCAGGCTCAGCAGGAAAAGTTGTAGCACCGAATAGCGGCTGCACGGCTTGAGTCAGTCAGGAAAAAATTTTCGCTCCGAAGTAACTGCTGAAGTATTATTAGCCCATAACCAATTAGTGATGACTGTGTGCTCAGCAGACACTACTAATGTACTTTTAGTGCCAATCAGAGAAAGCGAAACATGGGTAATTATACTGCCCGCCAAATGCACCCTTGTTCAAAGTGCAAAATTGTTTGGGCCGTCGATGCAGTGCGGACAACCCACAAAGTGCAGCTGCAACATAAGCGCAGGCCCTGAAGTGGCGGCTCCTCAGTCCATACCAACTTGGGCAATGAGCCGCTCATGTATCCACTTTTGAAGCAGAGGAGAGGGCAGGGCGGGTGATGAATATTAGCCTAATCTTGTCATAGGACAGATCGTAAATTTTATATCACGAGAGAGAGGTTCAGAACGAGTTGATAAACGGAAGCAATAGCTCAGCCGCCCAGTCGTATGCTATTACAAATCAAAAACTGCAAGAATAAATTACATTAAGAGCAGACGTCACTCGCTTTAGGGAGGAACATTCAGAGGGTAAAGGTTTACTAGAGAAAAGTAGACGACAGCAGATTATTTAAGTTTGCCCGAAATTCGGCAGGAGAACGCGAAGTGCACATAGAAAACGACCGCGGTGTTTGCAGGGATAACTTCGTTAACATCGCTGCTTTCTGCAGATCTGACATCAAAAAGTGATGCATCCTGTACAAGCGATGAAGTAACGGTCATTTTAATTAAATGTACAAAGAAGACGCAGAAGCACAAATCTTACATTGTAAGGTACAGAAAAGCAACGAGTACGACGCAGCCCATCTACGCATAGACCAGCGAGGGGTGGAATTTGGCCGAAGACGAGGTAGGGGAGCGGCCGAGTTCGCTTAAAACAACTTCGCCCCCCGGGAACGGAATGACAAAACGGCTGGATTTATTCGGGGCCGGGGATTCTATCAGTAGTTACTATGAACTAAAATTACGCAGGGGTCGGAGTCACTAATAATAACTTAGCGGGGGTCTAGGCCACATAAGCTGGCCGCAGTCCCGGCCAGTCAATACAATATACATATAAGACCTTATGCGTCATAGTAGCCAAGTCACATAATCACACAGTTGAACAAACCATCAAGCGTCACAGTGGCAACTAGAGAACTCTGAGAGCGGATACCTCCGCCAATTAAGGCAACGGTAGCAAAAAATTCAAATTGGCTCTGAAACCATAATTTCTTTTGTATAAATTCCAAAATCTAATCATTTGTGCCTTTTGATAGTAATAACAGCTTGTGCATTTTTCTTGAAGATCCGTTCATAACTTTTTGAGTTATATTGCTAACAAACATTAAGACAAACATGAGTCAAACATACAAACGAACAAACCGATCTGCACCAAAATTTAATCATTTGTCTTTTAACATTACTAACAACTCTTATAAATTTCATAAAGATCCATTCATTATTCTCTGAGTTATTGTGCTAACAAGCATAGAATTAAAAACTGTGACAAACGAGCGAACAAACGGATCATTACTAAAATTTTGTCACCTACTCTTTGTTATTTATATACCTAACAACTCATGTTAATTTCATAAAAATTGATCCACAACTTTTTGAGTTATGACATTAAGAAAAATGAGGCAGACAAACAAACAAACGGATGGACATATCTTCTCCTAAAGTTAATCACTCCTAACATACCTAACAATCCCTGTAAATTTCGTCTAAATCGGTTCATAACTTTTTGAGTTATCTTGGTGACAGAAAGACAAACAGCCAGACAAACGAACACGACGAAAACATAACCTCCTTGGAGGAGGTAATTACAGCCACATCACTTAACTTAAAATCCATTAGCAATAAGATTGACTTCGCACAGAGCTGGGCGGAGCCAAAATGGAACAACTGCATAGAACTCGAAAGTCTGGAATGCAGCCCTACTTGGACAAGTGTGCCGATCATCCAATGGCGTACGGCACTGTAATTAGCTTACATGCAGTATGGAAACTACAGACGTTTTAGTATTGAAACCTAATAGTAAAGTGCTTTCAGTAACGAAGTATGATCACCACATGATTTGAATCATGTAAGTGGAGACAGAATCTTAACCTACCTTCTTATAATGAATTTGAAATTAACATCATATAAGCCACATAACACATTACTGCTTAGGGAGCCCATGGGAAGCACATAGTTCTGAGAAATACATGGACAGTTCTGACACCAACAGCAGGGAAGAGCACACGAACAATTTCTGTATTTTATCCTCCTACAGAAAAAATTTCTTTTCGAGAGTAACATCGTTTTGCACTCTTTTTTTTTTAGAGGTCACCGGCAATTGTCAAGGCTGAACAGAGACGCCAAGTAACAGATATATGGTGCACAGATGAACAGAAAGTCAAAACATGCAATGTGTAAATTCAAAAGTCCATAAATAGTTCGTTCTTGTGAAGAACTGAGAGAAGTAATAACACGCGTGGCTTGTCGGATACTTTTACAACGCTTCCAGTTACGTGTGGATTCATGCTCATAATGGCAAGAAATAAATCAGCAAGGCATCCAGAGATGCTGTATTACTGCATAAGTCCATAAATAGTTCGTTCGCTTCCAGCCTGAAAGCGAGAAAAGTTGAAATTTATACGTTGTAATGCCGCGACACTTGCGGTAACCAAGGAACAAATCTTAGTGCTTCAAAGTATGCCAAGGCCCATGCTATAACACTATATAGGCTGTTTTCAAAGGAAAAATGCGTCTAGAGTACAAGGAAAGGTAAGAGTAACGAGTGAACTCACCTCGTGGTCGCAGCAGTAGCAAGGGTGGAGGTGAAGCAGCCGGCGGTGGAGGGAGTAGCATCAGTACGGACGATATATTCAGTTGTTACAGCAGGCACGTCATTGGTAACGTTCGGCTGCCACTTTAAAGTTTGTGTGGGCACCGGTAACTCAAACGTGTCTTGGCATTTACGTACGCGTACGTCAGACTTAGCGACGAAAGACTCGTCAACAAATGCGGCACCACGCGAATTCTTAGCAGCGTCCGTGAGCAGGGACCGACCTGATGGTCTTGCAACAATGTTTTCGTTTGATGGGGTCTTCGCCAACACAGAGTCCAGCGTGGAACGCAGCGAAAGATCGGACGCGAGTGTGCGTTGTGATATTTGTAAATTGCTACATGAAAAGTTAGCATTTGGGGAATACTGCTGGGAGTGGGAGCGGAACTCGGCACCGCGAGCCAGGGTGTGTGACCGATCTGGCGAATTACCGAAAAGTAGACTGTTTCCACCAGCCTCTGGTATTGCAGCGGTCACGATAGCTGCGCTGGCACTTGCCACACATCCATGTGTAGGCGAAAATTCAGCGGTCTCCACTGTGTGTTGCGGCTGTGCAGATGAAGGTAGATCTTTGGCTGAACCGCTACCTAAATTACCGGATGGCGAAGACCTACGATAATTTAAACCACTATTTCGGTCGCTCAATTTCTGTCCATGTCTTGTTAAGATGTCTGACAGCACCCGACAAGCCTCGGGAGCAGCTGAGTCTGCCTCCCAAATACCCTCGTACAGTTGCTCCTGGACGCCAGTGGAAGCGTTAAGATCTTTTGAATTAGCAACATTTTCACAGCTCGAAGAATTCAACAAAGAGTTTGAGTGCGGCGCTGGTGGTAAGTAAGAACGACGTTTCAGTGAATCATCCCGAACATCGCAAGATAACTGGCCAGACACGGAGCGAACTAATTTCGTAGACAGTAGACTAGAGCGCTGGTCTCCACTAGACGCACCTGAGGAGTTCTTACAATGAGGACTGGATACATGGAAGAATCCTGCACCAGTACTTAAATCACTTGCAGACGGATGCGTAAGAGTACTCATCGAGGTGACGCCACAACGAGCTCTGGAATTAAAGTTTTCCAGTTCACTTTGTGTAGTAGCACAAGAACTCGGTTTGTCTCGGACAGCTGCAGCGCTGACGTACTTATCTCCGCTAGATCCGTGGCACGGTTGAGTCCGAGCACCAGCAATACTTCGTACAACTGCAAAATTTCTCGGCTCACTCCGCAAGGTAGCAACCGAGGCTCTCACAGACCGAACAGTTACCGAAAGATTACCAGCAGTCTCATCACTTCGCTGGCATGGATGTATGCCATACTGCGACGGGCTGCCACCCGCACAAGCGGGGGTATTAGATTTCAAGTCCGCCGTATTTACAGGCATTGTAGAATTATCTGTATTTAACTTGCTATCACCATATTGTTGGTATTCCACAGCAGTGTCACGAACGCCCAGCTGAACTTTGGTGCTACTTTTTATGTCAAATTTCCCTTCTCCGAACACGCTTTTCACCACTTTCGGTCGTAATTCAATGTGCGTTCTTTCGTTGAGAAGTTTTCTGAAACTTGCTTTAGATCTTCGGCGTAGAGTGTTGACTTTCTTCCTATGTACGGCGGGTGGGTCACACCTCCTCACTTCCCTGGCGTGGGGAACTGCATGCACCTCGCATTCCAGCGACACCGGAGCACCTGCTCCGGGCTGCATGGGGCTCAGCTGGGGCGGATCACATGCGGGAAACGGGTCACGAATATCTTCTATGCAAGTACCACTGGGAACCTTATATGTACTGACTCGGACTTGCATCGCAGCAACTTGAGTAGCATCGGGATGATAAGCACTTAAATTAGTCGTATTAACTAGCGGGGGAGCTGTAGAAGAGAATGGCAAGTTTTCGATCGACGGACGGAGACAGCTAGCAAGAGACGAGTCGTTTGTGTGACTCTGTTTACGTGACTGGCCAACTTTAACGTTGAGTCTTCTCGGAAGCGAAGGATGCCGCCGCAAATTGCTGCTTTTCTGAATACCATTCATTTCGGATGCAATTCTCGGGTCAGTCAACCCTACATGTAGTTTAGGTTCACAGTTCTGCTCTGAAAAAACACCCACTGCACCTTTTCGAACAAATCCAGGGTTACTTCGAACAGACGTACAGCCATTCGAAACAACGCTCTGCTCAGAAGAAGGCAGCGGAAGGCTGGACGGTCCCAAAGATGTAAACATCCTGGGTGAGTTGTATTTTGTGTTCACATTTTCCTGTGAATGGCAAATCGGACGCGCAGTAAACGTGGAGAAAACAGACGCACAAACGTCTCTGCTCAGTTCAATTTGTCTTTTCTCCACGTGGATATTTCTGGCGTTTTCTTCAACTGAATTTGGATCGTTCCATGATGCCGAGCCCGAGTCTTTTGCAGGGACGGGCCACAGCGAGTGCAAATTGGACGTGCGAGAAGACTCACTCTGAGTGGCAATGTGACAACTGCGAGCCTGCGGTCGCGACAGCGGCAGAAAGAGTCTGGGCGGCTTCTTGGGAGCAGCCCTTTTGCCAACGTTATCCTGTGTATCCGGCGGCGGCAAGCGGTCCTGATGAAGGAACGGAATGACAATTGCCTCGCTTTTTGGCACAGCGTCGATTGTAATAAAAGGAGAGCCGCAACTCGGCATCGCACGTCTCGTGTAATGACTCAGAGCGGCGCCGTTAGCGTCGCTGCTGCAGCCGCCGGCGACACCGCACTGGTTATTATTCATCTTAAGGATCTTAGGGCTAAAGTAAAAAGGAGGGCGCACACCAGGTTTTGCTGGAAGAAAATTATCCCTGAAACTAATCTCAGATATGACGGACAAATCTAAAGCATCGATAGCACTCGTGGCGTTCTGTTTGGTTGGAGGCTGACTTACAGCGCAATCGCCTGTGGCGTCAGCGTCACGGAGGGCCAATATAGGAGTGGACGTGTCCACGGGGGGAGAAGTTCCGATGAACTCATTACGTGCCTGCCACGGACCGGGAGAATCCAGACATGGGTCCGAGTATGACCGCAAGCGGTACGGACGAGAGGCAGGTGCAGCGTCCCGCTCGAACAGAAAGTTCTCAGTTGCGTTTCCATCCTCTTCTGCAAACGTGGTTGAAAGGGACTTTCTGTTTGCACAAGCGAAAATCCGGGCGAAGGTTCCTTGCTTTGCCGTCTTCTTTGGCAGCGAGTTATTGTTTTCAGAGCCTCCAGAATACTTGTCGCTGTTTCTATCAATAGACAGGGCACAACGAGAGGCTAGGGTCTCAGAGGCCTCAGTTTTCAGAATCCAGTTTGATAAATCATAAGACATCGGCCTGGAGCGCCTGGCAGCAGCTTTCCGTCTCTTCTTGAACCCGTAGTCTTCACTGTCAGATAAACAGCCATCACCGTTTTCGCTCAGGAACTTCGTCTGGTTGATAAGTCGCAAATAAGAACTTTCGGTAGGAACTAATAAATTATCGGCAGAAAATGAACCTGACGTTCTTCGTAAATACGAAAATTCCGGCAACTGCGAAGGCTGTAGTGGAATAGACAGTCCAGGGATTTCTGCTGCCTCTGAACCTTCAACTGCATTGCAATCGCTGGAACCAAATTCGCTGCGTTTGTTTCGCCACTCAGAAGGGATCACGTTCTGGTTGGCATCATGCTCACCAGTACCACCTACACCACCACTACCACATCCGCTGTTACTCTTGTGAGGACCAGCAGCAGCTGGGGCACGACGCCCAGCGTCATCGGTCCATCGCGGGCGGGCGCGGGGTCCGCAACCGCCGCACACACCCAACCGGGCCAGCCAACCACTCCTGGGCCTGTTGGTGTCGAGGGTGCTGTCATCGTGAACACTCTTGGAATAGACTTTGGGTGAGAATTGCCCTCTCTTATTCCTAGTGACAACCAGAGAATTATCACAGGTATTCTGGGAATAGATAAACGAAGAAGCAGCGCTGATATCGGCGATGTTGGGCCGCACAGAGGAATGTTCCCTGATGTTTGTGGCAGGAGGCTGTCTGTTACCGACAGCGTAGGCGGACGGAGCAAGGGGAGGTTTGACAGCGGTCATTCTTGCTACTAAGTCAAACACTATTTGGTGTTGTACGACTTACACTAGGAAATTTAATGCTGATACACCATAATGCCTGGCGTTTGACACCCGTTGAATGGTGATTTTATAATTTTCGGGGTTGTCATCGAAGTGCTTAGACAGTCAGTTTGGTCTCTCTGCCTCTATAATATCCGACGCTATAGCGTTAGAAATGCTTTGGTATTCAGTGACAAGTTATAGCGGTAAAAATCTTTGGCATTCAGCAATGGCACAGTAGAAGACTCACTGGCAACAAGTGTTGCCTACATTATAAGAGCGGGCACTCAGCGTGATCTACACTAGACTTGCGGATTTAGTTATTAAATAAAAGGAGTCACTTTGTATAATATGGCTTCGACCCTAAAGTCCTCAGCAATCGACGATATCCCACAGTAATCTTCACGGCACTTGAGTGAAGTCAATAGACAATCATTTTCATATTTGTGAATATGAGAGCACTGCTTACTTCACTGCACAGTAGTAACTAACTATCCTACGCAACCATTTGACTGTTATTATGACGTACTATAGGAGAACATGCGGTGGTTTAGGCTAGTCTAAATAGTAAATCAATTAACTTGAAGATGTCACCAAACTGTACGCACATCAGCTCTGCAATACAAACGTTCAAGTGCAACAAAGAAAAAAAAACGGAGTTTTTTTTTAATTACGAATGCATCTTTTAACTTAAAGTCCATAACATGTGACATCGCAATACTGCGAGGCTAAACCGCGCGCACATTTTGGGGTGAGTTTGCCTACCCAAGTCTCACCCAAGAGCCCAAATTTGACACACCCGAAATTGAAAAAATAGGTGGTTAGGAAAACCAGACCTACCCTCGCCTAACCTACCCGAAGTTATGCAGGGTTCTTTCCCAACTTACCCGAAATTAGTTCGGGTTTCGGAGAGACGAAATATATATAAAGAACTCACTTCAAATAGCGATTCAAGTTTTTTCCGTGGTATCACAATATGTTTACAACAGGATATAAAATGTACTCGTCACAACGTCTATGTACCAGGACCTCATAAATAGACGACCAGTTAGAGAACAAGAGAAACTATTTCGACAGCATCAGTGCCGTCAGCTTCCACTCCTCAGCACTTTCCTTCATCTCGACAGGTGAAGTGACACCAGACGTGCTGTACGGAGCGTAGCACGGCCAGGCAAGGCTATTTAAGCACTAATATCCTGCCTGTAATAGGAGAATAGATAGCTACGACACACTCCATACACTGCCTATAGTAATTAGCCAAGTAGAGTTAGCACATCATAAGTCACCGACCCCCACAAGTTGGGTCTATGTGCGCAAGTGCAACAAAAGTCCTACAGATGAATTATAGATACTATCAACTATGCGAAGCCAAATAGCAATTGGGTCAAAAAATCAAAGAAAGTTCCGTCACTAATGGGGAAAATCAAATAAAGGACAGCTACAAACATGGCTTTTGCATTTCATGTACACACACATACACAAAATATCCAAGTTCCGCAGATTGATACTGTAGCGCTACGAGTCTAACGCTAACGTCACAGAATGCCATAAGCTACTTGCCGTCCAATCACAATCATAACTGTATAATGAAAGCATTGAGACAAGCTCTGCATCACGCATTCAGAACAAGGCAACGAAGCATAAGAATCCCACCAAAACTTCAATTGTAATTAACGCGTGCTACGAATACCTACACGTGCATTCATATTGCAACAAGAAGCAGCTCATCAGGTAGACTAAATATAAGCTGTGGAAAATTCAAGTATATTTTCGAAATGATAGCTAGAACTGGTCGTAAGGGGGTACCGGTCTTGTGTACCTTTGGAAGACCGTCTATGATTCCAGGAGAAGAACCTCAATTGTAAAGTGAACAGTGAACACCGTCCTAACCTATTTTAAAATGACATCCATGTACTCATCTTTCAACTCACAAAATGTAATGTGAATTTTCTCACAGAAGATATCACTACGGAGTAGCGAAGGTTCCACGTTAAATCTTCCCGCCAAATTACGACAAGAGACGTAAGATCACGAGGTGTCGCTATATAGAGCTTAACGTAAGCAACGGTGTTACACTACTTGCACTTCACAAATATCTTTCTGGGTCTCTTCACAAGGTACTAATGAAATTGCAAAGAATTGTGCGGAAGAAACACATCAGCAATGATATGCACACCACTAAATAGAACTTTTCACAATACATCCAAATGAGGATGGCGAGATGAAGAAATGGCGCGCAAATAACCGTAAGCACAACACTAATCATAACAAATTGGACTGACAACACGTTACACGACACAACACTTCATGAGTACTACCAAAAGTCAGTCCCATAACCAATAAGTACCGCTTGAGAGCACAACACAGAAGGCGACGATGGAAGAAGTTGCAGCAACACAGGTGTGATCAGTACGGCACCAGCAACACAAATGACTTATATGCAGAGAAGCCCTGGAATTAATAAGAGTCTTAAGGATAGCTTCCTCTGCAGCGGCAGGGCGTGCAACGGCAACAATGGTGGCCGACTCCCCCGCTCTGCCGCGGATAACAGCGACAGCATCCTCTCCAGGAGCAGCAATAGGGGCAGCGTTGCAGCTGCTCCACACACACATACAAACACAGCTCGTATTCAATGTACTGCGAGTGAGAACAATAATTGGCGACGGGACAGGGAGACTGGAGGAACCGGTTAAGCAAATACTCATTGTAAAGAATAGAATTGTAGTGGAATTGTGACGGGTTGCACAAACAATCGAAATGCACAGTGTTCGATAATTATAGTTACAACTTTTTTATGTACACTTTACTTAATATTCTCAAATTTCGATGTTGTATAGGTTTAAATATATGGTAAACATCTTTAAGCCACTGCGCCCAGGCAAGGAACAAAGAAGACAAGAGCGGTTGGCAAGTAATGTGCCAGAGTTAATTTTCAATGAAGAATGGCCTCTTTCATCTCCAGACCTTAATCCCCTTGATTTCAGCACTTGATGCGTGTTGGAGAACAAGGTCTATGCTTCCCATCATACAAATGAGAAGTCTTTGAAGGCAAAACTCTTGAAGGAATAGACAAAAATTACCCGAACTATCAATCGTGACTCTAGCAAAGCGTACCCCAAGGGTTTGTAGCAGGTTATCGATGCCACCGGAAGGCATATTGAATAAATTACGGACATTCGGAATTGATAATGGTTAAAAAACTGTTTATTTTGGTTTAATTTGTATATTTCGATTTATTTAATAAAAGTGGGGAAAACATTTAACGATAAATTTTGAACACACTGTAAATAAGATTGCACACAAACAGAATGCAGACATGATGTATGAGGAGATTTAAAGAACATTGCGCTTCACGTTCATAAAAATTATTACAAAGCGATGCAAGTACGGCTAGAATTAAATTAGTGTGTTTCAGTAACAAAATCACAAATTCTACAGCAGATAGGTAACGCTCTTTGCAGAACCACAGTTTATAAGGGTGAGCACGACTGCACGGTCGCTAGATTCCAGGGAATGCAAAGACGTAGATGCTACTGAAACCTTGCAACGGGTTTAGAGGCGCCTGCAATGCATGCAAAATGGAAAAGTTCTGGGTAAGGAAAGTAGAAGAATGGTGATATAAAGCAGCTGGCCCCCCGCTCTACAAACGTGAAAATGTCATCAGTTTCCAGTATACGCCCAATTCTATACCACAGATTACACAGCATCGCCCACAAGACGCGTTTAACCGGTCCCACGTACGTCTACAATAGATATAATTAGTGCGGGGGCTCAGCAAATCACACTCGGTACTTTGCGAGCAATTCAAATATAGAGATAAGACAGCGGAGGCCTGAGAGGAAGTAGTGGCATAACTTCATATGCATAGCAGATATAAGGAGCATATTTGTATGTATTGGAGAGTAGTACGAAAAACAGAACGACACCACGGAACAGCCTGACCACAGATGGAGAACTTCCTGTGCAGACGGCAGGTGTGAAGCGACGCAGGGGGGTTGGGAGTGGGAAGGCCGGTTTGTGTTGCAGCAACCGGTTGGTCGCGTGCTGTGTTGGCACGCGTTGTGCGACCGACCGCAGCTGTAACCAACTACTGCGTCTTGTGTGCAATACCGGACCGGCCACAGCTGTCCCAGCTTCAGTCACATTACACGCTCATAGCTTAGCATGGATAGTATAGTGGTGGGGTGCCATATAAGCGAGATACACTTATGCCTACGATGCCCGTTTAGTCCACAGAATTTCCATGTACGCAACATGAGTGAATTGAAACGGTAATGGATATAATGGTGGGTTACGATCTCAGCTAAATATACTTATACGAAAAGCGTATAGCCTACCAAACTTACATGGGACATGATTGACTGGCGTTCAGCTGTGATCCAACACACTGCACACGAGTCCAAGCAGCCCGCCCTGCATACAAACCGGCGCCGGCAAGTCTCTCACAAGAAACCCAATACCCGTGAGCAAGCACTGTGCTCCAGGCAGGTAGGGGTGTGTGCAAGACCTCACGTATGAGGCAGGACGATCCGAAGGAGGTCGACAAGAGGACACGTGGTAGTAGTGCACATGTTTCGCAAGCATGTCATCTCTCGCAATACAGCTATCCCGTTGTCGGGAATGCGTACATCATACAAGAGCCAAGTACGCTATGTTCACCAGCACTATTTTGTCGCTCGTACCGAGAACGATCATCTAAAGTTGTCCATAGAGGACGCAAAGCGGATACAACGCAAACATAAATTATGTAGTGAGTACCATACAGAGTATGTAATTAAAAAGCGTTACAACTTTTTGGCTCCAATCATGGAAAAAATTATGCCGGAAATAAGAAGTAGTAAAAAGTGAAAAAGTGTTTAGAAAATAATTTTTGGATGGAATAATTCGTGGAGACCCTGTTCTGAGAAATATTTAAGTAGCGTACGTGATGCAGTTACTTGATTGTATCAAATATCAGGCGTTCGCAAAGATCCCAGTATTGTGTGAGGCAAGACAGCAGAGGCGGGGCCTCAAGCAGCACTTCCAAGAAGAGTCATAATACAGGCACAGCTACAAAGAGTTACAGCGCAGTGCCACGTACAAGTAGCCAGCAACAGTTCTGCGAAGACTTGGCAGTACTTAGCAGTGCTGTAAATACAATGTCACCTTCCACGTGTCACCTCTGTACCTCACAGCAGGAGCCACAGCACGCCGGGACCCGCGACCACATCTGCTGGTGCCGCCGTTCCTATTATGCCGGACGCTTCTATTTTGATAAAAATTAATATCCCATAATGCGCTCCACCTTCACGATACAAAATCAACCGATTTCTTATATAAACATATATATAGTTAAGCAGGATCCTACGCGGTGCATGTATTGCCATAGGTCAGAGTCCACGTTTTTCATACTCGATGCGAGTATACCTAATGAAAAAAAAGGGACAAAGTTGATCAGTTTATTAAGATATCATTCTATTTCATTGTGCAATTTCAAACTTAACACTGCACACATTGCGGCAGACTTCTCGCCGTGCTTACAACAAATGGGCTCCATTACCGCTCTAGCCAAATCTTTATAATAAATTTTCAACAAAATGACCAAATGACAGCTTAATTCATTGCATTAGGTTTGGCTCATATCGTTAGCTGGATGAAGTCAGCTCCATTGTTAGACGGCTGGATAATGATCGGAAGACGTGAATAAAAGCCCATGGTACTGAAAAAAACTCGAGTTTCCAGGCTACAATATTTTTCAAATCTGTATAAATTTAATTGGCTGTACCTAATAAAACGCTAAACGCGCCAACCAGAAAACTATAGCCTAAAATTGCCGTTTTTCGAACAAACAGATGAGTAAGTTAGCGGCTAACTTAGTAGCAAAAAGTTTGTTCAGCAACCAGCCGACAGCATAACGGTTACTGGTCCACGTATACAAAATGCGAGCCCAAGCTGTGTCTCAAGTAAAGTGTAATAGAATGGGATTTTATACGGTAATGCTTTGAAAATAAGGAAGTTAGCACGAGGACATCAACGAGACTGCCCGAGTCTGACTACACATCACTAATGGGAACCTGTAAACTCTGCACTCGTTACAACTTGTCTCCGATAGCAGCTCGCTCTGTACACAAACTTAAGCGAAAACAAAAACTACCTATATACCGACATTTTTAACCATCTATCATACGAGACATTACGAATATAAATATGAAAGAAGTTAATTCAACTTACAGTACTAGTCATGGTAATGAGAATTTTGGGAAGTCTGGCCACGCTGTGCATAATAATTCTTATGAAGGATCATCATCAAAGCACTGATTTCAGTCAGAAGCGACCAGATAAGCACCAATTTTAACCATGCCTGCTACATCCAACGCGCGCTTAAACAATATTCTACGAACAACCAGATGCATCTTATAGCGCCATTAATATATTAACATAATTGCAGACAAGACAGTACCCTGAATGGTAAAACATTGGCAACTGAAAGCAGCGTTACTCTCATCAAAAACACCTCTACTCGCGAGACCTGCTGCAACTGACGGGCTTCACTGTCGAGCGAGGACCGACCGTAGGAAAAAGCGAGGAGTTTTTTTTACGGCGGCGGGCACCTAAGACCGGCCGGTGCAGAGAAACAGCGCGTAACATCTGCAAACCCAACACGGCGAATGTGTCGGGTTCGTTAGAGGCGTTAGAGAACAAACACAACACCGCCGCTCCCTCGTTTGCTCTCCGAGAGAAACAAAAAGAAATAAAAAAGTCTATGGGCGTTTGACGAGAAGCAGAGATCAGTGAGGCGGATATCAGGAAGAGGGTATCGCAAAGTGGTACCTAAAGCCTATCAGAAAGAAGCTATATGCAACAAAAATAGGGAGCGCACAGGGGCAGATACGTCAATACTCTGAAGTTAGCACCAAGATGGGATCACACGCAAAGAAACAGGTATAAGTATAGGTGGAAGAAGTTCACCAAATAAGATGGCGATGGCGCTTGGATGGCCAACTGGCTACTAGTGTACCTACATGAATGGAGAATACGCAAAACGTGAGTATCGGATAACGGATGTGAGGAAAATAATGTGAAACCAAAAGATTACAAATTCATGACTGAGCAATACACCAAACAGGATGTAAAGCGCACGCTCAGAGAAAAGCGAGAAATAAACCCAGTACTGCTTTATAAAAAACGAACCTGGAAATATTCGCCCATTAAACTAGAGGGCTGAGGCAAATGGTAAGAGTCATTACACAACGCGCGAGTATAGACAGGAAGAAACACGAAGGATTACAACAAATGAACTTCGTTACAGAGATATACTGCATGTAGCTTTATTGAACGACACATTCGACCATTCTGATACGTGAGGTAGGGTTGTGAAAGCTACATAATGGGACCAAGCAGGACTGGTTGGGAAGAGATGTGGTATATGTTCCCCAGATGTTTCTTCCCACGTAGTATGTCTTCAGACGCACTACAACGACGGTTAGGTCTTTGTGAAACTTTGCAGGGTGATCAATACGCTTTCTTCAAGCCTGACAGGATTAACTTGGCGTAACTCAACCTAAAATACTTCAACTTTGGATGCGTGAAGCGCAGATCACACGCCAAAGTAATAGCCAATGCTGAGCTGTAACGCGAGTACAAAATGCAAGTTTGCACTATACCTGAAGCTCTCTTTTCAGCCGTTGGGCTAGGGAAATTATATGACACTGAGTATACGCGCATTTCCGCCAGGGTAATTCAAGGTTCAGGTTGACTTCAAGAGTAATCGTCTGGTCGCGGCGGTGATCAGATTCACAGTAATATAGCCTGTTAGTCAAGGCGTCTGATTCACTGTTTTAACTCACACACAGAGCAAGGAAAATCACGACCGAAGATGATACTAGGAAGTTTAACGATCCGACAATAAGTTTCAGCACATGGCAGTAAGCTGCCAAGAACCTTGCTAAAATAGAGAATGACAAGTTTGCAGAAGCATACGTAACCAACACTCGGCAAATTACAGGCACTGCCGCATAACACACGCCTCCACAAGCGGAAGGAAGCGACACGGCGGTAGTACAAGGAAGAAAATAGGCCATGAACATGACAGCACAGCGAGCATTAAAGTTGGGACATTTGAAGGGTGGACCCAAAACAAGGAAGGTGGCCGGCGTATCCGCCATAAAACGGAGCGCTGCGGTTACGGCCGCCGCTACATGCAGGCTGTGGCGGACTGCAGGGCAGGAAGAGGGAAGTGCGGCACGATCTGCGGTGCTGTCCAACTCTTCCCAGGCCGCCTGGTCTAACTTAACAACTTTACGTTTGTGAACAGTATTCGTTTGTCGTGCGTTCGCGTAAGCCTTCTCATTCGTGCAGTGAACCTCATATTTTGAGCACTGTTGTACTTCGGATGTTGTCGGATCTAGATATCTGATCTATTTAGTGGGCCTGGTTCAGAGTCGGGCACGTGTTGACGTTTGGCGGAAGGTATTCACATCAGAGCTTAATATCTATAATATAAATAGTGTTGTTCGTTCGTTCGTTCGTGTGTTACGCTCAGCAGCTGTCATCGGTCAAATAGCTTGGAAGAAAGTCGACAAAATTTTCAAAATAATGCAAATCAGGCAGCAATATGAAGCTGACGTGGGTGGGCATCTATGATACGGCGGGGATCATCAATCGGATGCAACAGGGCAAGGTTTTTCTAATTATATAAAATATTTTTATGCACCTGAGCTGTTCAGTGTCAGCGCGTTAGAATCTGTATCATTGTTTGCCGTTACCGTCAGAATTCCGCCAGGAGCAGATTTCGTAATCAAGTTTCTTTTCTATGGAGGAGATCGATGACGAGGTGACAGAAGAAGGTTAAAGCGAAATCCATATCCTTTTATTAGCTAAATGCATTTCTTGTCACGTTGGATATTTTGGCGAACCTGTTCCCTTCTTATGAAATTCAGTAGGCAATAATTAGACCATATTGCAGAAAAAGGCTAAATCTGGAAAACGTTACTTATCGTTATTGACATTGAATACAGTTCTTGCTCTTTCAGCTTCTCTTGCCGTTCCCGTGGAGTCTGACATTCATTACTGTTCTCTGCATCGAAATTAAATTTTCTGTTGGTTTACGATGTATACATTTAGCAGAAAATCAGTGAAGCGTAGAGGAACCGAGTTTTGCCGTTGTAGTAGACGTGGTAATGCTTTATTCCAACTTCTTGGGTGCGAAAATTTTGCTCCGCTGAAACTATCTCACTGTGTATTCTGGATACGCAGCGAAAATGAAATTCGGTAATGTTTCAGCGTTTACTAATTATTCAGTTAA
>LQNS02278170.1:26339595-26354143 GCA_001587735.2 Parhyale hawaiensis
TGGGAAGTTAACTGCCCCTAGGAGGATAACTACTTACTGGGAGGGCAACTACAGATTTAGACTAATAAACACGATAAAATTAGATGTGCAACTAATTACACTAAAATCCAATAACAAGCATACCGGTAACAGGAAATTTTCTAACACTCAAAATGAAGGTAGGAAACCGTGAACGTTTTCACGGGTACGGCTAGAAATGATAACTTCTGTTACATGAGTGCTCTGCTGGGTTGTAGCCTGAGCAAGAAGAGCACCAACTAGTATTGGTCAACACAAAACAAAGACAAATATTAGGCGATATGCACTGTATGACTCATCGATGCTTTGAAGAATATCAAGTATTTATTGGTAAGACTTTAATACACCTTTCAATTTCCGTACGCAATCGATAACATGAATATAATAAGAGGATAAGCCTGAAAACTGAAATAAAGTAAAAATTTGCAGTTTCCCAAAAGAGAACAAAAAATAGGTCGAAATAACAGGGAGAGAGTTACCGAGTCACCAATACTTCCCGTCAAGAATAGGAACCGTTAATTCACATAATGATCTAAAAGGGCCACTGTCGTTCGTCCTGAGCATTAAATCCCATCCTACACAAACGATGTCTAACAGGGACCGCACTCAACAATATCTCTTCATGGCCATGACATAACATGTATTTTAATGAAAAAGAACGAAGGACGAACACAGCAGAAAGACAAGAAATTCACAATTTGACTCGATTTACGCCACAATATTAAGACAATACCTTCAATATGTTACTGACGTGATCGAATTCACAATCAGTTCAATTCTCAGTACATTATTAATATTAACTGAAAACGAGACAGCACAAAACTGTAACAAATTAAGCTATGCGAGCAACAGGTTTTGCGGAAGCGATGCGGAGCGGAACCGAATAAAGGGCGGCCGAGGGACAAAGCGGACAGAGCGACATGCCGGAAGCGCTGGCGACGGTCGTCTACTGCAGCTACACGGTTGGCCATCCGCCACTCCAATCTCTGGACATAATCCATGAATGGACCGTTGCACCACATCCTCCTCTCTGCCTAGAGACACAAGTTGTATGTATAAGAAGCAGGGTTGGCACGGAGTTTTTGCCAGGCCTGGTAAAACCCTGGCAAAACTCCCTTGCCAACCCTGATAACAAGTCATCTCTAGCACAGGCTCGTTTTAACGCCTGAGAATAGTAGAACAGCTACGGTGACCTTACATAAGCCAATGATTTTAAATTCGGTGCGCAATAGCGCAGTGCCGTAGCAAAAGTTTGTTAAATTTCTTACAGGAGAGACATAGAGACGTGTTTCTATATCAACCCTAGGAACGCTTCCTCTGAGAAGATCACTATGGTATTAACGCTGGGAAGGGATCGTCTCCTTTAGGAATGCAGGACCGACAGAAATTCTAGCACTGGTCCGTACATGGAAATGACCATCAGCTGCAGCAGTTCCTGTCGGCACAGAGCCGATAACAGACGACAAACTCGACGGCAGCGAGATTATAGGCTCACAAAACACAGTCACACACAAATCAAAAGGTCACCGGAAATATATAATGGCTTTGCTAATACAAGCTGCCGGCAGTGTGGCGGCGTGATATGGTTGGCAGNGGCAAAGAGCCGATAACAGACGACAAACTCGACGGCAGCGAGATTATAGGCTCACAAAACACAGTCACACACAAATCAAAAGGTCACCGGAAATATATAATGGCTTTGCTAATACAAGCTGCCGGCAGTGTGGCGGCGTGATGTGGTTGGCAGTGTCACGGTAGAGGTCAGCATCAGGCGCCGCGTGTCATTGGTCAGCCGGAGTTTTTAATTTAGCAGTTAAACAATTAGTCGACAAATTACATCGCTGGGTATCAAAAACACCAATGGCTATAGCGGCTGCTGTTTCATTTGACCAGCAGTCTGAGCCGCAAAAACATGGAAAGTGTCAAGGTGACAATAACTCGTACAGTACAATTGGATTAGTAGGGACTTCTCCTTATTGCTTTGATGTAGGAAAGGTGAAGGGAAAGAAAGCACATCATCATAATGGTAAACGATAGCGTCGCGACTGCGTTAACATCGCTAGTTCAACGCAATTGTGAGTGAGGAGCACGGGGCACGAAACAACGCTGCAAGTATTTGCATTGCTGACACAACTATACAGCGCCCAATATCACTCCAGCTCCTACTAGCAAATTGGAACAATATTAGCCCTATTTTAGCCAGGCTGTGCTACTTTGCTACAAACGTTCATTGTCCCATTCTATTTCTATGGGGAAAACCTTTGTACAGGCACGGCCTGTTGGAAATATGGTTTCAAGTTATATGATCAAGAAAGTAGAGTAAAGGGGAGAACACAAGCAGCGCACAATACGAAACTTCCCCTCATGGTGCGATCATCAGAAACCTTGAGAAAATTAAATTGAAGTGGGATAATGTAGAGCAGAATTGCGCGACCTGAGATGAGAGTTGGACCGCAAAGAGCAGAATGACCTCGAAATAGCGGAAACCCTTCCGACTTGGGCTAAGAGAAAGAACATACACTACGTCACTTTTTGCTCGAAACTAAAATCTAGGTTCACCGGGAATCTAGTCTCTTAAGTTCATTAGGACCTCAAGTATCTAGCAGATACGCAAATATAACACACCCTGTACATTCAGCGCTATTACTCCAATGTAAGGAGCACATGATGTGCAGATTAAAATCAATTGTAGCCCCACACCGTACTTCCGTGACTAAATGTTTGATAACGATACCGCACCACCAGCACTTCGCGTACCAGTAATATTTGGCCTGCCCGAGCAGCATCGCCGCGCCGGGGCAGAGCGGCCTTATCGCTCACAGTAACCACCACTTGAGACAGCGAACTAAGGACGCTTACGTGCAGCTAAGCTCTTTATATCAAACATAAGGAAAAGAGGGAGACCTTGCAGCGCAGCTTTTATTGCCGTTTTCTACGTCACTCCAGTGATGAGTGAGAGCACTCGACGGCGACAACTTCACTTCCATACACAAGTGGCGGAAGTGAACCTGACAACAAATAGAGGCGCAAGTACAAAAAATGTGCGCTCATTACGGCACATAAGGTCGCACACACAGGATCATACGTCACAGCTATTTTGTCGTGAGCGTGTGACTCACGCGTGTCGCTGTCTGTGTTATGTGTGATGCACGGCGGGCGGTAGCGAGTCTGAACTCGTCAGGTGCACTGAGCTACCGGTCAGGTAAGTATTATTTGTAGTAAACAACTTCCAGCCGGAAAACCGCAGTATACTTTATACGTAAAATTATTTGCTTAAAGCAAGCGTTCAGTTAAAAATTTGACACTCGGGGAGTTTAGCGGAACGCTAAATGGCTAATTTCAGAGCTCGAAGAACTTAACATCGTATAGCTAAAAACAGCAACTTGGGTCAACGAAAGCATTCAAATTGCCTTCGAGGAGTTTCCAAGTTAACAGATTACATTAGCTAAGCAAAATTGATACATAATAAAAAGAAATCAATGAATGCACCCAAGCCAGTTCTCATAGTCATCCACTTCAGAAAGCACCGAATTGAACAGGAGCTCGTAAGACGCGCATCATAACATGCCAAGGAACAGTAGTAAAGGCATTATATTGGCACCAGCTGCTGGGGTCAGACGAGAACTGCTGGAGCCATATTTATAAGAAACAAGCTTGGAGCAAGCAGCGATGACGCTCGTAACGCTGAAGTAACAACCCAGAAATTGGAACATGGTGGCCAGTCAAATAACACAGTGTCCCTGGCAGCACTATCGTCGTTATTATATAGCAAACGTAATACTGAGTTAGGTTACGTCGCTACAATAAGTTAGGCAAAGTGAGGTGACGTCAGGCGATGATAGCAAGATTGCGTCACATCAAGGCATGCTAGATAAGGAAGGCTACTGATGCTCCGTTTGGTTAGGCTATGACAGGCCAGGTGTAATAGATATGCTACCATGTAAAGTATAAGTGTCTGATCAGTACGGCGGCAGCTCCCAGACGACTCATGGCGGCATTGGACGCAGGAGACCTGGCCAACTTGAGCGCCCTTCCTTAGTTGGGTACGAATACACTGGCTATCACTCGTGCCTGCACTGCAACCCATACATACAGCATGAACTATCCGCCCTTCCCTTAGCTGGCAATCAAGTGACCATGATCGTGACACTCCGTCACAATCAACCACCTTTATCCCACTGTGGCAAGGACGAAACGGTTCTCAGCAACCTATGCGCATCATCTATTGAACTCGAATGGTACTTGGCTTTACCGGCAGCCAAAAGCAGGACCGGACATACCAACGCTATTCTGCGGTAGAATGGGCCACGCAGTCTCTTCAACAACGTGCGCTTCGCCCGGGAAATTTACTTCGACTGTGCCATCAATGATGAAAAACAGATTTACTTGAAGGTCGCTTCAAGAGCGATATGGTACAGTAGTCATTGATGCAGGCCTATTTGTTTTATGTAGTCCTATTATATGGGTTAAAACATGAACTTTCAGCTAATCGATGCAAGAAGACTTGAATCAAGAATACATATATCGAGTGTGAGCCTAATAAAACCACATGCAACAAGGGAAAGCCTCTATCAAGGACTACCAGTAGGTATTTACCTAACACTTCATAGACCAAAAGTTATGCGAAAACAATTAACGTATCAGCAGCTTTGATGCTTAAAGTATGCAAAGACAAGCAGCCCAATATGGAGAAAGTTCCACCAATGTGTAGCTTCACAAAAAAAGCTGCACCAGCACCGATAAGACATCGTGGCATTAGGACCGATAAGGTCGGTAGCTATCATATAAAGTAACTTGGCCTGGAGCAGAGCTATACGTTCCAACAATAGATATGCCATATCAACGTAATTTAAAGCAGGAGGATCAACTACTGTCAGATTATCAGGTATTGACCCAATGGACACTGGTGTGTAGTCACACTAACACGGAACTGGCCGGATCTGATGCACGGCTGCAGTGATATTTATGTTTCCGATGGTATGAGGCAAATATATATATATGATGTGCGCGTTTGGTGGATTTGCGCGATCGATCGATTGCGCTGCGCGCTTGGTGGATGTTGTAGGTAATAGGCCGTAATTTCGGGTAAGTTGGACTATATTCGGGTTTAATGTTGGGTAGGTTAGGGGAGGCAAGGACTGTTTTTTTTTTTTTTGTTTTCCATTTTAAAATTTGAACGATCCACGAAACGCGCAGCGCGATCGATCGATCAAGCAAATCCACCAAACGCGCACAACATATATAACAGACCACACCATACATGTATGGGGTGGGCTATGATTATAAATATTAGGTTGGAAACTAAGTCCTTGCCGGTCTTTAATAATCCGAACCGTAAAGAACTTAGTTTTCAACCTAAAATATTTGGTTCAAAATAATGCCGACTAGTAGGTTTATCATATCCTTATTGGTGTTCTCCAATGATCGTAGTTTCAAAACATTGCTTCTACCTTTTGTATGGAGGAAAAGTAGCCCAGCGTTGAAGTTTCCATGTGCAGGTAAGGCCGCCACCACGCCGAGACAAGCGACGCGACAAATTTGTTGCACGACAAAATGTAACGGAGGGTACACCAGTCTGCTGTCCCCACTGCCGCAACTGCCATGTCTCGCGATACAAGTGCATTGCTGCAACACCAGTCACGTAAAAATCGCATTGCGTCGCTTGTTGCTCCGGTCTGTCCCCGGCCTAACTGTAATTCACGGTTACAGTTAGGTCCACGGTTGACTTCGTCATCTTTATTTGGTGCATTACAACTAGACGTGCCGCGAACCCAATTTTTGTTTTGTCAATGACGATACCGATTCTGATTTACCCTTAGCTGCGATATCACCTGTATCACCTTTTATCAATTATGATATCTAACTATTTATTTAGAGCACTCTGAAAGCGCATACCTTTGCCAAGCAAGGCTACGTTAACGAAAATTAAAATTGCTTTGAAACAATGACTTCCTTTTCATCAGTACCAAAAGTTGGTTATTTGTGCTTTTTGACAGTAATAATTAGGTTCTGGTCGTTATCGTTTTGGGTTATGTTCTGACAATAACATTAGTCAAACACGAACGGACAAACCAAGCATCACAAAAATTTGGTCAATTGTATCTTTCAGCATTTCTAACAATTCCTTCAAATTCATAAGGATCCGTCAATAAATTTTGAGTTTTTGCTGACAAACATTAGTCACACACACATACAGACAACCCAAAATTTGATCATTTATATCTTTCAACATTTTTCACAATTCCCGTAAATTTCATAAAGTTCCGTTAATAATTTATTAAGTTATATTATTCACATGCAATAAATCAGGCATAGAGATAATAAAAAAAGGGGATTAGCAGATCATCGCAAAAATTAGGTTATTTACTTTTCGTGACACAATGAACAATTCACGTTAATTTTATAAAAATTCGTCCATAACCTTCTGAGTTATGGTACTGAGAAAAAAAATTCAGACAAACGAACATACCGGTTAACGGATCTTCACAAAAATTGATCATTTGTTCCTCCTAACATGCTTCACAATCCCACTAAATTTCGTAAAGATCCGCCCAAAACGTTTTGAGTCATCTTGGTGACGGACAAACAAAGAAACAAAATTGACAAAAACATAACCTCCGTGGCGGAGATTATAATGAGTAAACCTTGATTTTACTTCCTTCGCAGGTTTTACGCCATGTATGTAGAGACATACACGCCAGTGGTAGAGATACTTGCAGTGATGTTCCTTCTTCAACCCTTTATGGCCCGATTCATTATTCGTGTTGGGTCCTGGAGACTGGCTGTAACTTGGGCTGTGTGGCAACCGAGCCATGTTGTGGCGCTTTCCTTTCCTTAACCCTTTGTGGACAATCACTTAACGTAGGACTTACTGACTTCATGGCACTGGTCAATGCATGATCGTATATATCTTATCGGTTAAAATGAGAGGCGACAAAGACCTATTGAATAGATTTGATGCAACAACTAACTCGCATCATTAGTCATAAACTGGGATATATAACCTCGTCATATGGAATGAGATCTACTGCCACAATCACATAGAGCGAAAAGTACACAAAAACGTGTGATGCTAGTTGAGATCCTGTTGACCTGGTTGGGGGAATCCAATGTGATATTTCGTTATTTATGAATAGATTCAGAGACGATCGAGACGATTCAAGAGTGAAGCTCAACTTGAAAAATTCGAATGCTTTCATCAGTAGGAATATTTTATCTCAGCATTCCTGCCGGAAAACTCGGTTGGCTCAGTGCGCTACTACTGGCGGGAAAAAGGCGCAAAGAATAGAAAAAGACACTCGAGTGGACGGCCCCATTCGAGGTCCCCACACGAGAGTAGATAAGTCCCATGGCACGGACTAGGCTGGCTATTTCGACAGACAGCTCGCCTCGAGGAACAGAAAGGGAAAATAGAGAACCTTCCTAACCTTACAAGATTAAATTAACCTCGTCAGCAGGAACTGCGGCCAGCAGCAACATCCCTTATGGAAAAAGCACTTGGGACCTATGGGTCCGTGAGGCCCAAATACAGTAGATTGTGGCAGGGAAAACGCCCTCCAGAATGTACCCATGAGGCTGTGATACTTGTATCAGGGCATCAATATTACTTTAAATCAGTTGAAAATTACTAAGCCTCATTTCTGTCCTTGACCAGTGAATTTATCGGTTTTGTCGGATGATCGGATTTTTTACACTGGGCGTAACACAGTATTATGATGTGACACAGGGAAACACGTATAATTTTCATATTCAGCGCATGAAAATTCTATTGTAGCATGCTGAAAAAATAAATCTTCTCAATGGTTGACCGACATGATCAACTTGTCTAAAGAATAGGCATCGGCAATAACTTTGCCGATACCTACTTGTTCAAAACGTGCCTATTCTCGCCGGTGCCGATACCCCCCAAAAGTGCCTATTCTTGCCCATGCCGAAGCTGATTATTCGACATAACCGTAGTTTAAACCAAGAATCGCTTGTCTTCACGCTGTTACTAGGCTGTTAGCGCGCTGGATGATTTAGATAAAATGTGCATTGTCCGCACTTCCGAGCATATGGAAGTAGATTACAAAGCGCAAGCCGAGGGGCTGGCTCCTCGGCGATTGGTAGCTGTGAAATCTGATAGGCCCATAGATCTCAATCAAACGAGGGAGGCACACAGCACATCGGAGCAAGAGACTACAAATGAGGAGCAGTGCATTGAAAATTAAAAAAAAACATGAAAGCACGAAAAATGGGGAGTAAAGTAGACCTCGAGAGAAAAAAATGTGAAAAGTCTGATGAAAGCAATAGAGGCGGGTGTAGACGACAGTCTCGTGCCCTCATATGGGTAGTATTCAGCGTCCGCATGCGTTGTTGTGTCTGTGTAAGACGTAAAATGTACACAGCCTTGTGAACTCTAATTCGCCATAAATTTATAGACTGGAAGATTTATCGAACATCTCTGCCAGGCCCATTGACGTGATGGCTAATTCTTTCGCAAATCTTCTGGCAACACAAAGCTATGTTTATAGGAACACAACTGCGCTGTGCTCACAAGGACACACAAGAACATTCAGCTGCTAAGTAGTACGAACGTATATGGGGGACCAAAAGGCTGTCGCGTGAACCAACTTGAACATAGTCTTTGGAGTGTTAGTCATTGGAGTCCCTTACTAGCAGAGGAGTAACTTTACATAACTCTCACTCGTCGCACAAAAAGTTTCCGACAACGTCAACTAGCAGAAAAAAAATGCATTCAGTACCAACGCTAAGTCTAAACCAAAGAGATGCATTGCAGCGTACTTCACACAAGCAACATACTGACCTAGAATAGGACCAAGACTTACTCCGTCAAGTTATAAACCAAAAGGGAGGTAATAGGCGAGAGTAGCGGGCGTATGCCGAGAAGTCTGCTGTGTTCGTCACGTGACCTCAAACAGTCATAACGCATTAACCGCAGAGGGCGCGGCGCGTTACGTATAACGCATGAGTAGCTACGAGAGTGAGCGTTACAACGCTTCGATGAGCGGCGCATAACAGGGACCCTTCTGTGACTCACACACGCGCTCGTGTGCAGGTCAAGGTGTGACCACTAAATTATGTGCCTGGCCTACGAGACGCTGCAAAACACGTGCGCGGAGGTTTTACAAGTAGATATTAAAATGCAGCGCTGTAAAGCAGCGGATACCGTTCCATTTTCTATTTCGCTGTGATCGCTAACTAAAATATAGGGAATGAAGAAAGGATTCGGTTTTGAGCCGTGATAAAAAATATTATGAGGGCAAAAATGAAAAATCCGGTCCTATGATTTTATTAAGATTTTTGTAAGGATTCCAAAACCGTCTTTTTTTTTCTAGCATGAAAACTCGTTGAGTTCTATTCTATTGAAATTAAAAAAATAAATTCATATTTATATATAGTTCATATTATCTCGAAACTAAGGCCTAAATAAAATAAGTTGTAGGAGTAATATAGGTTTCTTTTTCGTAAAAATACATATACTGAGCAAGTTTCAGAACAATCGGTCCACCATTGATAATTAATTTTTTATTATAATTTTCAGCCTCCCAACCCCCCTCGAAAATGTACCAGGTGCCAGAGTTCTACCCATTTTTTAATGTCCTCATCATATGGAATAGGAAAATACATGGTACAACTGTAAAAGAGAAATGTGCACCGACACCCCTGTTAGGATAAAATATGAAGTTAGGTAAGTGTGATTGTATAGGTGTGTGTGTATGCGTTGATCTAGTGTAATTACATGTGTATATATATATATATATATACCTGTAATAGAGAGAAGAAGAGGACACGGTAAGAATAACATATAATGTTTCAATGTGCTGTATTACTTAGCGTCAATCTTTGATTGGCCTTACTTAGCGTCAATCTTTAATGACGACACTAAGTAAGGCCAATCAAAGATTAACGCTAAGTAATGCCAATCATAATTGACGCTAAGTAGGGTAACGGAATAGCTAACAAACAATGAGCTCTTACGACGAGAACTTTGTAGGTTAGGAGGGCAGGACTGGTTCTTCTAATATCGTAAAAATACGTTTTAAAACACTTGAAATACAGTACACTAGACAAACCAGTCCTTGCCTCCTAACCTACAAGATTCTCGGATAAGAGATCGTTGGGAAGGGCTCCTGTGCTACGGTGGTGGTGGTGAGTGCCAGCATCTAAGCGCGCGTTTACTATCGAGAGGACCGCGGAACGGTCCGTAGATTTTATTTCACGTCCTCTTTACGTAGCGATAGATACCCCTATTCGGTGGGAGGACGTGAGCTCATTTTCGTCGTTGTGAAGATGTCCCTTTCTAAGAACGTATTATATACATCAATGTGCTCTTCTTCTCCCAACTAGGGGAATATGTGTACTTACAATAATTGTGAATAATTAGGTAAGTGCACAACAATGCAATTCACTGAACTGGGATTATGAATGGGGCGCTAATTGACGAGGTAACTGTTTATAAATTGATAAGTCACATAGATCAAATGCACCACTTGATAAGGTGATTGATTAGCTAATTAAAATNNNAGGTAAGTGCACAACAATGCAATTCACTGAACTGGGATTATGAATGGGGCGCTAATTGACGAGGTAACTGTTTATAAATTGATAAGTCACATAGATCAAATGCACCACTTGATAAGGTGATTGATTAGCTAATTAAAATCTGCCTACACATTTACTGTTCTGCAGTTAATTACTGCTAAACATTCCAAAACAATTTGCACGCGCAGTTGGTCCAGATGGTTGATTAGCACTGCTAATGCCAAAACAATTTCAAGTGTGTATTCAATAACCTCCAAATTTTCCAAAACGTCAGAGCTTCGCCAACTTATTGCAGCCCTGATTAAACGCCTACAGCAATTAACTAAGTGAACATGAAGGCATGAGTTTGCCATTAGATCAACGACAGCATACACTAGAGACATGGAATTCATCTTAGTGTGGGGTTGAGGCGGGAGCCCTCAACAAAAATATCATGGCGAGCCAGAAGGAGTAAACATGACACAATAAAACATATATGCAATCCGTAAAATCTATACTCCATGCACTACGTTAGAACGTTGCATCTCACCTCCGACATCACTTGGAACATCCGCCGAATCACCGCAAATTTTTAAGCTGTTGGAGAAAGTTAAGTACCAAATTCTATGTTCTCTATTTAATACACGCCAAACACATTAACGAAACCTCTAACCTACACTGCGATATAGAATACACAGTAAATACAGCACAGGACGGGCGACACTTTGAAATGATATCGAACGTCTACGTTTATAAGAAATCCTAGCATTTGACGCAATAACGATACCGGTACATAACCTAGGGTTTAACACAATAATGACACATGAAATGTGTGAACGTCAGCATCATCGACGGACTAGAATGGTGACAATCACGTATGCGTGCGAGACACTGTTCGTCAACGCTCCATTTGGTCCTAGGCTACGCTGGCATGGATCTCAGCCACAAAGTAGATGGTCTCGACAAACCCTTATGTTAATTAATGAAGCCTTTTCAGTCCAACTCATCAGTTGAAGCCTCCCTCTGTTGGAAGCTCAGAACACCTCCCATTATTTACTATTTTGCGCATCAGGGTTATGCTGCCATATTTGACAAATTGAATCTCAATAAATCAGCAAATCCGCGATATGAACTCATTACTTTAAAAGTTTAGTCTTTAGTTGACAGTTACGTTACCATATGAATCTCAGTAATTACCAGGTCAATGATGCTCGCGTTCACATTCACTTACCCCTCTTCCATCTTCACACTGACTTTGCAGTCTTCATCGACTCCACCAACACGCAGTTACTGCTCCAACACCCGTCGTTGGCCCCGATATGTTAATAATAATAATAACAATAATCTTTATTAAGTACTCAGAGACATTACAAGATTGGAATGATATATGGTTGTGGGCAAAGCGCTGAATCTTATAGTTTGACTGAGCGCACTCAAAAACCAGTCCGGGCTGCATTATCGTCTCTCACGACGATTTTGCGTTCACGTAAGCTTTCCTACGCGCGCCACCACTAAAATAAACACTACCTAGCCTAACCTACCCTAACCTTTCTAACCTTACCTAACGTAACCTTACGATACCTAACGTTACTTAACATTATCTAACCTAACCCAACTTAATCAGCGATACAGCGAGCAGCGCGGCGCACCAACTTGAATGCCGCTCACACGCACACGATCTGCGTACACAAGCACGCACACAAATCGTCGTGAGAGACGATAGTGCGTCCGGGCCACGGCCCCTCCTATGGCATCGACGTTGCTACCGTAATTTTTTATTTGAAAAATACAGAATTTATAATTAGTTATTCCAATGGCTTTCTTTATTGCAGGTCCACTAATGCAGGGACTGATACAGTGCTGAAAACCAAATCGCACCAGTCACAATCTTCCCTCGGTTGAGCCTTTACATTGATTCAAATACATTGCTGAGCCTATAGTGTGGCCTATCCCCGACCATAGCCTATCTTCACACGGCTAACACACCGTCGAATCGCAAGGTTACGATGCAAACGTCGCTGTCACAACTCGAAAACTGCATCAACCCTAAAAAAAACACTCCGCCCTAGAGCGTTACATAGGCGTTTCCCTCAAGAATTCCCCCGGAGTCTTTCCTTTTACCATTAAATCTACCAATGTGAGCCTACGTAGTCATCAACCATGTAGTTTTCTACATTCTGAATGGTCAAAGCTTCTCGAGGTACTTCTTGCGAGCCTGTCTTTCTCTTGGCCAATAGTGAGGCTCTACGCCAATCTCTTGCCCATTGTCACGTTGACGGCTTGCGGTTACCCCAGTCTCCTCACTCGACCCTCGGTAATTTGAGTAGAAGCCCATGCAACAATATTTCTTGACATAGACGAATACCCGTCGCAGTGTTTTCTCATAAATGTTAGCTTTAATGTTTCCCAACATCTTTTCCTAACATTGCTACACTTTCGATCTTTTGAAATGTACTAAATGTGGGGCAATTGCCCAATCGTTATATGACAGCTCTGTATTTTATGAGCCTTCGCCTGGTAACAGCATGGTCTCCATCGCATCTCCACTGCCGTATGAAAAAATATATGTAATTAACTCATTTGATTCTATCATACCCTGATCATCGCGTAACCCCCATATATCGTCACCCACCCCTCTAGTGCCTGGACTAGCATGCATATCAATATCTTCCAACCTTGCACATATCGTTTCACGGAAGTTTATTCAAGAAAGAGAACCCTGGAAACACCTGTTGTATTTACGTATGTCTAACATTTTGTATGACCCATCCTATGCCATCAGGTGAGGGGAGTTGGTGGAGTTCATTGTACCAGCGCCTCAGGTAGCGTGCTTGCACACCTGCCCCTACAATTGACCCCATTGCGCCACGATGCGACAGTGCACACGTCCTAAGTCATCAGCACAACAAATATTGAGACTAAAGAGTAAACACAGCAGGTATGACGCAGTGTGAAGAGACAAGCCCGACAGATTGTAGAAAAAGAGCCTACAGCAGTATTAGTTCTTGCCCGAACTCGTCATCCCAGCAAAGTATACTGCGACACAGAAACATAAACAACTAGAGCACTCTGAGAGCGCATACCTCCGCCACGCGAAGCAACGGTAGCAAAAAATTCAAATTGGTTCTGAAACCATAATTTTATTTGTATGAACTCGAAAATCTAATCATTTGTGCCTTTTTATATTAACGGCTTGTTCAATTTTCTTGAAGATCCGTTCATAACTTTTTGAGTTATACTGTTAACAAACGTTATGACAAACATGAGTCAAACATACAAACGAACAAACCGATCTGCACCAAAATTTGATCATTTATGTCTTTTAACATTACTAACAACTCCTATAAATTTTATAAAGATCCATTCATTATTTTTTTAGCTATTGTGCTAACAAGCATAAAATTAAAAACATTGACAAACGAACGAACGAACAAGCGGATCCTTACCAAAATTTGGTCATCTACTCTTTGTTATATACCTAACAACTCACGTTAATTTCATCAAAATCCATCCATAACTTTTTGAGTTATAGCGTCGAGAAAAATGAGGCAGACAAACAAACAAACAAACAAACGGATGGACATATCCTCACCAAAAGTTAATCATCTGTTCCTCCTAACATACCTAACAAACCCTGCAAATTTCATCTAAATCGGTTCATAACTTTTTGAGTTACCTAGGTGACAAACAGCGTATCAGCGTTCGAAGCTAAACAGGCGGCGTATCAGGCATGGCGGCGTTCGCGTGACCACACGTTGTGGCGGCAGACCTATGTTGATCGTAGGGCCGAGGCTAAGCGTGTGTATGGGGAGGCTCAGCAGCGTCTGAGGCAGCGTTCCAGGGAGTCTCTGCTGAGTATTGACCATCAACATCGTTGGTGGAGTGAGCTAAAGGGTTCAGTGTTCGGTGCTGAACCTTCGTTGCCGCCCCTTGTGGGTTATGGTGGGGGCATTATTACTGATCCCTTGGCAAGGGCGGAGCTTCTGTCGGCTCACTTCGACGGGAA
>LQNS02278170.1:26355552-26368901 GCA_001587735.2 Parhyale hawaiensis
TCGGCTTTTGGTCGTGTTGGCCTGCAGGCTTTTAAGTCGGCTGTTAATGGTTTTTTGCTGGATTTCCATTAGCAGCGTTTTGGGCTTCCCGGTGTTGCAAATGCTTCATTTGGGTTGTATAACCTGTCCGTGGGAGCCCAAGCGTGAAGTTTTAATAATAATAATAATAACAACACGGCGAAAACATAACCTCCTTGGCGGAGGTAATTAAAATTGATAACAAACGCATGTCAGTGAGTAACTAACTGCCTAACGTCTCAAGTAGTATGTCTAACTTGAGACAGTCAATGAAATCGAAAATTGGCGTGTCGAATGGGCATGTTACATGCAAATTGCGCTCACTCATAAAAGTAAAACTGCTGGGGTCTGGCAGTATGATAAACCTAGTAACCTTCACTCTTGACGTACCTGATAAAAGCGAAGAAAATAATAGTGCTGCTTGATTATAAAAAGAAAAGTATGTTGCCTCGCGCGTTCCGGTACTCCACGTGAGCCTGACGCTTGAACTTGGATGCTTACGGTTACGGTGAATTTGACAGAGTATGATAAACTTTGTGCATACCAGGCTCGCGGAGTCGGTGATTTTTAGGAGACAAGAAGTCGGAGTCGGACTTTGTCCGTCTGACCCCGCAACCCAGCAGCAAACGGCATCAAGTGGAGTGGAATTAACTGTGTCGATTTTACAGTGGACTGTGAATCTAACATAAATTCCAAAATGTAAATGCTAGCGAGACTCGTGTAAATTCCCCGGTTAATTGAGGCTTTCACTTTCTAAACTGTAGCTTCCTACGCAATGCCATTATAACTTACTCTAGTTTGACTAGAGCAACTCTATCAACCTAACACAGGGTACCTAAACTAATGCCCTCACATACTTCGCCTAACGTCTACCGAAACACACCTCGTCTAACAAATAGTAATATTGCGATGTCACCTGTGGAGTTCACACACGTATTGTCGGCAGAGAATTTGCACTTGTATCTCACTTAAGATATAGAAAACTATATATAATAAAGGTAATTGCACTTTTCGAAGGTACTTTCACTGTCCTTCATCCACATTTGCAAGAATATTCTAAGCTTTATTGCCCATAGTTTGCAGATAATTTAACCCTTCATAACTTGACACATTTCCATTTTTCCGTCGGTGAATTCGATCTTTATACTAAAAGAGGGCCCAGCCGTCAAAAACGACGGCAAAAAGTTTTGCAATTGAGCGTTTTATTGTTCCCGTTCTAAGCATAGGTTTTGCTGTATTATGGGGCTCATCTCTGCAAACCTGATCTTCCATTAGTGAAACACAAGCTGTACAGTGTTGCGATAGCAAAATTTCCCCCCCCCCCTGCAGGATATGGCGTGAATATCAGCTTGGAATCGTTTAAGCGTTAAGCTGCACTAAGAAAATATAGTTCAGTGAAAATAATTCACTGGGAATGCCCAGGGCTCACCGTATCGTAGATCCCAACTGATTGTTCACCTCAAGCGTCGAAATTTAGCTACGATGTAAATCAGTACTATATAATACTTCACGTGTTTTTTATATATTTATTCATTTATAACTATATTTATATCTCTCCTCTCCCGTTCTATGGGAATAAGATAGGAGAAAATTCAGGTGCCGAAGACGGTATCTTGGATACGGGGGGCGCACTTGGGGGCTCCAGGCAGAATGCTGAATTTTTATTAAAGAAGCCTCTGAACAGTAATAAGCACAGGAGACAGAGGGGGTTTTCCTGAGGTGCTAATTTTCTACTGTCATTTATAATGACGGCCCGGGCCACTAGTTCAATATAAAAAAACAGTCTGCTCAGCTTGAAGATTTAACTATTACGATATCATTCAGAAATGGAAGCGGGGATCCAGAGGCTGGGGATCCATAGGCCGGAGATAAAGAGCTATATTTGTCACGGGTACCCCAAGCGCTGAAATTGTATGGTATCTAAGCTTGTTTTTCAGTACATGAATTTTCTCCTAATAAACTCTTAACAGCGTGACGGAGAGACGGACCAACATTGGAGCAAGCAAGCGACCAACAACTGTGTTTTATTATATAGTGGATTTTGAGGCCAGCCTATGTTCTACTGTAGTCCATTATTTTGCTGCATAGATGACGCAATAGTTATATCGAAAAAGAACAGCAGAAACGGCAAATTTCATCAGAAACAAATTCTTATTGCGGAAACTCCTTATTCTCATGTCATTTTATCTCCTCAGACACCGGACTTTTATCCCTTTAAAAAATACATCACAGTGGAACTGTCTAAAGCAGCCCACTCTGTACTCTCGCGCCGTATCCCAGCTGCGGATTTGATCCCATTAGCAATTTTATGAGACATCAGCAAAGTGAATATAATACGGCGAGAAAATACAAAGAAAATCGGTAGATAAGAAACGTATAAAATACACTTAGAACGAATATAATAGCTTTAGCAGAAGATTGACCATATCTCAATTTTGCGCGATCGAATTTTCATGAAACTTGCCAATACCTGGTGCTGGTATTGGCAGCTTTAAACGATCTGTACCCAGAACTATTCTGTGATCTCGGATCTTCTTTTTTCATTCTTTGTTTTTTCCACCTGCTGGGCTGGTTGCGTGGGTTTGTTAACCTCATGGAGTTTCTCCTTTCCTACGTCGCCAGCCTGGTGTGATTCAATAACAATAACATCTTATGGCAACACTTTTGAGTTTGTTTACATATTGCTGTGTCTCTTGACTGCCAATGCTTTTGCATTTTTTCTCTTCTTGTATATTCTGCTAAAACGGGACATGGAAAAGCTCTAACTAACGACGAGAAATAAACTATCATCTAGAAACAGCTAAAGTAATTCAAATGATTTTATTGCCCGAAAACTAGGACGCCATATTGACACAGTGACACGATACTTGAAGAACCCTTCACCACGGAAAAAAAACGAACAGATGCTGGGCATTAAAGGACTGTTACTGATAGTAACATGAGAAATGTGGTTCGTCAGCTACGTATAAGACCCTGGCACACACGTAAATAAACTTTAACGGCTGCTGGGCTTCCTGAAGTGCCTAAAACCACAAGAAATGACATACTTCGCTCCATTGCTTCTGTCAACAGGCCCATTCCCAGAGAGCTGCTGGGACTGACGCTCCAATCCTCTATGAGCTATTGCAATTGTTAGTTTGATATCGATAACAGAAGAAAGAAAAGAAGAGGAAGATAGGAGAAGTCAAGTTTAAAATTAAGCCGCTACTGCTCGCAGGTCTTAGGCGGAAAGTTCACTGCCAGACTTGGAACATTTTTCAATCTTCGTATGCATGATACGAGTCCCGAGTGCATTAAAATTGGGAACAATTCTTCTGTTCTGTAGAATTTCCACAGGTTCCTTCAGTATCAGAAATGGGAAATATAGGATGACTAGTGGACCCGCGTGAAAAAAATCACGCAATTTTGATTAATTCAGGCCGTTAAGGATCTTCTCTTCTCTGACTTGCTTCATTTTCTTCATTGATCCTTTGTCGTGCTTTCAACCTTAGAGCTTTTTTTTCTCTGACTTGTCGTTTCTTCAATTTTCCGCTCACGCGTATCAGCGGCTCTCATTCACTTCCGTAACCTTCCTGTATCATATAGACAATTAATCCATCTTTCTCCATGCATTCGTAGAACGTCTTCGATCTTGAGAAAGTACCAGTCTTGTACTACTTATACGTTCTCTATCTTCCTGCTTGATTAGGCGTGCGTCTTCGAAAGTGAGAGGCAGAAAAAATCTTGAATGTGAGTTGAATGAAACTTTACACCTACTGCACACAATGGGTTAAAAAATGCTTCAAATAGAAGAGAAAACTCTTGCGTTAACTATACTAGAGAGACTCTGTGATTGCCGTAATCGAAGCGCTGGGGATATCAAGAGAGACAATCTATCAGCTGAAGCGGTCGGGGACAAAATTACCAATAGGAACGGTACCACAGAAGAAATCAGGCTCTGGCACACCTAAGAAAACAACATTGAGAATGAATGAGCTTCTGAAGCGTGAGGTTATCCCAAATCATGCTTTAACTGTTGGTAAACTAAAAAACAAACACCCTGAGCTCCTCCTGAAAGTTACAACAAGGACAATTCACGACCGCCTGCAGAAGGACCTGGGTCTTCAAAGTCGGCGTGCCGGAAAGAAACCCATGCTCTTCACGTCTCACGTTTCAGTCTCCCTCTTTTAGCGTAGTTAACGCAAGGGTTTACTCCTTCATTTGGAGCCTTTTTTGACACATCATAATGTGCATTAGGTGTAAAGTTATATGACTTCAAACTTATAAGAAAGAAAAAATAACGCGCCGGCAGGAGCGACCCACTATGAACCTCAGTGCAGCAGCACACAACCCTCGCTGAGGGTTGGTTGGGTGACGGACGTTTGCTATGAGCGGGCGGAGGGAATGCATCATCACTAACATGTTTTCGTTTTATAATGTGGGCTAGAGTAAACGAAATACGGACATTTCTCATGCAAAGGTTTTTATTGCCATTGAAATATAAAGACTTTTTTTTTGCCGGTACTGTACTGCTATCGCTATTAGTCGAGCCCGATATCTCTCAAGCAGGTACATCAACCCTAGGATCGGCCCAATGCACAGCAGTGCTGCGTACTTTGCACGACGGTACTCTCCCATCAAGAGAATTGTTAAAACAAAATACAAGACAGTAACAAACTCAACTCACCAATGGCAGTGCATACAAGAGTACGCCCACGACGCTCAGGCCTGCGCTCACATACCTGAAACAAAAATATACCACGTCAAATATTGTTTCTCTACTGAGGACCTAAATTAACAAGGAGCTACGTCTTTAGCATGCTGCCCTCGCTGGTGGTGTACAATTAATTTCAAAGAAAATTACAGTTATTGTGAATTAACGAAGTATGCATACGAGCATTAGTATAAATAACTAGCAAGAATATTTGATCGATACAGCTGCAATGCAGCATAGGAACTCGACACATTAGACAAATTACAATCAGTATTTTCAATTTCAACATACAAACTCGGGAAAATTGGTTCTACCGTGTCTATAAATTCATGCTTTTCATACTCGTCATTCCATAGATACCCGTGCCTGTAGTTTATTAGGTGACCGTGCTGAATAATTAACAACAGTGAGTGGTATCTTTCGTCTCTCGGCATATAGCTACTTATAGGACTGTCAACTAGCAGTTTCCGGGTGAGATTCTTCCAATTGCCTCTTCATAAGCTCTTCTTCTTGAGTAGCCAAATATAAAGTCGTTTTTAAGAAATCAGCTCTATTCACCCACAACACCCACTGGGATGATTTGTTGACGTTTCATACAATAATGTAGTTCTACGAGCATGTCAAGTACGAATAAAAAAAAAAAGAAAAAAAAAAGAAAAAAAAGAGGCGCTGTACAAAGTTTCTGTTGCTGGTCTAAAATCAGGCCCAATGATGATGCAACTCATAAGTCCGCGGGCAGAGAAACCAAATTCTTGTTAGTACACCAGCTAGTGTTACCACAAATTAGTTATAGCTCCCCTTGCCATTGCCAAGATGTTCTTCACGAGGTGAAGTAAAGGGACATACCGGTATAGCTTGCCGAGAGGCGTGGTACCCTAGGCGAGGGTGTTCCCACACTAGATCGATGCGCAGGGTATGGACTAATCAAGGGAGATTAGGAACAACGGCACATCCAGATTGAATCGTTTGAGTCTCTGTATAATTCCACAACAAAGGTGATCTCACAGTAAAACAGAAGACACATCCGCTCCGTCGATAGAAACGTGGAACTTGTACACAAGGGTGGGTCTCAACATATTATAGCGTAGATTCTTACATAACTACTACGGTTCACGTAGACAGCAGTATTTTCAGATAATGTTCAGCATTACTAAAAACGATGCTGTTAACTATGCACAACCATGTAACACATACCGGTATATAAGTTGCAGATATGCTGGAAATGAAACATAATCGAATTGTACATATCAATTAGCACGCAAGGACTCGACTTCCACCCTGATCCGCTTGACCCACCTTCGGCTTGATCATTAGCCATCAGTGTCAGTAGCTATGATGACTTTTCAACGCGTTCTCAGCACCACATTCAAACATAGTGTGGTAACATGCAGAAAAAAAAGTTAACGCAGCACTGCAACATCTTCCTATCTAGTGCTGCCGCTGTGTAAACGTGCATGTATTATACTATTAGAATAAGAGTTGAGTATTGATTCTATCAAACTAAGCCACGGCAGCTCTCCGACAATGTATAATTAACTGGCCGATAACTAGTAAATGAAAACAGTACCTTGATCACGAGCAATTAGAACGTCATCATTTTCTGAAGTATAAGCCTTTTAGATTATTGCAAAGTCATCCAGCGAAAAGTACGAGAATTTCCAATATTCCGTAAGGCTTCTTGAAATGATTTATACATTCATATATAAAATGAAACTTGTATAAAAGAACGACTTCTACCAGCCTATACAAATATATAATTATATGTATGTATGTATTGTTATTCCAGCACAATTCGATAAGTCATCGTACTGGCAACTGAGGCTTTCAAAACAAAGATAATATTTGTTAGGGAGTATGTTAAGTCAAATGCATTTCCAGCTAAAAACGAAAAGGTTATTGTTGGAACTGTCCGTGGTTCCGAGGATTAGCGTAGGGAGCAGCGATGTAGGTAAAAATAGCAGCCTAAATCACCGAGATTAGAAATCAGATAAGACAGTAGCATACCAGCAACTACAAATGTAAGCAAAGTATACTGCTACAACAATATACTGCGACAATGTATATTCTGCTGCCACTTTAATATTTTCCTTATCTCCAGCTAAATATAGCTCCGCCTAGTCGATACGCAAATATAGCTAAATTAATGAACTGTTGCTACTGTAGCCATTACAAACGATGGTGGTTAGGTAAATTGGTATAATCTCGCAGCAAAAAGGCAAAGATTCGTATATTACGCTCCTCTTCAGCTTCTTAATAAATCAGTGCCAAATTAGAATAGTAGTTTTGGTGAGCTTTGAGTATAACACATGAATCTGTGGCAATGATATATAGTTAGCTATTTATAAAGCAAAGATGTTCCAAGTCCCTTCTTTCCAACCAAACATACTACAGAATCTTAACTGGATAACGAATAGGCCGACTACTAAAGTAGAAGAAATACAGTAAACATTATGTCCAGAAATACGCAGAAAAATTTAGCTAGTTGGCCTCACAACAAATACGTTTATGAGCTCAACTAGCTTCATTACTAATCCTGAGGTGGATTCTAGAGGTAGACTCTGCTTGAGGGAAGCTTACTAAGAGACAGTATGCAATAGACTATTTTAATTTCTGCATAGGCGATGCTATGAATTTCATTTTTTCGTCACAAGATCAATACAGGCAGTGGACTCTTGTTTTTGAATATACCATTTGGCCATATCCAGTTATGAACTTGTATCGATAAAGAAAAACTTTGTATTCGTTTTCGGCTTCTTCGCCGCATATGGAGGACTGCACGAGCTAGGGAAATGCAGAGCGGGAGAGACTCAACTCAATGATCGCGCCCTCGTTCCAACGCAAAGCCAATACATGGCGGGGTAAACTAGGACAACGATCCTGCCATCGGCACCTTTAGCTTTTTGGATCCCGAGCGTGTTTACGGTCCTGCCGCCTCGATATTGGATGTTTATTTTCCTCTGATCTGCTTCCGAACGACTCAAGCTAAGAAATTTACTCGAACAAAGAAGAGTAGAAACTCTAGCCATTGGCCCGTGCTAACTGAGCGAAGATTCGGAAGTCCCTGAAATTTGAAAATTTTTAAATTGCGTTAGCAGTTTTAAATCTATGAACTGAAGTTCAGAATTGCACAAACAAATTCCTATAGAAGGTTAATTAAGCTGGAGAGCATTGAGGCTGGCAAGAAGAGGTAGATGGGGGTGGGGAGGTCTTGAATTCCTTATTTTTCCTCTAGTAAATAAGGCCATGTACCTTGGTTTACAATTTAAAGCCATTTTTATATTACAATCACGATCACACGCAAATATTTTCCATAAAATATTATACAATTATTCCTTAGAACTGTCCCCTACAGTTTCATTTAGCATCTTCAACTGAGCAATATGAACCTACCACTCGGAACTGGTATTACAAGTCACCACCAGAACGCATTGCGTAAATGAACCACGACAACCACCAATAACCACTGAATGAACCAAGTTCTAATAACCCTGCAGTACGTAGGGTATACAATTTAATGCCATCATTAACGTTGGACTGATAATCTTTGTTATGTGCCATGCATTGCACACAATGTAGTAAAGGTAAAACTACAGCGCAGATGTACAACGGAATTTTACGGTACAACAGTACAACTCCATTGCGTCTCTCATATACTAAATTATTAAGGCAAGACGGCGTGCCATAACCATCACACAGATGATAATCTCGCCTCTGCAGCTTCGGCACGCCCCACAGGCACTCAGCGTGTGAGCTATAGAGGCTGGAGTTGGGGAACGTTCACAACAATGGGTATGAGTGATATTACCCAGCACTAAAACGAGGTTAAAATCTGCCACAGCAGTAAAATAAAAAAGAGCAAATGTTACATACAGTTACTTTACACATGACCAGTGTTACATACATACCATCGATTTACTGAACAATGAAATAACAGCTTCAAACTGAGAAAGAAGTGAAAATTACCGTCGTCAATTGAAAGTCATGGACTTACACAGGCGAGATTACCGCAGGCGAGGTTCTTACAATGACAGCATGGATTGAATTCCAATATTCGCATTGCACATTCAGCTCAAGGTTTAGAATAAAGAAGTAAAAATTCCGAAGGACTACAAACGCCTGACGAAAATTGTGCCAAAATGGTAGTTAACCCTATCCGTTACCAATTTTTTCAGCCGCTTGAGCGCCAAGGCGGTACAAATTTGCACCGCCCACTTAAAATGCTTATAACTTTATCAATATCAGAGTTTTTTTCTTCATAGTCTCAAAATTCATTTAACTATTTTTTCGCCTATTTAATTAAAAAAATAATGCCTCTGAGTAGTTTTAATGTCAATTAAATTCGAATATAAGAAAATATCTCCGGACAGTAGAGCGAGTACTCCGGCAGCACATCTGCCGCAATTTTCATACTTTCACAAGCTGAACGTATAATCAATTGCCTCTATTTTTCATTTCTAGCCTTGTTGCTGTTTTTTTTAGTGATGATTTTGAAAGTTCTTTTGGTATAAAAAGAAAATCTACACGGAAATGTTAACATCTAATTTTCTGAAATATTTATGTTCATCTATATTTTTAGCTGTAATGTGCGGGTATATTAGAATTTTATTGATAGTCATGTTCAATTGAGAAAAGTCAAGGAATTATGGGCGCTGAATATCACCGGGAGCACAACTGTGAACGACGGAAAACGGTAGGGCGGTACAATTTTGTACCGCCTGGGAGCAGATAGGGTTAAAAGTTATGAGATGAGGAACCTTGTTCTGCACACTGGGATTGCTTCAACTTCGGTTGATACGAATACGCACAGCCACTGCGCTGGTAACCGTCAGGAAGAGCGTGGAAGCATCGCAATGTTCCCAAGTCGAAACAAACATAATTTGTTGGTTGCTTGGTTGGTTTCTCTTCCTATACCAGTAAAACACGAGAAATTCATTAACTCAATGGCAAAGAAGCCGATGCGTTACCAAATCTGAAACCTAAGCATGGAAGAAGTTTCAAGTACTTTTTAGTAGTAGCATGGATGTCGATGTTACTTCCTTCTCACAGAAAATTTTTATTTGCTATTGAGCCAACGATGCGTAAACTATGTAATACAACAAAGGAAGGGAGATCGTTTACGGAAAACAACGAAGATAAGCGATAAAAACAGAGGTGCTGTGGAAGTAATTCTTTTCTGCCGTCATCTGTCCGGCTATCGTCGGTCCATTTGTGTACAGAAACAACTTGGGTAATTGTGACGCTCTTTTGTCTGAGGTGCACCACTTACAGTCCGTCTGGATCGCCCTTCTGAATCTCACCTGGTTTAGCTGGACTTTAGCGAAGATTTCGATATGATCAACTATGTGAGCGTCTCGTAGAAATTGTAATCGCTCGGTGTGGGTTGTAAAGTGTTATCAATCATTCGAGAGTTAGTTTCTGAGCGCAAGCAGCGGATGGTATCCGCGGACCATTGTTTGGGCCCATCTATCAGCGTGGTTTCAGATGTTCCTCAGGGTATTTTTGGGTCTGTGAATATACATTATGTATATTAGCCACATGGTCTCTCTCTCTTGGAGAACACTCTGATAAATTATTCCAACGATTCCACTTTGTCAGCGGAGATGCAGATCCCTAGTATAAGTGAGGCAGTCACACTCAAGTCTTTGAACGGAGACTAGTCGCACTTAAGCGCATGGTGCTCACCCTGCAGCAGAATGCAGACAAAACGAAGTCTATGATTGTCAGTCGGTCTTGCACATTTTTAGTTCTAGCATCCGCCACTGAAAATAGGCGATACTGTGCTGCAGGGGCCAAGTTCTCCTGAGATACTCTGTGTCCTTTTTAATGAGCAGTTCATGTTTCAGGCACATGTTAGGCGCCTGGACTCACGTACGTCGAGTAGGTTTGGGCTCCTGCGAAAAGTCCACTTTGTGCATGGTGATAATGAATGAGCTTGTACATGCTGCTATGCTTTTCTACAGCCTTCTTTGAAGTACTTCTCAGTCAGGGCTTCGGCTGCCGCTAGTTATTTTATCTGCTGGAAGAACTTGTCGGTTAAAGGCAGTCAACTTGACCGCACCCCCACAAGGAAACCCATATTCACTGATTCGTGTCGTAGATATAGGCCCATGGGCTCCAGAGGCGTGTATGGCTGCAGTCGACTATAGATCGTCAAAAGCTATGACGCCATCGACAAAAAGCTCTTACCACGATCGGTGTCCCTCCTCTACTCTCTCCATTGCCACGAAAGGTAAGTACCTACCGACACGGGAGCTGGGCAGGTATCATATGCTGAGTTAGCGCGTCAAGCGCCGCAGGAACTCGCTTGACTAGGTTGGCATTCGAACCTGCAACGCCAGGCAACAGTGTGCCCAGAATAAATTGCTTAACTTGTCGCATAGGAGTGCTGCTTGCCTTACTTGTTCACTTAGGTATTCAGTAATGAGGGGCATTGATTATATTCTTCTGTTCCAGCTACCAGGGTATTTAGAAGAAACACACGAAATGCAGTCGGGGCCCATCCCTTGATTTTGGAGATCGTTAAGTGAAAACTCGTCAGTCCGGTTGTTGTTTCATGTCCAGAACTGTGCTACAATAGGCTTCATTGCCAGGATTTGTGTTCAGCTATTCCGGGTGGCAGGCGTTCAAGTCAGCAGTGACTGATTTCTGAGATTCTTTTTAGTAGAGTTTTGGGCGTCATGGAAGTAACTTAATGCTTCACCGGGGCTTTTGTCACCCGTCCCTTGAAGCCGTGGCATGGAGATTTAATAATAAGAGCTCTGAGGCAGCTGAACGACTAGTTTCTTCAAAATATAGAAAACCGGAAGAATACTTCAATTTGCAGTAATGGGCACCCTAAAATTGAACATTATGTATGCTACGAATCGTCAAGAAAATCCTCAATTTTTTCCAGGCATCACAAACTGAACGATATAAGCAAAGGATGCACCAGTGTATGATAAGTTTGTTTTCTTCTACGCCATAAGCAACGCACTTTTAAAACAGAACAACCAAATACCTCGACTGCACGAACAGCCTCGTTGTAGCTCTATAATTAAGCCCGCACAGTCGTCATATTGATGGCAGAAAGTAATGTCTTCAACGAAACCCTGTTTTCTTCCCTCAGTGAGTTGAGCAGTTTAGGCCTCCGTTTCCACTACACAGGATAGGCTATCTCACAGAAAAAATGAAGGTATGTCTTGTAAATCGATGGGAACGTGGAAGCCATGCGCGAGGGTGTTCTCTCCAAGAATCAAGGCGGGAATGAAGAGGAAGAACAGAAAAAAGCATCTCAGTACGAGTATGCAAGTCGATCGAATGAGCAAAGTGGACTGACATTCCGAAGACCAAGCTATGGCTAGTTTCCCTCGCACGTCTTCCTGGTTTTGATCTCAGGAATATTTCTCTCTCATCCCTCGTCCATCTACAAAATCTGCATTTCGTGTACTCAAAAAAAAGCAAAAAAAAAAAAAAATAATAATAATAATAAAAATAAAGTACTCGCAGTGGTAGCACTTTTCACTGTCTAAAGGCCGAAACATACCAAAATCAGTTCAGTGAGAAGCTGGCAGGCAGGCAGACAGGCGGGCAGTGTTTGAGAAGCACGGAATACATTGGAGCGCGCACACCGTACAGCGGCAGTCGAGCAGGCCGTTGCCGCTGTTCGGTGTACACGCTCCAATGCACTTCGTGCTTCTCAAAAACTGCCAGCCTGCCTGCCAGCTTCTCGCTGAACTGCTTTTGGTATGTTTCGGCCCTAATGCAGTAGCTATACTAGCGCGTAATTGTACTTCAGTAGTTTACAGTACGATTACAAAAATTGGTAAGGCAACGGTTCTCTTGTATTTTAGCAGACGAATTGCTTCCTGTCACAACGGGACAGCGAGACAAGCAATCAATCAATCAATCAATCAATTAACAAACCTGCATTCTACTTTATACTGAAACTTCAGTGCGTTACTTTTGATTATGCATATACCATTTTTTTTACTTATTTTTCAAGATAAGTGCCAAACAGTTAAAATGTGAATAGTAAGTTAGTGCACAAGTATGTTGTAACTATAAAAACAACTAGAGAAAAAGAAAACGGAACAGTTTCCCACGTTTTGGCAACATTTGCTTATTGCACGGGGTTCTGCTGTTACCCCAGATTATGCAACATCACTCTCTAGTCAACATGGGCAAGAAAAGCAATCTAATCAGTGAAGAATAGATCAAAGTGACCTCGTTATTGGCTTCTGGTAAGACAGCACTCGAAGTATACAAGAAATTACAGCGTGATCACCGAACAATTATGGCTTATGCAATGAAGGTAAGGTCAACCGGAAAACTCCGGATAGAGCCTCTACGAGGAAATTGACTGCTCGGGATATGCGACATTTGAAGGTTTCTATCGCTAGAAAAAACTTTCTACAGTAAGGCGATATTTGAAGACGCTGGAGCCCCAATACTAAGCAGAAAGACAAGATGTGAGGTTCTGCAGAAGCTAGGAAAAGTGAATAAGGCAATTAAACGACCACTTCTAATAAAAACTCATGAAGAAAATAGGGTCAAATGGGCTGAAGAGAACATGAAAACTGATTTCTCCAATGTCATATTTACTGACGAATGCAGAGCCACTCTTGATGGTCCAGATGGATGGGCGTCTGGATGGGTCCTC
>LQNS02278170.1:26397794-26408921 GCA_001587735.2 Parhyale hawaiensis
GAATAATTAGGTAAGTGCACAACAATGCAATTCACTGAACTGGGATTATGAATGGGGCGCTAATTGACGAGGTAACTGTTTATAAATTGATAAGTCACATAGATCAAATGCACCACTTGATAAGGTGATTGATTAGCTAATTAAAATATGCCTACACATTAACTGTTTTGCAGTTAATAACAGCTAAGCATTCCAGAACAATTTGCACGCGCAGTTGGTCCAGATGGTTGATTGGCACTGCTAATGCCAGCACAATTTGAAGTGTGTATTCAATAACTCCAAATTTTCCAAAACGTCAGAGCTTCGCCAACTTATTGCAGCCCTGATTAAACGCCTACAGCAATTAACTAAGGGAACATGCATGAAGGCAGGAGTTTGCCATTAGATCAACGACAGCACAATGAATGTACACTAGAGACATGGAATTTATCTTAGTGTGGGGCTGAGGCGGGATCCCTCAACAAAAACGTCATGGCGAGCCAGAAGAAGTAAACATGACACAATAAAACATATATGCAATCCGTAATATCTATACTCCATGCACTACGTTAGAACGTTGCATCTCACCTCCGACATCACTTGGAACATCCGCTGAATCACCGCAAATTGTTAAAGCTGTGGGAGAAAGTCAGGTTCCAAAGTCTCCGTTCTCTATTTACTCTACGCCAAACACGTTAATGAAACTTCTAGCCTCCACTTCGATATAGGTTACACAGTAAATACGGCATATGACGGGCGACACTTTGAAATGATAGAACGTCTACGTTAATAAGAAATTCTAGCATTTGATACAATAACGATACCGGTACATTACCTAGCATTTAACACAGTAATGATACATCAAATGTGTGAATGTCTGCATCATCGACGGACTAGAATGGTGACAATCACGTATACGTGGGAGATACAGTTCGTCAGCGCTCCACCCGGTCCTTGGCTACGCTGGCAGGATCCCACTCACAAAGTAGATGGTCTCGATAACTCCGTATGTTAAAGAAGCCTTTTCAGTCCAACTCATAAGTTAAAGCCTCCCTCTGCTGGGAGCTCAGAACACCTCCCATTAATTACTATTGTGCGCATCTGAGTTATGCTGCAATATTTGAACAATTGAATCTCAATAAATCAGCAAATTCACGATATGAACTCATTACTTTAAAAATTACTTGAAAAGTTTAGTGTTTAGTTGACAGTTACGTTACAATATGAATTCAGTAATTGCCAGGTCATTGATGCTCGCGTTCACATTCACTTACCCCTCTTCCATCTGCACACTGACTTAGTAGTCTTCATCGACTCCGCCAACACGTAGTTACTGCTCCAACACCCGTCGTGGGTCCCGATTTGTGGTGGGCAAAGCGCTAAATGTTATAGTTTTGATTGTGCACACTCAAAAACCAGTCCGGGCTATGACTTCCCCCTATGGCAGCCACATTGCTACCGTAATTTTATTTTATTTGAAAAGTATAGAATTTATTCGAAGTTATTTCAATGACATTATTCCAGGTCAACCATTGCTGGGACTGATACAGTCTTGAAAACCAAATCGCACCACTCACCCTTTGCCTCGGTTGAGCCCTTACATTAAGCCAAATACATTGCTGAGCCTATAGTGTGGGCTACCCCCGAACATATCTTCACACGGCTAACATACCGTCGAATCGCAAAGTTACGATGCTAACGTCGCTGTCCCAACTCGAAAACTGCCTCAACTTTAGAAAAAAAAAAAAAAAAAACTCCTCCCTACAGCGTTACATAGGCGTTTCCCTCTGAAATTTTCGGAGGTCTGTCCCTTTACCATTAAATCTACCAATGTGAGCCTACATAGTCATCAATCAATCTTGCGAGCCTGTCTTTCTCTTGGCCAATAGTGAGGCTCTACGCTTATCTCTTTCCCTTTGTCACGTTGACGGCTCGCGGTTACCCCAGTCTGCTTTCTCCACCCTCGGTAAATTGACTAGTTGCCCATGCGGTATTTCTTGACATTGACGAATACTCGTCGAAGTGTTATTCTCATAAATGTTAGCTTTAATGTTTCCCAAAATCTTTCCCTAACATTGCAACACTTTCGATGTTTTGAAATTTCCTTAATGTGCAGCAACTGCCCAACGTTTTATGGCAGTTTTATACTTTGTGAGCCTTCACCTGGTAACAGCATGGTCTCGATCGCACCTCCACTGCTGCGATGTCATAAAACCATCAGATTTGCTTCGGCCCTCCCTACAGCTCACTCTCTGCCCAATAAATTACGGAATATGCCGCATTGTATAGCACTCGTTCAATTATCATATTTACTAAACATACTGATTAAATATATCGTATCTGCGTAAACTTCCTCTCTTAAGTCATATGAAAAAATATATGTAATTAACTCGTTTGATTCTATCATACCCTGACCATATCGTAACACCCCTAGAGCCTGGACTAGCATGCACATCAATATCTTTCAAAATTACACATCTCGTTTCACGGAAGTTTATTCAAGAAAGAGAACCCTGGCTACATCTGTTGTATTTACGTACCGTATGTCTAAAATTTTGTATGACCCATCATCCTACGCCATCAGGTGAGGGGAGTTGGTGGAGTTCATTGTACCAGCGCCTCAGATAGCCTGCTTGTACACCTGCCCCTACAATTGACCCCATTGCACCACGATGCGACAGCGCACACGAACTAAGTCATCAGCACAACAAATATTGAGACTGAAGAGTAAACACTGCAGGCATGACGCAGTGTGAAGAGGCAAGCCCAACAGATTGTAAGAAAAGAGCCTACAGCAATATTAGTTCTTGCCGGAGCTCGCCATCCAGCAAAGTATACTGCGACACAGTAAATAAACAATTAAAATTGATAACAAACGCAAGTGAGCGAGTAACTAACTGCCTAACGTCACAAGTAGTATGTCTAAGTCGAGATAGTCAATGGAATCGAAAATCGGAGTGTCGAATGGGCATGTTACATGCAAATTGCGCTCACTCATAAAAGTAAAACGGTGCTGGGGTCTGGCAGTATGATAAACCTGTTAACCTTCACTCTTGACGTGCCTCACAAAAGCAAAGAAAATAATAGTGTTGCTTGATTATAAAAAGAAAAGTATGTTGCCTCGCGCGTTCTCTTCCGCTCGGTCCACGTGAGCCTGATGCTTGAACTTGGATGCTTCCGGTTACGGTGAATTTGACAGAATATGATAAACTTTGTGCATACCAGGCTCGCGGAGTCGGAGTTGGTTAAGTTTGGGTCCAAGAGTCAGAGTAGAAATCGGAAACTAGACCGAAACAGAAGTTGGTGTCGGGAGACAGCCGGTCTATATAGTTGAAGGTACTTTCATTGTCCTTCATTCACATTTGCAAGAATTTTCTAAGCTTTATTGCCCATAGTTTGCAGATAATTTAACCCTTCATAACTTTACACATTTCCGTTTTTCCGTCGGTGACAAGAGGGCTCAGCCGTCAAAAACGATGGCAAAAAAATTTGTAATTGAGCTTTTTATTGTTCCCGTTCTAAGTAAAGGTTTTGCTTTATAATAGAATAATTCACTGGGAATGCCCAGGGCTCACCGTATCGTAGATACCAACAGATTGTTAACGTTAAGCGTCGAAATTTGACTGCGATGTAAATTCAATATAAAAAACCGTCTGCTCAGCTTGAAGATTCAACTACTTCGATATTATTCAGCAATGGAAGCGGGGATCCAGAGGCCGGAGATCCAGAGCTATATTTGTCACCGGTACTCCAAGCACTGAAAATGTATGGCATCTCAACTTGTTTTTTATTTTTAGTACGTGAATTTTCTCCTAATAAACTCTAAACAGCGTGACGGAGAGACGGACCAACATTGGAGCAAGCAAGCGACCAACAACTGTGTTTTATTAAATAGTGGATTTTGAGGCCAGCCTATGTTCTACTGTTGTCCATTATTTTGCTGCATAGATGACGCAATAGTTATATTAAAAAAGAACAGCAGAAACGGCAAATTTCATCACAAACCGATTCTTATTGCGGTAACTCCCTATTCTCATGTAATTTTATTTCCTCAGACACCGGACTTTCATCCCTTTAAAAAATACATCACCGTGGAACTGTCTAAAGCAGCCCACTCTGTACTCTCGCACCGTATCCCAGCTGCGGATTTGACCCCATTAGCAATGTTATGAGTAGAGCCCGGACATTGCTTGAAATAAATGCTTAAAGCTTATTTTGCTTAAGCTGCTTAAAAAATGGTAAGATTTTGTAGCGCTTATAATGCTTGTAAGCACCATCCGAATTTTTACAAGCGCTGAAAAATTTTTACAAGCACTTAAATATTTTTACAAGCGCTTAAAAATTTTTGCTAGCGCTTAAAAATTGTTGTTAGTGCTTAAAATGTTTTGTTAGCGCTTAGATATGTTTACTAGCGCTCAAGTTGCTCCGGCAACCCAATCAAAAATTTATAGGCATTTATCCGATTTTATCGGATACCTTTCAGTCTTATTCTATAGGCAGCTGATAAATGCTCATAAATTTCCTATTGGGCTTTTAGCCTACCTTTAAACTTTAAATTGTTCGGAAGCCTTTTCTAATTTAGAATTTAGATTATGCGCAACAAGCTAACAAGATATAAGCATAGTTCGTACATAAGGCGTCTGTTTGTGGCCACATTTGTGATCAGAATCACCGTGATCAACATCATCGTGATCAGGATCATCGTGATCGTTGAAAAGCACAGAACCGTCAAACGATTTTGTAAACACCCCAGAGACGCAATGTATACTTCCAAAGTTTGAATTCCAATCGTATTTACACAGAGGACGGTGGGGAATGAATTTTTAAGAAAATTTTGTTCATTTTGAAGTAAATGGATAAGTGAACTAGCAGTATTCTTTGCATTTTGAAGATGCAAAGGCATAAAACTATAAGAGCTTGGGCACGCGTACGCCAATATTGCATTGCAACGTAAGTTAGTATTCGATTGCGCTGCAGCGCCTTATTGGCTTCGGCTTGGACTGAAAATAATTTGAAAATAATACATAAGTACGAGTCGTTTTTATCGTTGGTACGTTACAATAAGCAGCAATGGTGAAGCTTTTGGAATACCTCCTGTTTCTGTGTTAGTTTGAAGTTGCAATGACGCACAGTTTTAGACTAACATTCAAGCACCATGAGTAGCAGTCACGACAACGAGATGGCCGAAGGGAAAAGTTGCGTGACTGAGCAATTTTTGTGATTGTGTGAACAGGCTATACCGAAACTAACATTCTGGAAGTCAGTAATACAAACAATCATAATATTATCCAAGTTATCCTTAAACATAAGAAAATATCATGAACTTTGCACTTCAAATTTTGAATTGTTGCTTGTCTAACGACTGGAATTACGCTTTGATTATGCATGATCAGCCCGCTAGTGAAATCTCGGTTTGAACAATTTTTACCAATGATCACGGATGATTGCTATCAGAATCACGCCAAAAAGTGGTCACATAAACGCACGGATCATGCGGAATCAGGCAAAATGTTTCGTAAGGTGGTCACAAAAAGACCCCTATAGACACCCCCATGCACTTTACGTCGCTCTGTGGCACAACTCTAAAAGAAAAAAAAAAACAAGATAACGTGGCTTTTGTAGCTTGTCACATGAAGAGCCCCATTTTCCCAACAGACTTACAAAATTTTTTCGAGCAAGCCTATGTCGAGTGAGTTTGAAAGCCAGTTAAAAATTTCAGTCCTTATAAGGATTGAAATACTCTTACCATTTTTAACTGGCTTTTGCAACTGTTGCTTATCTTGAAAATAATTTTAAATCTCTTTCCACTCCGTCACCGAAACTTTCAATTACTTATTGAGCCAAATTTGTAGGTTTACGGGATAAAGGCTAATTCCATGTTGGTTGTTGCTTTTTGTTACCTAGGGCGGAACGCCGAAGGTCTATGCCCCGAATAACGCCCTCTTAGAGCTGTTTTTCTTGTTGACATAGCTCTAAAAATATTTGAAATGATTTCCTATTTTTATTTTAAGCGCTTATAATATGAAAATGTTGGTGCTTATTTTGCTTTGTATTTTTTCCTGCCTAAAGTACAATGCTTAAATTCGTCAACATAAGCGCTTATTTTGGATGCTATACTTGCTTATTTTTACTGCTTAAAGCGCTTAAACCGTTGTTGCTTAATGTCCGGGCTCTAGTTATGAGACATCAGCAAAGTGAATATAATACGGCGAGAAAATACAAAGAAAATCGGCAGATAAGATACGTATAAAATACACTCAGAACGGATATAATAGCTTTAGCAGAAAATTAACCATATCTCAATTTGGCGCAATCAAATTTTCATGTAACTTGCAGGGAAATCGTGACATCTTATGGCAACACTTTTGAGTTTGTTTACATATTGCCGTGTCTCCTGACAGACAATTCTTTTGCATGTTTTCTCTTCTTGTATATTCTGCTAAAACGGGACATGGAAAAGCTCTAATTAACGACGAGAAAGAAATTATCATTTCGGAAACAGCTAAAGGCATCTCAAATGATTTTATAGCCCGAAAACTAAGACGCCATATTGACACAGCGACACGATACTTGAAGGACCTTTCACGACGGAAAAAAGCGATCACATGCTGGGCATTAAAGGACTGTTACTGATAAAAAAAATGAGAAATGTGGTTCGTCAGCTACGTATAAGACCCGGGTACACACGTAAATCAATTTTTCCGGCTGCTGGGCTTCCTGAAGTGCCTAAAACCACAAGAAATGACATCCTTCGCTCCATTGCTTCTGTCAACAGGCCCATTCTAAGAGAGCCGCCGGGACTGACGCCCCAATCCTCTATGAGCTTTTGCAATTATGTTAGTTTGATATCGATAACAGAAGAAAGAAAAGAATAGGAAGATAGGAGGAGTCAAGTTTAAAATGAAGCCGCTACTGCTCGCAAGTCTTAGACGGAAGGTTCACTGCCAGACTTGGAACATTTTTAAACCTTCGTATGCATGATACGAGTCCCGAGTGCATTAAAATTGGGAACAATTCTTCTGTTCTGCAGAATTTCCACAGGTTCCTTCAGCACCAGAAACGGGAAATATAGGATGACTAGTGGACCCGCGTGAAAAAATCACCCAATTTTTATTAATTTAGGCCGTTACGGAATCTTCTTTTCTCTGACTTGCTTCATTTTCTTCATTGATCCTCTGTCGTGCTTTCAATATTAGGGTTTTTTTTACTCTGACTTGTCGTTTCCTCATTTTTCCGCTCACGCGTATCAGCGGCTCTCATTCACTTCTGTAAAACAGACAATTAATCTTTCTCTATGCATTCGTAGAACGTCTTCGATTTTGAGAATGTAACAGTCTTGTACTACTTATACGTTCTGTATCTTCCTTTTCTTGATTAAGCGTGCGTCTCTAATAGTGAGAGGCAGAAAATAATCTTGAATGTAAGTTGAATGTAACTCCAACCAGCTTGTAAGCATGCCACCGCTTCGTAGCCAAGATACGGTCTTGCGACCTTAAATATCTGCTTCACTGAAATTCTGAAATTGGGGCTCTGGAACAAAATTCGCACCTTCAGAGAACGACAGTGTGAGGGATGATATGCGTGACATGGAGCTGAAGGATCTTAAGGAACACATGGTAATGGACAGAAATAGGTACATGGAATAGCAAGATCTGCTTTAGCGAAGCGACCCTCCTTTGAACGGGAATAATACAGCTGTACGTAGAAGAAGAGGTGAAAGACAGTGAGCAAGAAGAGATAGTTGTCTATTGCCTGTACAATATCACCCCTACAGAGCGCTTCGTTGACCATCTGCCGAATTTATTCTTCGTGACTTAAGAGAAAAAAGTTATAAAATCGGACTCCAAAGCTACATAGTGTTGCGATTTTCAAGATTTTCAAGAAGAAGCAAGAAATGTCTTCAAAGTGATACGGATCAGCTGTCGCCATCTGCTGCAACCTGGTCATCGATTTACAAAATCTGCATCCTGGCTTATTTTTCGCCTATCTATTTCCTTCAAAGCGGACACGAAATAAATAAGTACACGAAGCGTTTTATGATACAAGGATGTGGGTCTAAGATATCACTGAGAACATTGCTTTCGTTTTGAGGTATTTCCATATGTTCCAGTTAGTTAGATTTATTTGTTTAGCTTCAGCCCATTTTCTGTCACGCTTGCAGGCGACACTTGAGCGGATGGCAATAGTATACGACAACCTTGTATCTGAAATGCATTTCTTGCACTGCCAAACTTGAAACCAAAGCACTGAAGACATCTGAAGCTTCCCTTCAGCACTCTCATGCATACTAATCCTTAGTTTCTTACCCCAGATAATTTCGTAGCATCATTTATCCTTTCAACTTGATTTCATTCGTCGACGAAATAGCTTTTCGATTAGCAACAAAATTTCAACCTACATGATATCCTGGCGTATTCATGATACAGAGTCGAAATTACTAGAGTGCTGATTGACTGCCCGGGAAAAGCTATTAATTTTCCACCATGTCAGAGAAAGAAAAGAAGGGTTTCGCTGCTCAACAGGCGTGATGCTGAGAACGTTTATCTTTTATATTTCTTCAAGTTCGAAGTTATATTAACAAAAGTGTGACAATGCAGAAATATCACTTTGATGCAACACATTGCAAGATATTGCTATTGAATGAATTAGCAGACATCAGCAGACAACGATGGTCCAAGACGTCCAATCTTCCAGGAAATAAGAAGATATTGCTAGCAAGTATCAACAGTTCATTGTAAAGTGCCGGTAAAATACTTTAATGGCAAGACACGAGAAATGTGAGTTAGTATTTTGTTTGACTTACCCGACATAATAAAGCGAGAAGATGTTAGTGATGATGCATTCCCTCCGCCCACTCATAGCAAACGTCCATCACCCAGCCAACCTTCAGCGAGGGTTGTGTGCTGCTGCAGTGAGGTTGATAGTGGGTCGCCCATGCCGACGTGTTATTTTTACTTTCTTATAAGTTTGAAGTCATATAACTTTACACCTACTGCACACAATGGGTCAAAAAATGCTTCAAATGAAGGAGTGAACTCTTGCGTTAACTATGCTTAAAAGGAGAGACGGAAACGTGAGACGTGAAGAGCATGGGTTTTTTTCCGGCAAGCCGACTTTGAAGACCCAGGTCCTGCAGGCGGTCGTGAATTGTCCTTGTTGTGACTTTCTGGAGGAGCTCAGGGTGTTTGTTTTTGAGTTTACCGACAGTTAAAGCATGATCTGGGATAACCTCACGCTTCAGAAGCTTATTTGTTCTCAATGTAGTTTTCTTAGGTGTGCAGGAGCCCGACTTCTGTGGTACCGTCCCTATTGGTAATTTTGTTCCCGACCGCTTCAGCTGATAGATTGTCTTTCTTGATATCACCAGAGCATCGGTTACGGCAATCATACTGTAGAGTCTCTCTAGCATAGTTAACGCAAGAGTTAACGCCTCCATTTGAAGCACTATTTGACCCATTGTGTGCAGTAGGTGTAAAGCTATATGACTTCAAACTTATAAGACCTTGCCTACCTAATCTTCTCCGACGGTTAGAACCTTATTCTAAAAATACCCAACTTTTTGGATCTAAGCAATTTCGACCCGACGTTCCTAACCCGACTTAACCCGAAATTGGGGGGGGGAGTGTACCCGACACGTCAATTTTGGACTCTTGGTGACCTAAACCACTATCAACCTCACTGCAGCAGCACACAACCCTCGCTGAGGGTTGGCTGGGTGATGGACGTTTGCTATGAGTGGGCGGAGAGAATGCATCATCACTAACATTATGTCGGGTAGGTCAAAGGTCAAATTTCTCGTGTAAAGATTTTATTGCCATTGAAATGTAAGGATTTTTTTTGTGGCACTGTGCTGCTAGCGCTATTAGTGGAGCCCCAAATCTCTCAAGCAGGTACAGCAACCCTAGGATGGGGCCAATGCACAGCAGCGCTGCGCATTTTGCACGACGTTCCTCTCTCATCAAGGGAATTGTTAGAACAAAATACAATAGACAGTAACAAACTCAACTCACCAATGGCAGTGCATACAAGAGAACGCCCACGACGCTCAGGCCTGCGCTCACATACCTGAAACAAAAATATACCACGTCAAATATTATTTCTCTACTGAGGACCTAAATTAACAAGGAGCTACGTCTTTAGCATACTGCCCTCGCTGGTTATGCACAATTTCAAAGAAAATTACAGTTATTGTGAAATAACAATGTATACAAATGAGCAATGGTATAAATAACTAGCAAGAATATTTTATCGACACACAGCTGCAATGCAGGGTATAGGAACTAGACACATTAGACAAATTACAACCGGTATTTTCAATTTCAACATATGAACTCAGGGAAAATTGCTTCTACCGTGTCTATAAATTCATGCTTTTCATACCCGTCATTCTATAGATATCCGTGCCTGTGGCTTATTAGGTGACCGTGCTGAATAATTAACTACAGTGAGTGATACCTTTCGTCTCTCGGCATATAGCTACATAGGCTTGTCAACAAACAGTTTCTGGGTGAGATTCTTCCCATTGCCACATCATAAGTTCTACTTTTTGAGTTACCAAATATGAAGTCGTTTTTAAGTAATCAGCGCTATTCACGCACAACACCCACTGGGATGATTGGTAGACGCTTCATACAATAATGCAGTTCTACGAGCATGTCAAGTACGAACACACAAGAAAAGAAAAAAATGAGGTGCTATACAAAGTTGCTGTTGCTGGTCTAAAATCAGGCCCAATGATGAGGCAATTCATAAGTCCGCAGGCAGAAAAACCAAATTCTTGTTAGTACACCAGCTAGTGTTACCGTAAATTGGTTTTAGCTCCCCTTGCCATTGCCAATATGTTCTTCAAGAGGTGAGGTAAAGGGACATACCAGGGTAGCTTACAGAGACAGGCGTGGTACCGTAGGCCAGGGTGTTCCCACACTAGATCAGCGCACAGGGTATGGAAATATAGGGAGAGATTAGGATGAACAGCACAACTATATTGAATCGTTTGAGCCTCTGTTTAATTCCACAACAAATCCCTAACAGAATTTAGAGCCGCGGCAGAAGCTTAACAGGGCTGCCTGAGGGGTGGTAATAGGTACTTAATTACATGCTGAATGTCCGCCATTCAGGGGTGGTACAGGACGCTGCAGCAGCGACTGT
>LQNS02278170.1:26427837-26440030 GCA_001587735.2 Parhyale hawaiensis
AGGTACTGTTGCAGGTCAAATTCTCAAGGAAAGTGGCCATTAAGCAACAAGTAACGTTTGCTCTAGCCCTTGGGAGGTGAGGCTTGAATATAAATTACAAGCCCATCGAGTACCCAGGGCGGGGCTATAGATAGTCAAAAGCTATGGCGCCATCGACAGAAAGCTCTCTTACCGCGATCGGTGTCCCTCCTCTACTCTCCCCATTGCTGCGAAAGGTAAATACCCACACGGTAGCTGTGAAGGTATTAAATGTAGAGTTAGCGCGTCAAGCGCCGTCGGAACTCGCTTGACTAGGTTGGCATTCGAACCTGCAACGCCAGTCAGCAGTGTGCCCAGAATAATTTGCTTAACTTGTCGCATAGGAGTGCTGCTAGTCTCATTTGTTCACTTAGGTATTCAGTAATGAGGGGCATTGATTATATTCTTCTGTTCCAGCGACCAGGGTATTTGGAAGACTTTGACTTTGGAGATGGTTAAGTAAAAACTCGTCAGTCCGGTTGTTGTTTCATGTCCAGAACTGTGCTAATATAGACGTCATTGCCAGGATCTGTGTTCAGCTATTCCGGGTGGCAGGCGTTCAAGTCAGCAGTGACTTATTTCCGAGAGAGTCTTTTTAGTAGAGTTTTGGGCGTCTTGGAGGTAGCTTAATGCTTCAACGGAATTTGTTACCCGTCCCTTGAAGCCGTGGCATGGAGATTTAATAATAAGAGCTCTGAGGCAGCTGAAGGAGTAGCTTCTTCAAATATAGAAAACCTTAAGAATACTTCAATTTTCAGTAATGGGCACCCTAAAATTGAACATTATGTATGCTACGAGTCGTCAAGAAAATCCTCGAATTTTTCTCAGGCATCACAAACTGAACGATATTAGCAAAGGATGCACCAATGTATGGTAAGAGTTTGTTTTCTTCTACGTCATAAGCAAAGCACTTTTAAAACAGAACAACCAAATACCTCGACTGCACGAACAGCCTCGTTGTAGCTCTATAAGCCCGCACAGTCGTCAATTGATAGCAGAAAGTAATGTCTTCAACGAAACCCTGTTTTCTTCTCTCAGTGAGTTGAGCAGTTTAAGCCTCCGCTTCTACTACACAGGATATCTCACAGAAAAAAAAAATGAAGGTAAGTCTAGTATGTCGATGGGAACGTGGAAGCCATGCGTGAGGGCGTTCTCTCCAAGAATCAAGGCAGGAATGAAGAAGAAGGACAGAATAAAGCATCTTAGTACGAGTCAGTCGATCGAATGAGCAAGGAGGGCACGAAGGACAGACATTCCGAAGACGAAGCTATGGCTAGTTTCCCTGGCTCGTCTTCCTGGTTTTGTTCTCAGGAATACTTCTCTATCATCCTTCGTTCATTACCAAATCTACGTATCGTATACTCAGAAAAAGCAAAAAAGAAAACTCGCAGTGGTAGTGCTTTCTTCTGTCTAAAGGCCGAAACAGACCAAAAGAAGTTCAGCGAGAAGCTGGCAGGCAGGCAGTTTTTGAGAAGCATGGAATGCATTGGAACGCGCACACCGAACAGCGGCAGTTGAGCGGGCCGTTGCCGCTGTTCGGTGTGCGCGCTCCAATGCACTTCGTGCTTCTCAAAAACTGCCAGCCTGCCTGTCAGCTTCTCGCTGAACAGCTTTTGGTATGTTTCGGCCCTAATGCAGTAGCTATATAGCGCGTAATTGTACTTAGTAGTTTACAATCCTTCGATTACAAAAATTAGTAATGCAACGGCTTTCTTGCATTTCATCGGACAAATTGTTTCCTGTCACAACGGGACAACGAGACAAGCAATCAATCAACAAAACTGCATTCTACTTTATACTGAAACTAAAATGCCTCATGGCGTAAGACTATCACCCGCGGTGGCGACAAATTTCGAAGCAGTCATTTTTTATTGTCCACTTATTCGAGAGTTTTTGCCTTTTTCACACCTAGGTCAGCCCACTAGATTCCCTGCAAAAATTATGAATATTACTCCACTCCTTCTCCCTTTTTTGGGAGATAGACAAACATACAAATAAAGATATTCAAATTTTCAACGATAAGATCATCACCGCCTTTCGCTTCGCTTGCGGGTGATAATAATATCTTCATCACTAGCCATTCCTCTAAATATCGCCCCAACACCAAAAATGATATTGGAGAAGCATTAGTGCCACACTGTGGTCAGGGGCAGCAGCACAAATGGGACGAGACATTGTGTCGGAAGCACCATGGGTGCTATAAGGAGGGTGCAACAGCCGTCCGACTGGCCAGCAGAGGCAGAGGTCGGTCGTAGACCGGCTACAGGCGTCACGGTCTGGCGGTGTACGCGCCACACACATGACGTTATACGTCTCGCCGTTGACCGACCGTGTGTGTGCGGCTGCACACACCACACGTAGGTGTCCGTTGCTCAGAGCATGAGCACTCTGACTGAAGTACTAGTTGTGTCAGTCCTTTGCTCTGCGCTCAAGGAAGGCATGAACAGAACGCAAAAGTAAAGTATAACGCCTCGTGGCGTAAGACCATCACCCGCCCGGCAGACAAATGCAACGCAGTAATTTTTGATGGCCAGCAATTTTAATTTTTTTTTTGCATTTTTAACATCTAGGTCAACTCACCTGACTCCAGGCAAAAAATTATGAACATTACTCAACTCCATCTCTCTCTTTTTGGGTAGATAAACAAACACGTAATTAAATCTTCAACGAAAACATCACCGCTCTTCGCTTCGCTCACGGGTGGTGAAGTGGAAGAATTAACTCTCTTACGCTGTGCTATTTTGCTGCAATTTTCAGTCCAGAAAACGCTTTTTAAATTAGATAAGGGTAAAGTCAACTTGACCGTACCCCAACTGGGAAACCCACACGCACTGGTTTGTGCTGTAGCTATAGGCCAGCAGGCCCCAGAGGGGTATACGGCTGCAGTCGATCATAGATCGTTTACAGCTATGAGCCAATGATGAAAGGCTCCGTGCAACAATCTTCCCCCCCCCCGACCCTCCCCATTGTTGGGTAAGGCAGTCAATGTCAGAACCTTTAGTCTGCTGTGCTGATAATGCGGGTAGAGTCAATGATAATAGAAGAGCCAAGCAGACTTCTAAGGTCCAATAAGCCAAGTCTGTCTCTCGCTATTAATATCGTTACAATCCAATGGCTCACCGTAATCCACGTTCCATGCCACAGCAAAGGATCAAACCTCGTACAGAGAGCGAGTACTTACGTGCTCCAGAGCGATTTCAACCGTCGTATGTCTGTAAAAGCATGCCAAGGTGAATTTGTTATAATTACGATTAATATCCACATAGACGTATGGTGTGATCTATGGTATCCAAAACGGAGCGTCTTATTTGTAGCAAATCTTTACCGCTTTTACTAGAAAAGTGCATAAAAGAAAATTAAATACATTACCTTTTATCTTTAGCGGTCTTGGGAGCAAATTCGGGCGAGTAGAGGACCAACAGCCAAGAGGTTGAGGCACCTTCCTCCATTACGGACGATCTGTCGCCAACATAACTGTTCCTGTTGCTACCTCCGCTATTGCGTTTCTGTTCACTAGAGAGTAATTTACTATACCGGAACTTCTTGCTGCTTTTGCTACCGTCCGTATTTGGCCCACCAAGCGCTACACTTTCCCTAGCAGATTTTCTGTTTTCTTTGAGGATATCACTTGGTTTGTTCCTGAGCACCACCCCTTTCATCTCATTGACCAGACGCTGGCGCTCGAAATCCCCATTGCCGAGGTCCAAAGCTATTTCCCCTCGAGACTTGAGGTCTCGCTCGGGGCAAAGCTGCTGTTGCTGATGCAACAAGGTCTCACCTACAGTCCTTTCACAGCCCTCAGGTATGACTGTAAGGGCAGGTCGTATCACGGTCTCCACACCTGCAGTGCAACCCTCGAGCTTCGTGGCTCTGAGAGGGCGGTTCCTTTTCTTGGCACTGGGAGTCTTGGCTTTACTGACGACCCTTCTGACGAAGGCTGCGGCGTGGACGAGGTCGCTGTATCGCTTCACAATGTCACTGAACTTTTGGCGCATAAGCGCCCCACCTCCACAGGTCATGCTCGCTCCGTACACCGACTCGTTCATCACTTGCGTCGAGTCATCCATGGGAATATCCGTCGCCAGCGCGATTTCCTTCTTCTGCCTCTCGTAACTCACAAACGAATGCTCAAAATGGAGGCCGTACTTTTCGCGCAGGTTACGCTCGCATTCGGAGGTGATGTACCCGTCGCTGCTGCTGTCGTTGAGTATCCTTTCGATCTCTCCCATGTCTTTCATATTGTTGACGATGACAGTGCGGACAGATTCCTTCCTACCAGCAACTTTGACACTTTCGGTGCCACTCACATCATTACTAGACTGTAGCTTGGCGTAAACGTTCTCTACACTGTTATCGCTGATATCATCCAGCACGTCTCCTCCGCTATACCGCCAATTGGGGGATCCGCGTTTCCTGGGACTGTGGGGGACAGCATACGTGTCCCCAAACCCCGTCCGGGGCAGTGACGCGGTGCGCCCGGAGCTGTCCGACACGCGGGCGCCCGCCATACCTGTGAACCGAACCGACTTGCGAGCCGGCGAGGGATGGGCCCGGACAGGAACTAGAATACTGCTTGGTTTGGGCCGGTCGTTGTCGACGAGTGGGGCCATCGTTGTGCAGCATCTGTGTGTCTTCCAATCCAGTTAATACGCTTCTGACAATTGTAATCGACGGTCGAGTCTTGGCGCTCTCGAAGAAATGAATAAGCGATCAAAATGTACGCCGGTAAACTGGAGCGGTCGTGATAACAGAGAAACAAATGAGTGCGGAAGAGTCCTCACACCACCCAGCTGCTGATCGTAGCCGATTCAAATTAAATCTACCAAAAAGCTTCGGACATTAGACAGTTAAGAAAATCACTTTCACTCAACGATCACATTTTGAAAATATATCAGTTTTTCACTACACAAACCTAAAGAATCTATAAATAATAGTTGCTGCGCAGGAGGTCTTTAGCCTAATAACTACAGACTATAATGCCCGTTGTAGGCAGTCAAAATTATATTCTGGAAAAGATTATGAAACAGTCATGAAATGTATGTAATATTTTGGACACACGCAGCCACACTGCGGTATCGCAGTATCAGTCTACCATATGTTCATCGGCTACCGGTACAGATACTTTGGTATTTTTTATTCAATGTCCATATTTATTACACGTTATAAACTAGGATAAACATTGAACTTACGTCGGTGCAGTTTCCCATAAAAAATATACATTAGTTTGCTGAGCTTCGCTTTACTTGTGCGTTTCTTAAACTTGATGGCAGTTTGGCGAGAACAAATGCAAGACGTCAGAACTGAATGTATGTACACGTCACTGCAACATTAATCCTTCTCGGTGTACGGGTCAGCTAATGTTGGTGCGAAACGAACACATTTGCGTACAGGTCCATCGGTAAGTTTTGAGGCAAGTTACACATAAGTCAGTAAGACACACTTATATAATGCATACGGTATTATGAGTTACAGGCATTGGTACATAAAACAATTTCGTGGCTTCAATAACGAAATGCACGGTGCTCGTCCATCACATCGCTGCATATGCTCACGAGGGCAAGCAACCATCCCGTAACGGCACGGGGAGTACGAAGACGACACACAAGCTGCGCTCAATAAACTATCGGAAATCTATATAATAACGAGAACGACCGGGCAAGGTATACACGAGCAGCGGCGGTATCGACAAGTGCAGTCTATGAGCGTATGCAATGGCTCTTGTGTACTACAGGATGTAGTGGAGTCAGCCGAATGAGGTGAAATCTATAGTTGACAACCGTACGCTGAAGCGCAGTTGGGAAGCATAAAAAACCTAAAGCAATATCAGCCAAACAAATTGAAATAGGAACCATAAAACTGAAATCTGCATCGATAAAAGCAAATATTGCAAACAAATTAGTCCCTTCAGAGACGTCGGAAAAATCGATCGCAGAGTAACGTTGAGGATGGATTGCGGTGTTGACAATCACAGGTTACAAACGATTTAAATGAATCGTACTACTGGCACTAGCAAACTGAAGACGCACTTTAAACGGCGGTTCCGCAATGCATCGCGAAAGGCAAGCTTGAAAATGTGTATTCTGAGCCCAGTTATGACGCAGCGGCCACTGCAGACCTAACCTTATCACAGCCGCAACTCCCAAAACTTCTCCCAGGATCTAACTTACCGCAACAAAGATGTGGCCGGTGCCAAGACCAAACTTTTCTTGACATTTCTTTGAAGGGAGTAGGGGAGCGAGCTGCGCAACGGGCTGGATGCTGAGAGCCAGATTATGGCTACAAAATGTAATCGTAAGGCCTGGTAGCATCAGAACACATGCAAGACCCAGTGTTACCGATCTGACTCGGAGGATTACGGCTGTACACAGGGCGCAGGGGCTGGCTTGTATATATTAAATTTATGGAACTTAAGGGTAGAAAGCCCTAAGGGTCTAGGTTGCACTACCTCCAATGTTGACACCACACCGTCCACACGAGCCACAGTAGAACACTAGCTACTTGAGTGTCAAGTGTTGATATTGCAGGACAGGGCTACCGACTGCGCCAAAATTTAAGGTGAAGTCGTAAGCATTAGATAGCTTCATTATCTAACTAGAGCACTCTGAGAGCGCATACCTCCGCCAAGTGAGCCAACGGTAGCAAAAATTCAAATTGGCTCTGAAACCATAATTTTATTTGCATAAACTCCAAAATCTAATCATTTGTGCCTTTTTATATTANTTGAAGATCCGTCCATAACTTTTTGAGTTATACTGCTAACAAACGTTATGACAAATATGAGTCAAACATACAAACGAACCAACCGATCTGCACCAAAATTTGATCATTTATGTCTTTTATCATTATTAACAACCCCTATAAATTTCATAAAGATCCATTCATTATTTTTTGAGTTATTGTGCTAACAAGAATAAAATTAAAAACAGTGACAAACGAACGAATAAACGGATCATTACCAAAATTTGGTCATCTACTCTTTGTTATATACCTGACAACTCATGTTTAATTTCATCAAAATCCATCCGTAACTTTTTGAATTATGGCATCGAGAAAATTAACGCAGACAAACAAACAAACAAACAAACAAACGGCTGGACATATCTTCACCAAAAGTTAATCATCTGTTCCTCCTAACATAGCTACCTAACAATCCCTGTAAATTTCATCCAAATCGGTTCATAACTTTTTGAGTTATCTTGGTGACCGACAGACAAACAAACAAACACGACGAAAACATAACCTCCTTGGCGGAGGTAATTAACTACGTTGTATTAACTGAAACTTTCAATTAGTGCCTGAGAAGCACGGTCTGCTCAATGGGCAGGGGTTGGGCCTCAATGGTTACGCTAGTCAAGAATTTATCTTTCTTTCCCTCTCTGGCAACGAAGTGAAGAATTGCTACCAAGTCACTATTGGATGCCGAGCCAAGATCTGCACCTGAAACTTCGCGAGTACGTCAATTTATTTATTTTTTAGATATTCGAAATTAACTTTCTCGAAGAAACAGCATTATGTGACTCGTCTCAAAAATGATCGCTGTGAGCGTCTTGCAGGTATAGCGCTGGTGACGTACAAGAAACAGCACGTAATTACTTGAAAATGGGACATGATAGACGAAATGAGTTGCAGATTTGAAATCAGGAAGTAAAAACTTTTGGAGACAGTTGGATCAATTTTTTCTTTGCCAGAAACTGCTTGTTGACCAGAGTCTACGAACCTGATAACATCAGAAACTGTAGGGCAGAGGTGACCCAAAATTCGGAAGAGCTATTACTTCAACAAATCGTTACACAAACCAATGAAATCAAAAAAGAAAAAAAAACATAAATGGGGACTCATTCAGGTGCATTTCTGTCGCTTGGAGGCTCCGAGACTCAATTCCCGTATGTACTTGATGCTGCTACGATAGTTCACGTAATTGATCTACTGCTCGAAAACCGTATCAGTCGAACCGTCTCCAGAAACGAAATAAAATTCGAGTTATCAGGTACCACTCGATAGTTCACGTAATTGATCTATTGCTCGAAAACCGTATCAGTCGAACCGTCTCCAGAAACGAAATAAAATTCGAGTTNTAACCTCGTCAGCAGGAACTGCGGCCAGATGCTACATCCCCTGCGGAGAAGGCACTCGGGACCCTTGGGTGCGTGATGCCCAAACATATTGTGGCAGGGAAAGTGCCCGACAGGGCTACCAACCTGCACCAAAATTTAAGGTGACGTCGCAAGCATTAGAAAGTTCATTATCCAATTAACTACGTTGTATTTACTGAAACTTTCAAGCAGTGCCTGAGAAGCACGGTCCGTCTGCTCAGTGTTCAATGGGCAGGGTTGGGCCGCAATGGTTACGTTAGTAAGAATTTTTCTCTCTCTGGCAGCGAAATGAAGAATTGCTACCAAGTCACTACTGGATGCCGAGTTTAGATTTGCAACTGAAACTTCGCGAGTAAGTCAATTTATTTATTTTTTAGATATTCGAAATAGACTCTCGAAGAAACAGCATTATGTGACAAGTCACAAAAATCATCGCAGTGAGCGTCTTGCAGGAATAGCGCTGGTGACGTACGAAAAACAGCACGTGATTACTTGAAAATGGGACACGATAAACGAAATGAGTTGCAGATTTGAAATCAGAAAGTAAAACTTTTGGAGACAGTTGGATTAATTTTTTCTTTGCCAGAAACTGCTTGTCGACCAGTGTTATCAGCCGCCGTGTAGGTATAATCAGCAACCGCACTTAGCTGGCTAATACATGTCTACGAACCTGACAACATCAGAAACTGTAGGCAGAGGTGACCCAAAATTCGGAAGACCTATTACTCCAACAACACAAACCAATGAAAGAAAAAAGAAAAAATATAAATAGGGACTCATTCAAGTGCATTTCTGTCGCTTGGACGCTCCGAGACTCAATGCCCGTGTGTACTTGGTGCTGCGACGATAGTTCACGTAATTAATCTTTTGCTTGAAAACCTCATCAGTCGAACCGTCTCCGGAAACAAATTAAAATTCGAGTAATGAGGTACCACTCCAATAAGTGCCGCTGCGCCGCAGGCCTGCCCATGCTCGTAGGTACCGTTCCAACTATTAGCGACACAAGCCTACAGAGACTTATGGGTATATCGAACCGGGCCTTTTTGAGTACGGTACGCGTTCTGAAGCGGCACTAGTGGCAGGGAGGGGGCACAGTTATAGCGTTAAGATGAAACCAACATGCTTGTGATTCAAGTTTACACTGTAGGAGGTGTAGCCGTTAGCTGCGTGACCTCACGGCAGCAGGTTTCTCAACCCTTCAGGCGGCAATGCAAGGCTTCGATCTCTCCAGCGTACGACAGTCCATTAAAGTTCCAGGCCCGTGCATTACGGGGCAGCAAGTCGACATGCACGCTGCGGCAGCAGCAACTTCAGTTATGGCAAATTTTTGGGCCTAACTTTGCGAGTCTCAAATTGCACGGGCACACAGAGTGGCGCATGTGGGTAGCGAATGCCGCTCTGCAAAGGAGCCATCGCCACACGACCAGCATAATTAAGCGACGAGATAAGCACACAAGAAGAGAATCTTGAAACGGCGTCACGTGAGAATATAGAGCGAAGGCAACACTACTTTATTGTTGCCTGCGTCGTTATATCTATTTGCGTATATTACCTGTGCCTATGAGCTCTTTTGTTCGCTGACTCTAATGCACGTTTCAGGTCAATTTCTTGTTTTAGAGTTTAGACAAATGAAAGATGCTGCACAGCTTCATTTCGTAAATCACAAGTTTTCCAGAAAAAATCTCTGCTTTGCAAATATTCCGATTGCATATTGTAATGAAATACTCGAAAGTATACAGGCCTACATTGCCTATACTGTAGTACATCTGAAGTCACAATACAGTAACTGAGCCATCCAACACCAACACGCCGCCTGTATTAACTAGGTACTCAGGAAACTGTTACTTAAATCATACTTTGTACGGATACTTGCAAGCGTTCGAGGTACACCAGTAAGATAATACAAGAAAATTCATGATTCCCGCTGAAGCTTGCAACTTTTCGGCGTTTGGTAATTTAGGCAGCGTCAAGGTTTGCGGCTGCTGCAGATCTTTCTTAGGCGAAACAAACTTACTAAACAATAGATTACAAAACTGTAACCGTTTACGGTCAGATTCCAGTATAACATCATCTGTAAAAACGCCTAGTTCCCAATGGATCCTTTGCTAAGCAAGGAAAAATAGCTAACAGAAAGAAATGGTGAGTCCAAAATAACATATCTGGAGAAAGTGCACGAGGGTCGACAATCACGGACTGCACCACAACATAATCTAAAGAGGGGATCTCCATGGCAGAAGCAAAATTAATGACATATTGAAGGAAGTGCTGCGGGTGCAGCACATACCTACTCCAGGAATGTCCAACAACTGTTCACGAAGACGACCTTTTACAGAATATGATAACGCTTACGGACGAGCAGTGCTGAGATACCGAACCAACCAATCATCACGCGCCATGACCATGATCCAGTCCGGCATAAATTACACTATCGCAACACTGTCTTCATTTCGTCACGCCCTCGCAGGTATAAAGTAAATAGCATCAAGAGATCTATTTCATGAAAAGGACATCGTAGCCTACATAAAAAGAATGAGTTGCTCTCATAACCTCTGGACTGTGGCAGAGTTGGGCTGGTTTACGGTCCAAACAGCGAGCTGTAACACGTTAAGAACACACCACTACTGCCTAAAAGAAACATTGCACGACGGACTTGGGAAGACAAACAGATCCAAAGTGCTAGACGGGAGCGAGCGGCTCGTAAACTTTATTCCCGAGTTCATTAGCGTGCATGAGGAACTGGAAGAAGAAACGAGGCAGAAACAAAATCCCAAGTTTGAAATTAGGGCACGCGCGCAGCATAAGAGAGGGGGACAAGGGATTACACCTGTATTCCCTACACAGCACGGATAAACGACCAAAGTGATATTTCATAATTGCAGTTAGGTCCAGCCTCATGAAACTGCCGTCAAGATCTGTATGTACCGCTGTCCGCGAAGTTAGTTCAAAGACTTGGACAACCTGAACAGCAGATTTCGAAAACCACAGAACCTCCTCTGACGTACAGCTAAGGGAAGCACCTGCAATACTGAAATGCAGCGGCAGCAGTGCGGCACTTGTCATGAAATACCAAAAAAGTCAAATCCTGAAAAATACCTACAGCGACAAGAGCCAACACACAAACCAAATAGAGCAGAGGCGGCCGATCTATTCAAATAAGGGCGATTCAGAAGGCTCTAACCAGCATCACAGGTAGCAACATCAGGCTTCGGTGGGTCCCGCCACGCTCCGGAGGCCAAAATGCGGCCATATTTCAGCAGGTGAGCCGCGCATACTAAAGTGTGAGCGGTAAGCGGACGCGCCGGCGCCTCATGTCAACGCCAACCTCCAGGCAGGCACAGGCGGCGCGGCACATCACGTAATATGTTAGATAGGACTGGGAATGTGCCAAACGAAGCGTCCTTCGTCGACTCGTAAGTCGCAATGCATGCAACATTTTTGCAGTGACGGGAGTGACAGCGTCGAGTTATGCGGACAAATTGAACGCTAAATCAAATCAACTACAATTTGGGAACACAAGAGGGCTATGAATTTGCCGAGTTGCTGTTTAACCAGCATGCCAAGAATTTACACGATGAATGATATGGTGAATTAGCCTTTAAATTCCTGTAAGGAAATGAATGCCACGGGTTGCGATACGAATCTTGCTATACCGGCACATGCAAGTGTAGGAATTTGCTACAATGCAAAAATTGAAACAGATGATCATAAGGAGACACGCCGATAGAGACCGCTAGGGCCACGTACGAGGCTCGTTTTAGAGAAGACGGTAGGTTGATATGCAGTAATATGAACAGCAGCGATGCATAAAGAGGAAAGCGCACTGAAGTAAAGAGATGCTACAGACATTGTAGCAATTAAAGGTGACAGCATGTGTCTGTAAACAGCATTATTGGGAGCTCCATCTCGCGGCTGCCTTTAGTGCCTCACATGGAGCTGGAGGGAGTCGTTGTGTTAGTCGCTTATCAGCCGACACGGGCAGCGCATACTCGACACGGGCAGCGCATCACTCGACACGGGCAGCGCATCACCCGATACGGGCAGCGCATACTCGACACGGGCAGCGCATACTCGACACGGGCAGC
>LQNS02278170.1:26441217-26452956 GCA_001587735.2 Parhyale hawaiensis
CCGACACGGGCCAGCGCATCCCCGACACAGGCAACACATCACCCGACACGGGCCAGCGCATCTCCGACACAGGCAACACATCACCCGACACGGGCCAGCGCATGCCCGACACAGGCAACACATCACCCGACACGGGCAGCGCATCCCCGACACATGCAACACATCACCCGACACGGGCAGCGCATCCCCGACACATGCAACACATCACCCGACACGGGCAGCGCATCCCCGACACAGGCAACACATCACCCGACACGGGCCAGCGCATCCCCGATACATGCAACACATCACCCGACACGGGCAGCGCATCCCCGACACATGCAACACATCACCCGACACGGGCAGCGCATCCCCGACACATGCAACACATCACCCGACACGGGCAGCGCATCCCCGCCATATGCAACACATCACCCGACACGGGCAGCGCATCCCCGCCATATGCAACACATCACCCGACACGAGCAAAGCATCACAACACAATAACATCACCTGCCACACGCGGCATGGCAGCGCTGCCACCCGTCACATCAGTCAATAGGCTATGGCGCTCAGCAGCAGCCTCCCGTCCCCCAAATTTCAACACCGAAGTCTCCCCTCCCTCTGGGGAGACAGGTAGCAGGGTTGCAGTGTTCGGAAGGCAAGGACTGAATTGTAAGGTAAAACAACTGAACTGATGTCAAGCTTTGTGAAGCCAATCCTTGCATCAACAGCCGAACGAAACCATTACAATAAGCGATATAACGTGTAACCGCTCAATAAAAACGCGCTAGATTTCCCGCCGAGGAGAATGAATAAAAACAAGACTTGCTTTGAGGCGATGTGTGGAAGGGCCAGTACAGTTCTGTTGTGTCGCTACAAAGAAAGAAATCGCCTACATACAGGTACCCAGAATTGAGTGGCACACAAGGTCAAGCTGGATAAGAACCAAAGACAGTCATATGTGGGCTTGCAGCAGTACTACGGTATATAGGTACCTATTCATAGGCGATGATAGAGACTACATCGGCGCAAAATATTTTAGCGTAATTTGAATACATGAAATTGAGACCATCCTATCCATGCACGGCAGGAGTCACCAGCAGTTCAGAGCACTGCATACATTGTTCAACTGCAATTTCATCAGAGTCACAATCTAAACCGTTTACGACCAACACACTCGGGTGAAGTAGACTACAACAGCGTGTGTATAAAAAAGTGGATGCAGACCTAATGCACGTAGAATTAGCTAATTAGGATACAAATAAGGGAAGATAGATGAACGGCAATGCAAGCCGGCTATGCCTGGCACATACGTCAGCTACCTCCCTGCATTCCTGTAGAGCGGAGGGCAAAAACTGCCCGGGGGTCTGCAGGATGAGACAGACACCGCACACCTGGGGAGTCGGGTCTCCCATTTGTTTAGGTTGCACCGAATATACCCACGCTCAGCTGCGATACCTACGTGTGGCATCTTCTCTATTGAATACCTGACTTACTGCTATAGATGTTAGTGGCGCAATGAGAGACAAAGCAATACTCGGGACGACTGTGAATGTAAGTGGACTGTAGATGGAGGTACAGGCATGGGTCAGCTAAGGATTATGTTGACATTTAGTTTCTGCTTCTCTCGAGTGTAAATAATGCTTATACTGGAACGCGAAATGCTCGATCTAACAGTGACCAGTAGGAGATAAAGAACCACTAAAAATGTAACACTTATGTTCATTATGTGCATTTTTCTTACATCGATTGAGAACATATACGTAGTGTAAGAAATTGGAGATTTCGGAAATTTTGATCGTAGATTCCCACTTCAAACTATCACAAGGATTACAATTGAACCTACAACTGTGAAACCTACAGAAATGTGCCATCAGATATAGGACCATCTAGCACTTCCGTTGAAAAGAAAAAAACGTTTGTCAGGTTTGGGGCGAATAATAAATTATTAATTGCCAAAAATGGCTGATGTCATACACCACGCTCCCCTGGGTTCCGATAGAAATTACTAACACCTGCAAGTCTAGCAATATGGCTGAAAGAGAGACTCTTGAGTTGGAGTAGATATTGGTAAGGAGTTCCTGCCCCAACAAAATATTCTCATGAACATTTCAGCAGGGCCAAGTAGTACAAAACAGGCATTGGAATATCAATGTGAACAGACCGGCAAATCTGCATCTTTGCGAGCAAAGACGGAAGTATGGTAATAACAAAACAAAAGATAAAAAACAAGAGAAAATAACTATATTTTCTTTGCGAACCATAATTCTGATGCTGATACGACAAGCGTTTCTGGCAACTAAGCCAGCGAGCCAGCAGGGCGAACTGCCCAATTAACGATTAAACCAGCAGCAATGACTAGAAAAGGCTAGATGTGAAGGGCAAAGGACACGATGCAGAGGCCCGCAGCAAGGTCAACTCCCCAGGTGCTGCAGTGAAGCAACAAGACTGTAAGCGAGCAAAAATATCCGCCGCCATTATGCAACAGATAACGTCACTCACTCACTGATGTAAGAGCTGCAGAGGTATTTGTGCGGACCTGAGCGAAACCGTGCAGAGGGGAAGTATGGCAAGTGTTCCAAGTCGGTAGGAATCAGGTATTTTGGGGCCAGGAGTTGGAGAGTGACAGTGGCAGGATAGAGTCGAAGTTCGTTCACTATAAGCATTTCGCCAATAACAAGTAGCCGAGGGTTGAGGGTTCAGAGCGCAATAGGGAAAACGGTTTCAGGGAACATCCAGAGCACGGCGTGTGGTATTCACACATCGAGATTTCAAGCCAACAAACGCTACTTCATCCCAGAAGCAAGAGTGCGACTGATTTAAGCGGTTGCGCGTGGCAGGAGCCGAAACGGACGAGAACTGAAGGACTCTTACGCCTCTAGCGACGTAAAATAAAATACATAAAACATGATAAAAGTGTTTATACTATATAGAAATAATAGGACGATCAAAAAGTTTTAGTAAAGAGGTAAAAACCACAAACTTAATAGGGGTATAGATTTACTGCGCCTCACACTCCCCTCAGCACACTATCCTCCAAAGCTTACGCCGCACTTCTGGACGTGTCAACCTCTTGACATGGCGCTCACAGTACTCACAAGCAAATATATGTACTTTTCAGCTCTGGATCGATCAGTCTGCTAGGTCTTGCTCTCTGTGAAACTGGATCCCAGAAAGTATTATTTTACAAAAATCGCCAGTTTGTGAAGGAAAACAACCGGCAATCTCATTGGCCAACTACCGTACTTTACATTCCTGGTCTTGCACCATGACTTCTGGTCATCTTTGACTTGATAGAAACACCCCTTCCACTCTAACTGGTCGGGGTAGGGGGTAATCTCCAAATTTATCCCGTTAATGAATTCAAGGCCAAGCAGTAAATATGACTAGAAAACAAATATTGTCGCCCTTCACTTAATAAACTCATCCTATTTTCTCAAGACCGACGCACAAAAACACCGTCCCTTAAAGGCTACCAAAAGCCCAAGTCCTTAAACGAGAGGAAGGCCCAGCTAAGCCTGGCAGCGCATCTCGCCGGACAGCAACACGGGGCAGCGTAATGAGCAGGAGAATGGATGAGAAGGGTGCGCAGATACTGCCCGAGGTGTTGGGGCTGCCCACACACACGGACGGGCTGGGGAGCTGACCGGACCGCCGAGGCCTCCGGTACCGTCTCTTTAAACTGCTGCTCCTGCTCGGCAGCACTTGCCACAAGACGTGTACTGGGTTGGACCACATAGCAACAGCGATAAAGACCTGCTCATATTACTCCTTTCCCAGCAGGAAAAACAATGGAAATGTGAAGGAAAGCCAAATCGTTACATACGAAGACCAGTTGCATAAGGTCAAGCTCTCTGACAAATATAACCACCCCAGAAGGTCAAGCTCTCATCAGACCATACTTGCGTAAATAAAAACCCCACAAAAGTAGAAACGCCACAACCCGTGACGAGGAATCAGCTGTCGTAATTATTACGTACCATGACCCAGTTTCACGTGTTATATTTGCTCAACTACGTTGTCTAAGTTTGCAAAAATTCAGTACGTCCCAAATATATGCGGACTCCAGCGCATCAACGATCCTTTCACGGAAACCGAAATTGCTAAGGCAGTTTATGTTTCTTCGGCCTTTCTTCATCTTATTTGTGTTTAGGATAAACTTTTGCTAGCAGTGTGCAACAAATGTGCGCACAGACCTTGAGCCGCGAAGTCTGCATGATGATCCTAAGTGGAAGCGGATTTTTTTTTTCTATTTTTAAGAAATTTTATAGTTTGAATCCGTCGATTCAAGAAACCGAAGGAGCATTTTCGAACGGCAGAGATCATGTTCATTATGTTTAGTAATTCCCGCTAAGAAAGGCGGGAGGCAGTCATGTGGTGCCCACAGTACTCGTTATAACTGAAATAATGAAATAAAGCTCATTTAACTTGACTTCATTTACCTATCGTCTGATTCCATCTATACCTGCTGCGCAATTAGAACGTTAACGAAAAACTCTCAATTAGCTATAAAACTCTCATTTCTTTTTTATCAGCACCAGAATCAAGTCATTTATGCTTTATGACAGCAATAACAGCTTCTGCAATTTTTGTGAAGATCCGTCTGTAACTTTTTCAGTTACGTTCTGACAAACATTTTGACAGACATTAGGCAAACAAACTAACGAGCCGATCATACCAAAATTTGATCATTTATGTCTTTTAACATTTCTAACAAAGCCTGTAAAATCTCATAAAGATACGTTCAAAATTCTTTGAGTTACTTGCTAGCAAACATAAAAACAAACACAGTGACAACCGTACAAACAGAGCGTTAAAAAGTTCCATCATTTACTTTTCGCGATATACCTAACAACTCATGTAAATTTTATGAAAATGTTTCCATAACTTTTTGAGTCATGGCATTAAGATGAAGGAGGAAAAACAAACAAATAACGGATGAACGTATCTTCACAAACAGTTAATCATCTGTTCCTCATAATATACCCAATAATCCCTGTAAATTTCGCAAAGATCCGTCCGTAACTTTTTGAGTTATCTTAGTGCCAGGCAAACAGAAAGACAGACAGACAAGCAAGCTCGACAAAACATAACCTCCTTGGTGGAGGTAATTTCACCCACCGGCAACCACCACGACAAAGTCAAAATTATGGAATGTACCTATTAGCTCCGCGATTCTGGAATCGACCGGCCAACGTTACAACCAACAACATAGCTATGCAAGCAATGTTTACTGCTGATTTTTTTTTCCTGGCTCCTTCGAACTCTCCCCAATGGGGAAAATCTGACACACAGCTGACACCACCCGATAATCTATCCTATCGAAATTGGTCGTTTCCCTATCAATTTACTGACTGACTTACGATATGAAGAGAACGGTGCTGAATGCACAGCAAGTCAATGAAAAACAACATTAAGCGTCAAGGAGCACTGGCACACTAGAAAGAGAAGCAATAATATGCGAGTACGGAGCTGTGAGGGAGCGACGCGGCAGCAGTACAGGCGCTCAGCGGAGGGAAGAAGGAAGCGACGGACCGGTTCTCCCACGCGAGTATATGTGCCACCTGTCGGCACCCTGCACCGAGACCCCTCCATCCCCGCTGCTATACCAACTGTAAACTATGCAGCAATGCCGCATTTAATGTTACCTGAGCAATATATACTTGGGGTACAGGGGTGAATTCCGCACGAGTTCGTCGTAGCCGGTGATTATGACTTGCCCGACAGTTAGCCTACTGCATGAGAGGGCAAAGGAATAAGGACATGAACATTACCGACTACTTGCACGAAGACCCAAGATGAAAGCAGCAACAATACAGTTGCAGATGAATTATCAACACACTGACTATATGAAAGATTGAACAATTATAGGCAACAGTGCTGGTTGTCGATACAAGGTATAAAAAAAAAAAAAAACTTTCAGGTTGGGAGCAGGACTGGGAGGTGTTGGGCTTAGGCTGCAGTTGGCCATACAAAGTCCACGACTTAAGCATCGACATAAATGGACGACTTTAAATTTAAATCCCGCAGTAATATTGAAAAATATCTTATACTCCTGTAAATACACGAAAAATTTCGAGTCGTAATGAAACAGAGAATGTAAGAAGCATTGCAAGTGGTATAAATAAAAATGCTTTCTTAGCTCAAACCATTTGTATAGTTTTTGAGTGAGTTGTTGAGGTGACAGTCAAGCTAAATAATACAAATTACATATATTTATAAGTCGGATCTTTTTATATACGCTTACTAGATATATTCAGGAGTCGGAGTCGGAGTCAGCAGTCCAGAGCCGGAGACTCATTCGCAGGAAAATCAGAAGTCGAAAACAATGTCGGACTCCCACACAAGACCCACAAGAAGTAGGAACAGGAGATGGGAGTCAAGACTTTGCACCATCAGACTCTGCAATCCTGAAAAAAGATCTGTCTTGAAAATCTGTCACCAGCAATGCACTGCACAACATTGCTTTCGTGACTCATCCTCCTATTATAGTTACACTTGTATTGCCGGGAAAATAGGGAGACACCTGAAGTATACAGAGGTACTAGTATTGGCGAATCTATATAGTGAACCGCCCGGCCACCCAGCGCGATCTGCAAACACAGCCTGTGCAAACACTGGCGGCTTCCTACAGACAGCGTGGATGCGCAAAATGGAGTCATCCACACACAGCAAATCGATGTGCTGCCGTGATCGGAGGCCGTTGAGAACGGCTCCGACGAAACAAAAACGGTTTCCTTCAGCGCAAGCTCAGCACTGAAAACTGCAAGTGAAGTTCAGTGGCACGCAACACGCGCATATCCTGCTGCTCTTGCGGCGCGCATCTGCTTGCTTTATTGCCGACCTCTTTTGTTTGCTGTACATCCTTCCTTTGCGTGCATGCACACCCCAAGGGTTTGGTGCGCCAGGTTACGTACAAGAAATTTTACAGAATAGTTAAATTAACGAATTAGCTCCGCTACCCCCGAAGTGAGTCGCGGTGTTTGTTTGAACCGCACAAAGTGCGACTTTCTAATTTATGTCCATGTTGTAAACACGCAGTTAGAAATTATAAGTTGATATGAGGGCTACAGGAAATACAGAGCGCTTCGTTAATTTCTTTGGCCTCTAATGTTTTCAGTACAGCACCGTACCAAAGGATAAATACGTAACTTGGCTCCTTACAACCGGACGACAGCCGCCGTATTAATTAAGCAAAGGCAATGTTCACTCTGTTGCTTTCGCCTGCGACAAACTAAACCTCAAAGCAAGTGGTAATTTCATTAGACAGCAAGGAAGATGTATACGTTACCAACGCAAACAGTGGGACAAATAACTATTCGTTACTCTGCACAAGTGTATTGAAAATATGCATTACATATACAAATATTAGAATGAAATAATATCTTGAAGCAAGATATAATTGTCGTGCATGCGGCTGAATATCTCGGCCCTATGGAGCCAGACATAAAGTATAGCTCTCGTATAAAAGAGTACGAATATAAGGTACCTCCTGAACTGCATAGAACGGAATCATCAAACTTATTTAACCCACTGCATGTACATACAACAATGCTGTCTGCTCCATAGACGGTATTACGATGAACCTTTCCTCGCGGGTGCTGCACTATTGCGGGCTGCCACATTGGTGGGGGAGTTCTGTTCAAGCTCATTTGGCACCAGTACGCTACCTACGGACGATGGGTCTGCTGTCACTGGTACTGCTCCTCGCTATATTTTAAAATATTCTTCAACTCACATCATTGCCTAACCTGTTTTTATTTTAGCACTCAACCCTATTAAAATAATAGCCTGATCTGATTCAATTTAACCTAGCCTAGGTTACAACACACTAACCTAACCTATACCGTTCGTTATTCTAATGCATCCTTAACTAGACTATAGCTATCGCCACGCATGCTCATTCCTTGTGCCCGAGCTCCTTACTTGTGTTGATTTTCCTCATTCTAAGCTCCTCGAGCGATACTGAATTTTATTGTAACAATTTCAGTTCACTGTCTCCGGCCCCAACAGCTCCATCACGGCAAAAGCGCGAAGTGTTCGATGAACACAAGAGAGTCCGTTACCAACGTCTGTTTACGTACGTGCAGTTAATGCGCCAATGACGCAAAGTTTAGATAATTCCGTAACTAAGCGAACGTACGTGCTGACATAGGGATTTGCTTGGAAGCTAGGGTGCCTGACTCCCCAGAGTAATTTTCTTGCATTTGCATTCCTCAGATTTTGTTTTCAAGTGCGGCGCAATAGGCAACGAGACATTAGAGATTTACAGATTCATGACTGAAAGCTTGAAAAGTCATAGATATTTTCTACCACAAAGATGTTGAGCAGCAATAGGTATTTAAATGTGATTCATCCACATATTTACTTAGATTAACGAAAATGTAGCTATGTTGCACAGAACTCCATACTACTCAAATTGGGTGCTGTAAGTAGCCAGCACAGCTAGCAGTACATGTAACTAAGGTTCACTAACGGGCCGTAGAACACCGCGAGCTCCACACGGCAGGGTGAGGGCCAGGCCTGCCCTCTCGGAGCGCTCGGTGCCCATCTGGTGCCACAAAGACTTGGCACGTCTCCACCAGCGCTCCTATTCAAATGAATCCTGCTAACGACCAACACAGGCACTTCCACCCTCTCTTACCGGTATGAAAAAAGGTTAATTTCTTTAGTTATTATAGCTTAAAGCTTCGCTTACAACAGTAGCGAAGTAAATCGGATACCTAACTGTTGTAGCTAGTGAAATACGCAACCGGCATGAATTTCGAGCAGCAGCAACAACGACGCAGCGCAGACACGATTCGGATCGACGTGCTACGGCGAGTTTCCACGTTGGGTTACTGGCAATTCGTTCATTAGCACAAAAGTAACAGCGCAGGTCAGAGGATGACGAGACACTCGGTAACGGAGCATGAGGGAGCACTGCCCTCACGGGAAGGGGAGGAGGAGAGGTGGGACGAGGGGTGGGGCGGCAGCTCACGGTGTTTTATGGGAAGAGGAAGCTCAGCAGCACCGGATGTCACCTGTGCTCGTGCTCTGCATATTTGTTTACTAACCAAACGCTCCCTACTCTTCCTTCGCAAAAACAGGAGAGTCGTGACAAAAACCCATAAATTTACGATTCTTTCGGTAAACAACGAACGAACCGTGTACACTGAAATGCACGACATTATCGTTACCAGAGAAGAATAAATGCAATATTTTAAACATCAACAATCAATTAAACAATACATACGTGTGACACTGTCTTAGTTTATGCAGCAGAATTGAAAGTGGATTCTTTGTCGTTGGATCCCCATACAAACGCATTGGTGTTGCAGTTATTTTATCTCCTCTCCGCAGCAGCTCTAAGCTGATATCCAAAGTCTCAAGACATCCAAATTCTCGGCGCAGCCTCTAGATGCGGACGAAACAACAGAAACAATAATAATCATGGCTGGCATTAGGAAAGCCACAAACTCGACACTTACTGCTGGCGAAGAGACGATTGCATTCTCACTACTGCACTGAGCACTTACACAGTGTCAAACACTGGTGCGAGTACCCAGTACCCCCAAGATAGCGCACGTAACAAGCTGTTTACACAACAAGCGCGAGCTCTACGTGGGGCGTGGGAGATGAGCGGTACTGTTGGCTTACGGGGCCGCGCATCTGTAGCGGGGCGCAGAGTGGGCCTCAGCCACCCTCTACTGCCAACACACCTGCTTATGAGGAGCTTTATATTTTGATCTGAATACCAGTAAACACAGAGCTCCATTTAAATTACCGAAGGTGTAGCAGGCCTACATGTGCCTGATGCACTGATTTACGAGTACACGCAATGTAACAACTGATTCACTTGTGATTATCTTATTACCGGTAAAAACTTAATACCTGAGAATATGTTACAGCTACCGTACGAGCGATGAACGGTTCAGTAATCACAATCTTTGCCGTATATTGGGTTATTGCACAGCTGGGTTAGATTGTTCGTTTGATGTCGACATCGATAACCGTACACCGCCTCATGCAGCAGTTGAGCTAGGGCATGAAAATACCGTTAAAGCAATTTGCACAGTCAGGATGAAATGAGGCAGGAAGAGTATAGAGTAACTTGGGTGAAAGCCTTCAAACTACAAGCACAATTTCAATACGTGTCGTGTGATGAACGAACAGAGTTCGATCCAGAAACCCGAAGGTGCAGAACCCATGAACGTACAGCATGTTATGAGGTTTTTCTGAGCTGCCTATTTCTCCTATACAGAATTTGCCATCATTTATATGACTTTTTATTTGGTACGGTTCCTCCGTACAAGGGAAAATATGGACGCTACCAAAGGATTACAACGAACAGGCTCAGCACGATCAGCGGGTGACCGCTGGTTCTGTTAAACTTGTTCACTAAAGAGCAGCGACACCAAAGTGCCTGCCCGAGATGCAGACACTCTGATTCGTTAAAATGTGCACCGAGCAGCCTCGTCCTCTCACAGCTCTACCTGTCCGACATTGCAAATGTTTATTAGCGCCTTATTTTTTCAATGAAAACGAAGCGATGCTTGCGAACTCTCACTCTCCTTGATGAAGAATCCAGCCAAAATCAATATTCCCGAGGACCTAAGAATTAATTTGGATTCTGTTTTCGCGACTACAGCAGAGGCTCTTACCAGACCGAAACTTGGGCAGTGCCAAACGGAAACAGCTGCAGAAGTACGCTGTTACGTTATTATATATAAAAGACTCAGATATACATATATAAAAGACTCAGATATATTGACTAGTAGCTATACCAAGTACATTTCCAGGAGGGAAGCACGAACAGGAATATATAAAGTCCGACTGATCCTGGTCGAATGTAGAATGCTGAGCAGATATTCGTCAGACAGGAGCGCCGACAAATCAAAAGTTTGGATTCACGTCATCTTTAAGTCGACAACAAAGCTGACAATAACTGAACCTCATATCAAAGAGTACCTACAAATACTCGTACGTAGCTAGTAGAAGTGCAAGGGAACCGCTCGACACAAAATATCGTTGGTAAGACGGGTCTTTCGATTGGCAAAATCGGTTCAAGTTTGGTAATACATCACGTACATCACCTGCCACACTGTTTCTACCGTAGCACATAAGACTGCCTATACAAGGAATCCTTTCCTAGTGAACAAGTCCTGAGCTGAACACAAAATATATAGCTCTGCTCAATAACACCTTCGCCGAAAGTTAGATCGCACACGTAAACAGAATACAGTGCACATCAGAAATATTTGCAGAAGGTATTTTCATGCATTGCAGGCCTGTTTCGGAGGAAAGTTGAATAAGGAATTCACTCTTCAATGTTCAAACAAAAATAGGTTCGCAAAGTATAGAAAAATACTTCTGCATTTACTTTCGGTCCGCGCTTCAGGTATATAATTTTTTAAAAATGAAGCAGCACTACCAACCAGTCACGTCCATGTCTACACACAGATGCGTCTGCCCAGCCAGCACACATGGACGGTCCAGGTCCGACCCATCCACACGTGCAGTACCCAGAGAAAAGAAGAGCTGATTTACGGACTTGTTCCAATGCAGTATCATTAAGCTTTATTCGGCGATGGAAAAAGGTGAATGGGAACCATCAATCAAAGGAAGTCTGGACAGTATGTTGTGAATAGATTCCGACGCAGGTTCTTTAAGCAGTAGTGACACTTAGGGTTGAGAAATAGCAGAGTTCACAGAGGCTTTTATTTAAAACTCATAACAAAGGTTGCAGCCGGTGGCAATGGATGGACGTGATAAGAC
>LQNS02278170.1:26459641-26478639 GCA_001587735.2 Parhyale hawaiensis
GAGCACCGCACGCACAGACAGGACGCAGAGGGCAGCCTCAGCCCCCCTCCAATGGGCTCCACAAACAGGCCGATGTCCAGTCACAAGACTGCTATTGAAGCGCAGCGATGGTTACGAACATTAGCATGAGTAACAAGTAAGAGCCAGAGCAAGTGTGAGAGCCAATACGAGCCACTTGAGAGCCTGTCAAGAGCCCGGCTCATCAGTCACTGCCCTCATCAGCGGCCGGTGTGGTGATCTCTACAGCAGACTTGCGTATAGGTGCACTGTGGTGAGCCAGTGTTGCTATAAGGTGCTCTATGGTGAGACAGTGTTGCCATAAGGTGCTCTATGGTGAGCCGGTGTTGCCATAAGGTGCTCTATGGTGAGCCGGTGTTGCCATAAGGTGCTCTATGGTGAGCCGGTGTTGCCATAACGTGCTCTATGGTGAGCCGGTGTTGCCATAAGGTGCTCTATGGTGAGCCGGTGTTGCCATATGGCAGCGTTCAATGGTGAGCGAGTGTTGCCACATTTCATACGCCCGCACTAGCACCGAACCAATAGTAGATAGGTACTGTAGCGTCGGTCGGGGTGAGTTGAGACGCCCGGCCGGACGGAGTGAGTTGAAACAACAAAATTATAACAATGGAAAAACAAGCGCATTCCCATTTTTTTACATTTGTATGTTTAAAAACTCACCCTGTCCGGACGGTCGTCTCAACTCACTCCGACCGACACTACACTGGTTGCTACGGCGTCAGTAGTGTGTACTATTGTTACATACGCAAATATGAGGCTGACACCGCACAACGCTCTCACTGTAAGTACACAGCACCTACAACTTCATAACCCCCATAGGGACTGAGCAAAAGTACCAATGAAAGTGCAACCTAAGAAATGACTATCGTTTCAAGTAAACTTATGAATATCCTATCGGGTGCGTTGGAATGAATGAATCGTGACTGGCGTATTTTTAACGTAGGAAATGAATTAGAGGTGATGTCTTGGCTAAACGACAAATTTAGTAAATGACTGCTCCTCGGCGATCAAATCAACTGCAGCATTTAACTCAGCACCACACCCAGAAAAAATGTCAGGCTAGTAATATACGCTCGATTTTACGGAAGTCTGTGCAAACTATTCCTCTTGCGTCACACAAGTAACCATAAATGCCAGCTACCAAAATTGGAGAGGTGATAGCCTTTGCCAGTTCACATCCCTACCGGCATAAATTAAATCCGCAAATGATGATGCAAAATTGCTGACAAAACGTAGAACAAACCGTGCACTCAAAAATGTCCTTACCTGCTCTACCATCGCTCACGTAAAGCCCGGTCCCTGTCGCTTGAGCTCAACAGCGTATATCGCCAGTAACAAGGAGCCGTGCGAGTCGTTATGTTCAGCCAATATTGCAGAGCGCCAGCTCTGCTTCATGTTTCAAGTATTAGTGGATCGACGAAAAAAAACAAATTGGCCTCATCCAGGGCTAACTAAATAGTGATATCCACAAGACACAAGAATAAGCATGAGTTTAGGAGGGCGCGCCATGATGTGCAGCATTAGCTGTACACGAGTGCTACAGGCTCGGTCGCCCCACCAGCAACAGCGAGGTAAATAACGGAGGCACCACAGAAAGACCCGAGATGGGTACACACATCACGCCGTCGGTGTCTCCTGTGACCCATAGGCTGGCTGGCAGGCTTGGCAGCAGCAGCTACTAGATCGCTTATATGCTGCCAGTGTTTGCCTGCAGACTATACATACGTACAGCGGCCAGCAGACAGTAGTGCAGTCTGCTACTCGGCCAGTGGTAGGTACTTCAGCCAAGCTACAGACACGACGCCGCTTATGTGCTGCTTCCAACTTTTCAAATGCCAGACCCACCACCATACACAGCTTGTGTTATGCTTCCCAAGTCTCAACATGCCCAAGCCACACACCACTTACGGGCTATGCCCAAATCTCTGTATGACCAACCAAGTTGACCCTTTGTTGGGCAAGTGAACAACCACGAGTATTTCCACAACCCTATTACTGCGAAAGCATTTTCTAACCACCCGGTAAAGCGTTAAGCACAGAGCATATGCACATCGCCTAACCAGATTTTACCGAAACGGACGTTAACCAAACCTACGTACCGAACGTAGTAACTGTAAGCTCAAACATCTCTAGCAAAAATAACATCGAGAGGGGCCGAATCAAGTGTCGCCAATGCGACACGCAGCAAACCCGTTCATCTTGGGCACAAAAGGTTTTCTGGCGAGCATTTACGACCGTCCTAACGAAGCATTCGAGAGCAGTCCCGCACGTCACGGCCAATAATGAGAAGATGAGCGCGTGCCACCGAAAGAAGTAGCCACACTTTTGCTAAATGTAGACACATAGAGTATCAGTGTTGTGACCTTTAAATGCACGTGACGTAAGTAAGTATGAAGCGCTTTAATTACCTACTAACAGAACCTTTGCAAAATGCGTCAATCTCGTTCGACCATATCCCTGACTAATTAGAGCCATATCAACGACATAAATAGAGTATCATTATCGCGGTGATAAAATTAAATGATGCTCTAAATCATCAATGTTAGAGTAACCACGGTAAACCAAATGCCAGCTAGAATCTATAGATTAATCCACATGTGCTGCACCATATCATGGTGGATAATCTGCACACACAACCTAAGATACAGACAGTGAACTGTAAGTTTGTGAGACAAGGTTGCGCCGCCGGATCGTATAAGGTCCGCGTCCGACGCATGGTATTTCTTGACGCCAGGTTGCGACTCCAACTTCATAGCACACTTACCATTTCCACATATAAAGGGACCCCTGACCGTCATTTACTAACCTAATGAAAGTATTTTCCCACAAATGCGCTGGCAACATCAGTTGGCACCCGAAAATTTAAAAATGTTGTAAAATAGCTATGGAAAATTATTTATTTTTACAATACTTTTAAATTTTCAGCGCTTAGCAAAAGTATAAACTCGAGCAAACAAACTGCAACATCTATCACATGGATTGAGCTAAAGAAATATATTATGGCCTTTACAATATCTTTTGATTATATAGTTAGGGTATAAATATTAAAAATTTTCTAATTTGGAGATAAGGTAATTAACACTATGTACTACTATCAATTTAGGTTACCTTTCTCTCTACCAAAAATAAACACAGGAGGAGAGCTAAAAAAACGTACATTTAATAGGCACGGGCATTTTGCACTTTTGTACGACTTGGCACTAGAAATTCTTCATAAGTAGAAAAAAATTAAATATTTTCGACTTGGACTGTTGGAGTCGAAGTCAGACATTTTATTCCGATTCCAACGCTGGGAACCTTCAAAAGTATGATTTCGAGTCCAACCAAAACTTTCCGCTCGACTGCGGTTGTAATGCTACACGACGTACGAAGTGCGGAAGCTGGTCTAATTATTTTTCGATGGAGCGGAAGCATCGGGCTTTTGCAATAGTGCTGCCCTACCAAACCATTCGCATACACGACTGGAAGATTATGTACAATGCATGCATCCCATCGTGAGCTCAGAATGGAGGCAAGCACGAAGCAATACATGCCGCAGACAGAACTCCATTTTCATATTTCAATGTAGATTTGTGCAGACGACTTAAAAATTGCAGTTATCTTATAGCAAGGGATTTTGCCATAAACTGTGTGCTCCACAGGGCTCGATGATATTGAGCTCACTCCTACAGAACACTACCTCTTTTTCTCTACTTGAGATGCTCTACATGGCCACCGTGAGTCTACTGATGTACGGCTTCACCACCAGCATCAGCCACCATGAACACAGTACTCTGCCCACTTGGTACAGATCTCCAATTGCAGCTAATCTTGCCGATAACACCTTACATTTGACTTAGGGACAAAAGCTTGAGCTACATATACACGCAACCTGCCCCCCCCCCCCTTTCTCCACTTTGTTGAGCCAGAATTGCGGATTCGGATGGACCTATAGTGACACCAGTGTAAGCAGTCCATTAGGGGCGGGGCTGAATTGAACGCAGCAGTGCCAAATCTAAACTATTGACTAATGCACTTTGATTATTCGAATATGAATATAATTTTATCAATTGAGACAAGTAGTTATCCGTTGCCAACAGCACTTTGCGATCGAATACGAAGTATTTTACACGGAAGGAGTGACAGAATTCCTGAAACAGAACATGGCCTTGCAAGTGATATTTCCCGAGTCACCAACATATTAGACTCGAATAAATAATGAAGTGGAGATATTCAAGGTGGATCGTTCAATTAGAAGTTACGTTGACTAGAAACACAAACTGATAAAGACAGAAACGGAACATCAAATCCGCACAACTCAAAAAAACCGGCCGCGCATTGAACAGCGCTATTCATACGGACATTGAAGTTGAATGGGAGTGCTAACGGGTGCAGCTAACGCCAAGAAGCCGTTGCAAGATACAGTGATCAAGAGAAGAATGAGAAGCTCTGAGCAGTCCGTGGGTGGACGGAGCATTCAAAGCCTGCATGTGCGACATCCCCAGAGGGGCGTCTAGGGACCGGTAGACGACACAGACACCAACGGTCGGCAGAGGGCGGTTGGGACGAGGTTGCAACTTGCCGGCAACACCAAAAATGTAGAGATGTAGGAATCATCATGCAGACGTGCGCAGCACACGTAACAGTTCTCGCTACATTTGGGAAAACAAGTCACTCATGCACACACATGTTTTTGTGAAAGCCAGTCATATTGCAGTTAGAGTATAATATACTGTACTAAGAAGTAAGACCACATCCGCAGACAACTTTCCGGCTACATAATGTTTCACGAAATACAATTGGACGTCTTGCGTGTCTAGGTAACCATTAGTGTCGGGGTGTTAGTATCTAAAGAGTACAAATGTTTATTAAAGACTTTCGTAAGTCATATTTCACAACGTATGCGTTAGCCTTGACCCTCGGTGAGCGGCATCTCAAAGCTTCACTACAGTTTGATAAAATGATTATTATTCCATGCATAAGTTGCACTCATTGGAGCAAAGACTTGTTTTTTTTTCAGTACTTTTAAGACAACAAAGCATAAACAGAGTTATCGAAATAAAGGGAGGTAAAGTGAGCACGGAAAAAAGATGTCCTGATGGCAGAGGCTTGGCTACAGTAACCTATACTAAGCCTATTCCATGGGAGTGCGGCTCCCGCAACACAGAATGACCGAGCCTATGCCACTAGCATGATGGTAAACTACTGCTAGTAGCGTACAGTGCACCATTGCCATGCAGTGCAAAGGCCTACATCGAAGAAGAAATAAAAGAAGCAGCAACGAAATAAAATCTGTCAAGTTCAACTATGGAGAAAAAAAAATAAATTACACTTTATTATTATTATTAAATCACACCAGGCTGGCGACGTAGGAACGGAGTAACTCCAGAGGTTAACAAATCCCCACGCAACCAGCCCAGCGGGTGGAGAACACAAAAGAATGAAAAAAAGAAGATCCGAGATCACAGAATAGCTCTGTGTACAGATCGTTTAAAGCTGCCAATACCAGCACCAGCAAAGNTCTGCCTATCACTTTCAATGGAGCTTGAGAGGAGCACCAGAGCCTCCAACCTGGGCTAATTTCCGCCTATCTATTTCGTTAAGAGCGTGACACCGAACATATAAATATATATATATATAGATCGATTAGAAGCAGTTGAAGAAATTTTGATACCCACGACGCGCGTTTCGCTGTTCTCCAGCTCATCAGGTGGGAGGGTCGAAGTTGGTAAATTTAGTTCTTGAAATCTTGTGAAATTTAGAGAGGTTACCATAGGAAGGTGTAACTATGATACCGACTGTTCCAAACGTATAAATGAAATTTCCTATCAAGCAAATGTTTTGTCAAGTTTCAACTACAGTCTGCTGCATTAACTCCAATTACTGCACGTTGCAGATACGCAGATGTACCGGGGGCGACAGTTTACAACCTGTCGTAGGTAAAAGGCTGACACATCAGCATAGCAGTCTTCGTAGTCAATACAAATCCCACAATTGGCGAAAACACACCACACAGTAGCTGAAAGTTAACTTGAAGCGTTGGTAGGCTTCTGATGATGGTCGAAAAATTTTCAAGATGCAGCATCCATATATAACATTTGCAGTTGTCCGCCGCCTGCTGCACATATTGAATTAACTTGCCATGGCTTCTGAAATATAATTTTCTTGAGATGGCATAGATGTAGATCGATTTGTATTGACTACGAAGACTGCTATGCTGATGTGCCAACCTTTTACCTACGACAGGTTGTAAACTGTCGCCCCCGGTACATCTGCGTATCTGCAACGTGCAGTAATTGGAGTTAATGCAGCAGACTGTAGTTCAAACTTGACAAAACATTTGCTTGATTGGAAATTTCATTTATACGTTTGGAACAGTCGGTATCATAGTTACACCTTCCTATGGTAACCTCTCTAAATTTCATAAGATTTCAAGAACTAAATTTACCAACTTCGACCCTCCCACCTGATGAGCTGGAGAACAGCGAAACGCGCGTCGTGGGTATCAAAATTTCTTCAACTGTTTCTAATCGATCTACATCTATGCCATCTCAAGAAAAATATATATATTTATAAACACACGACGGTCATTCTTAGTATTAGATTAGATAGAAAAAAATTAAATATTTTTGACTTGGACTTTAGGAGTCGAAGTCAGACATTTTATTCCGATTCCAACGCTGGGAACCATCAGAAGTATGATTTCGAGTCCAACCAAAAAGTCTTCGACTCCTACGGAATGAGTCAGACTCCGACTCTGCCACGCTAGGACTGCGAGTTAATCAGTTTATTTAATATACCTTGACTTTCCGCTCTACTGCGGTTGTAATGCTACACGATGTACGAAGTGCGGAGGCTGGTCTAATTGATTATTTTCCGATGGAGCGAAAGCAACGGGCTTTTGCAATAGTGCTGCCCGACCAAACCATACGCATACATGACTGGAAGATTATGTACAATACATGCATGCCATCGTGAGCTCAGAATGGAGGCAAGCACGAAGCAATACATGCCGCAGACAGAACTCCATTTTCATATTTCAGTGTAGATTTGTGCAGACAACTTAAAAATTGCAGTTATTTTATAGCAAGGGATTTTGCCAGAAACTGTGTGCTCCACAGGGCTCGATGATATTGAGCTCACGTCTACAGAACACTATCTCTTTTTCTCTTCTCCAGATGTTCTACAGGGCCAACGTGAGTCTACTGATGTACGGCTTCACCACCAGCATCAGCCACCATGAACACAGTACTCTGCTCACTTGGTGCAGATCTCCAATTGCAGCTGATCTTGCCGATAACACCTTACATTTGACTTAGGGACAAAAGCTTGAGCTACATATACACGCAACCTGCCCCCCCCCCTCCCTCCACTTTGTTGAGCCAGAATTGCGGATTCGGATGGACCTATAGTGAAGCCAGTGTAAGCAGTCCATTAGGGGCGGGGCTGAATTGAACGCAGCAGTGCCAAATCTAAACTTTTGACTAATGCACTTTGATTATTCGTATATGAATATAATTTTATCGATTGAGACAAGTAGCTATCCGTTGCCAACAGCACTTTGCGATCGAATACGAAGTATTTTACACGGAAGGAGTGACAGAAATCCTGGAACAAAACATGGCCTTGCACGTGATATTTCACGAGTCACAAACATATTAGACTCGAATAAATAATGAAGTACAAATATTCAAGGTGGGTCGTTCAATTTCAAGTTACGTTGACTAGAAACACAAACTGATAAAGACAGAAACGGAACATCAAATCCGCAAAACTCGAAAAGACCGGCCGCGCATTGAACAGCGCTATTCCTACGGACATTGAAGTTGAATGGGGGTTCTAACGGGTTCAGCTAACGCCAAGAAGCCGTTGCAAGATACAGTGATCAAGAGAAGAATGAGAAGCTGTGAGCAGCCCGTGGGTGGACGGAGCATTCAAAGCCTGCATGTGCGACATCCCCAGAGGGCCGGGCGTCAAGGGAGCGGTAGACGACACAGACACCAACGGTCGGCAGAGGGCGGTTGGGACGAGGTTGCAACTTGCCGGCAACACCAAAAATGTAGAGACGTAGGAATCATCATGCAGACGTGCGCAGCACACGTAACAGTTCTCGCTACATTTGGGAAAACAAGTCACTCATGCACACACATGTTTTTGTGAAAGCCAGTCATATTGAAGCAAGAGTATTACATACTGTATTGAGAAGTTCGAACACATCCGCAGACAACTTCCCAGCTACATTATGTTTCAACAAATACAATCGGATGACTTGCGCGTTTAGGTACCCATTGGTGTCGAGGCGTTAGTTCTAAAGTATCTAAGAGTACAAATGTTTAAAGACTTTCGTAAGTCACATTTCACAACGTATGCGTTAGCTGCGACCCTCGGTCAGCGGCATCTAAATGTTTGTTTCACTACCGTTTGATAAAATGATAATAATTATTCCATGCATAAGTTGCACTTATTGGAGCAAAGACATGTTTTCTTTTCAGTACTTTCAAGACAATAACAAAGCATAAACAGAGTTATCGAAATACAAGGAGGCAAAGTAGGCACGGAAGAAAGATGTCCTGATGGCAGAGGCTTGGCTACAGTAACCTATACTAACCCTATTCCATGGGAGTGCGGCTCCCCGCAACATAGATTGATCGAGCCTATGCCACTAGCATGATGGTAAACTACTGCTAGTAGCGTACAGTGCACCATTGCCGTGCAGTGCAAAGGCCTACATCGAGGAAGAAAGAAAAGAAGCAGCAACAAAATAAAAGCTGTCAAGTTCAGCCATGGAGAAAAAAATATCAAAGTACATTTGATCTACAGTTCATCTTCTATTTAGAGCGTGATGCGACATTCAAGTTATATCTCTCTGGATACACCACAATAGAAGGACAGCTTCATTCGGTAAGTACCTCACTAAGCATACACGAGTCAGCGAAACGTTCGTGTTCTGAAAATGTGGAAATACAATTTAAAATGGTTTCAAGCCCACTGCGATCATTTGATTATGTTTCGAATATCGCTATTTCTGCAAAAGTAGATAAATAATTAAGAGGTAAATGACGGGCAGGAGCGAGGGTTTGATCGAGATGGTCAGTTGAGCAGAGGGAGGGGGGCGGCGGCTCTGGCAGGATCATCGAGCCGAACGCGCGTAGCATAGACACATCCGACAGCCATAAAAGAAGGCATCGCGAGGCACAAGGAGTTTCTGTCCCAGCAGAAACCAACATCGGCCGAGTCAGGGCGCAGAGCCTCTTATTTCTTTAGGGCCAATCAATGGTCCCTTCATACGCGTAAGTTGTCCCTCGCTCGCTTCTCTGCCTGTTGCCGAGAGGCGAGAGCAGCAGACGCCACAAACACAAAACCGAGTACTTGTGTAGTATGGGGCTCAATCAGGGTCAGCGCCTGCGTATTTGGCATGATTAAACGGTTTTTCAAAAATGTGGAGGGCAGTTTTTCCATTGCTGGACCAGGTCCAATAAAAACGTGGAGTGTCGTTTTTTGATGTTCCCTAACGGGAAGGATAGCTTGACTCATGAAGAAGATGCTTCCAGATGTACTGTACCTGAACATTTTTGTTTAACGTATAGTTTTCTGCCACAGACGTGAGCTTTCAGTGCGTGACTTTTTATCTTAGCAGTTGTTTTGCTATTACTGATCGCACAGTTTAACTGTTGCTACGACAAAACAATCATCGAATATAATATTCGGTATTGCGTCATCACTGTTTTTATCGAGCCCTTTAAGATACAGAAGCTGCAAAGCTAAACTTTCATTGACAAATGAGTCAGAATTTGATGCTATCCACCACAGCTCTGGAAAAGCGACCTCTCCTGCAGCTCCACCGTAGACACAGACGCCTATAAAAGGCCACACCTGACTGGAAGGTAAGGAATTTCGGAGATGGTCGTGCACCATTTCCTATGGACCGATTCTCTTCTTGCCTCTGAGTCGAGTGAACCTCACGCTCAGCCGCAGCCCAGAGCAGCACCAGGCGTAGCTTACAACATGGCTCTTGTTAGCGATCATGTTCTTCCTTACAGACAGTAGGTCGCGAGACAGTTTCCTCGAAAAAAAAGAATGCTGCCCTGGGTGATTTATTATTATTATTATAAACTTTGTTTAACCTCCGTAGCCGCAACTCAGGCGTTCCAACAGAGATGAGTGTGTAGTAATTAAATACCACATAATTTGTCGCGTGGCCACGTGCGCTACTACGGGCAGGGATCGAACAAGGCGCAAAGCGTAGTAGGAGACACTCGAGTGGTCGGCCTCTCTCACGGCCTTTCACAAGAGAGAGATGAGAGAAAAACTGCGGCCAGATGCAACATCTCCTGCGGAAAAGGTACTTGGGATTGCCCCTGGGGTCGTAAGGCCCATATATGTATTATGACAGAGATAGGGCCCGTCATAATATACCCGTGAGGGCCCTCCCTGGGTGATTTATCTGAAGTGATCTCACGTCGGCGATTTTGGAAGGATTCACCATGCAGCTCTGTGCTCAACTGATACAACCGCTAGATCGTAGGGAGACTTTACCATCGGGCGCTATCAATCACACAAAAGCACACAATGATCCATCACAAGAGTTCACGTCGATGCTTCGACTGCGGTATATGCATGCATGCAAATCCATGGGTCTGCCAGCACAAGTATTACTCTAATCGATTCGCATCCAGCTTATACAGCCCTAGATAGCTAAATTTCTGCCACATGATGCAAATTACAAGTAATTGTAGACATAAACGTTCGTGAGGCGATGTCACACTGAAGCAAATAAGATAAAGCGCGTGAAGCTCTGTAGAAATGTACCGAACATATACCTGGGTTTATGGGTAATAGGTAGGCACGTAAAGCAAGGATAGCAGCTACTGGGTTGGTAAGTTATTGGCCAGCGCTAGAAAGCTATGCATACGTATCTAATAGTAGGATAACACCGCAATCGCTAAAATGAATTTTCGGAATATTCTTTTTATACAGAACCGTAGTAGTATTCTCCTGCATGGTTTAACTTTGTTTTATATATATAAGTGGTGGGTAACTCTTAGCGTAATATAACGTGACGTATATACGGGTATATACGGCGGTTAGATTCATTCATACAATATATATATATATAGCAACTCCAAGACGGCCGCCGAAGTTACCATAGCTACGAGTGCACATAGTAGCTAGTTCGTACGAAGTCTCTTATTTTAGAAATGAAGGGGGAATTTCAGTTTCAAACATCAGCCTGTGCGCAGTACAGCAAGGGAAAGCGGGCGGTGACGCTCTTAACTAACTTCCAATTATCATGCTGGTGTTGTGTCTACACCAACGCATAACAATACAAAAATAGCATTTGTGGTGTAGCCATTAAGGGTTGCGTCCAAAGTTCTTTTGTATATGATGAAATCCGTGCCGTTTTACGTCAAGTAGGAATTTCAATATAGTAAATTTTTCTTCTCCACAACCATGTATAGTTGCAGGCTAATATTGCCAAGCTTATGAGCAACGTGTAGTGTAATTACATAAACACATCGATAGATACACGTGTGAACAATGAACTAAAAAATTTCAACTAATAACTAATAAAATACATGAGCTGAAGGCCGTTGAGTGGCCGTGCCGCAAGCATTAAAACATCGGACAGCCTTGAACTATCCGGGAGAGCAGGCATTTGCAACTGATAGAGCTCTGGAAATATTTATGCGTTCACTATTCAATTCTTTGTGTTGCAGCTGTCAGCGCTCATCATCATATGTACATGGGCTAAATAGATAACAGTTCGCTCCTGCAGGTTGTGAAGGGAGGTTAAGCAACGCGATGCCGACACACGAGCATCAACATAGAAATAGGAAACCAGTATACAAAATGCTAGGTACGCCAATAAAAGTGTAGCAATGGCCTAACATATACTTGGGGGACAAAAGTATCTAACCCATTCCATAGGAATATTGCATACCACTACAACCGACAGGCGTTACTATAGCCTATCCGTGATGCAAAGCAATGCATGCAAGAACGGAGCCTCCAGACTAATGCGAGAGACAATGGAACAGACGACAGGTAAGGACTTGGAGTACGTGGGGAAGTGACCCTGTGCCGCCAGCCAGCACACATACATACACCGACGCTATAGCGGCCCATGGATGGCGGTAGGCAAGAGTTGCCGCACCTGGCACCAGGAAGTTATATGGACGGCACTTAGAGCTAACGGCACTGCCTCATGCAGCCACCACACGTATACCCGCACTTTCCTAATGATCTGCTGGGCATCAGCACACGCAAGCGCTGCTGGAGATCTGCACACTGCGTTCCTATACCAGACGCTGGTCTCGTGGGCTGATGCAACCAATGGAATATTCAATGCGACCTGTACAGATTGTTGGCAGGCAGTCTGTTCCAGGCATCTCTGACCAGACGCCTGTCTCCCCTGGCTAACATAAGGATGAAATATTCTATACCCAATATGAAATGCAAACGCAGCATGTTGACACTCTGCACCATAGGTCCCTGACGAGATGTTAGTCTGCTCCAATGCCGTACCTAATATCTACCGTACCTAATATTTATCGGATGAAACTTAAAACTTCGTGACCTGTGCAATAAGTTCTTGTTAAGGTAACAGTCTGAGACATATAAAAATGTTCTTCATGAAGTAACAAGCGGAAACCTTTTCCATAATTGGCACAACACGTCTTTGACCACAGAAGGGACTACTGCATGTCACAATCAAAAACAGCTAAATGTAATCAGCAACGGTAAAACGGAGAGGAATGCGTACAACATATCTGTGAATATAGACATGAGTCGATATAGGTACTATATAGTGTCCATCACATGGAGCAAAAACAACAATAGTAATCATGAATAGGGAAATAGATTATTGCGATGCATCACTCATCTCAAGCCACTCGTTGGCAGAACAACCACCATCATCATGTAACTATCATATCTACTAATTGCGTTTGCGCGATCACGTCCTATAGGCTTGGTAGGCATGTTTTGTTTTACTTCTCTTTGTCTCCATCCTCGGATTTCTACATTACTCGACATACCGGCAATAGCCCTTTAGTTTAGAACACCGGAGCGTCAGTTTTAGCTGCTCTATGTGAATGGGCCTGTTGGTCCGTCTATTGATAGGTATCTAATCTAAAACGAATCGTGCGGTTTTTATAGAGTTAACGTAAGAAGACGCATGAACATTCCGGGTGCCTGCTAAACCAGCAAGCACCATTAATATCCAATGTCAACCACAACTGTGCGGGTACGAGATCGCTTGCGATTCTATGTCGTGCTATTCAGGTGATCTAAAAGGGTCAACAAGCGTTATTTCTAAAGATATGGTGTGTGCCCTTAATACATACATGTATGTACTCCAACCACTCGGTAGTGCGTGGCAAATGAGGCAGGAACTGAGGAACACCTGAACACACACACACCAGCAACGCAAAAGAGACAAGGTCCGGTAATGTCTACAGCGAGAACTTATAGAAGCGCTGAAATCGTTCCTAACTTGAATGATTCGGGATATTCAAATTCTTTTAAGAGTCGACAGGATTCAAATTCAATTACCTAACAACCACCGAGATTTAGATTCATTAGGGAGTAACAAACAGCACCCTTGTCAATCTCACCAAAAGGAGTTACAGCCGCGAACAGTTCAGGCTTCAGCAAGGCACAAGCATCAGGACCAAGGTACGTCTGTGCCAACAATGGACACAAGCAGTGGGGTAAGGTGCAGAGGCAGCCGTAGGTAATCATTTCGCTAAGATATTCATCAGTAATAAGAAGGACGGCAGTGAGCCTGTAATGATACGCGCGGTCACCTCAGGGCGATTATAGCTCGCCGAGGGACAGGCCCAGCCGACAGTTATGGCTAGCAAAGGACATTTAGCTGGAGCGTATCGCAACCATCGCACCACAGCCTCAGCAATTGTAAGCCCATATCCTTACTTGGGCCTGGGTTGGGCTGTACAGCCGTAGGTAGAGTTACTTCCACATAAAGAAACGCACTACAACAACTGGTAAGGGGTAACGTAAGTTGGCAGCAAGCGCGTCGTCCCTTCCCTTGATGCACAGCAATTCCAGGTGAAGCTGACCATTCAATGGGAAAGCAAAATTTGGTACCGATGTCTTGGTCCCATCACTTCTATCTTTAATGGGACGACCGACGTATGTCAGGCGAAATAAGGTGCAAAATTTCGAGCCGTTCTCTGAGGGAGTTTCAATAATGTCTCATTAGCAACAAAACGCACATAGGTATAGATATAAAGATGAGCATGTACCTAATACCTAGAGTCCTGAGTTAAGTCCGAACTGTGCAACAGACAATATGATACCTCACAACCCACAGCTTTAGTTATCTATACTGCGCAACTACGAGTACACATCTGACTGTAACATAGCGTATTGCTCAAGGAGATAAGCAAGTGCAATCCTAAATATGAAACTGTAAGCAAGTGGCTCACGGAAACAGCGCGCAAAAGGACATGCCACTCAAAATTACATGGTCATTCGTTCAGGTAATACTGGCAAGTGTTTTTGTACTCTCGTTCGAGTCCTGTCCTCTATATCCTACTAACATAATGGCAACTGCTCATAGAGTGCCGGGGCGTATGTTCCAGTGTCTCTTTGGGAATGGGTCTATTGGTTCGTCTACTGCCGCCTATCTAAATTATCAACTCCAATAAGTAGAAAATAGGCGCCTAAAATTTGCATCAACTGTCTGTGGCAGTCACATTTAGTCAGTGTTGAGTTGGATACAAGGAAAACTATAACGAAACAAAATTATCTTAGAATGCAAAGAGAACAGAGTATAGGTTCCTACTTCTTACACAACGAAAAATCAGAAATCCTGCACACAACTGATCCAACGGCAGCTGTTGAAATGAAGAACGCCAGCATGAACGATAACGCTGCACTACAACAATAACTGGTAAAGATGTACGAGAAACTAATGAATTTATAAATACTTGACACACGCCCGGTACACGACTAAATATTGCAAAAGTTCCAAAAGAAAGGGGCAGCATAGGTTCAAAAAGAAGCACCAACGCCAGGCGCCCTGCAATAAAACCGGAAAAGTTGAGGACGACTCCAGCAGATCAATGGAAAGCGAGGCTTTTATTAGAAGTTATAAGGTCAAAGTGGGGCTGTAAAATGCGACTTTGAGGGACAAAGAGCGGCCAATTTGGGCAGAGCGGGGAGGGTCCGTGGCTGCGTCATCGAGTTGTGACGTGCGGACACTGAAGTGATACAGGCGCGGGTGTACCAATAAAGTACAGGCAGGACCGGGAGTACTGGAGGAGCAAGGGCACTTTGTGTAGAGAGGTATATATGTTGTGCGCGTTTGGTGGATCGTTCAAATTTTTAAATGGAAAACAAAAAAACCAGTCCTTGCCTCCCCTAACCTACCCGACATTAAACCCGAATATAGTCCAACTTACCCGAAATTANGCGATCGATCGATCGCGCAAATCCACCAAACGCGCGCAACATATATACCTAATATGCGACAGCACGATGCCGCGTCATGCAACTACAGGTAGGCATAAGCCTATAGCACATCTGCAGAGTGCTGCCCACCCTGGTGTACGATATGATCCATTTGACAGCTCGATAGCAGCAGATGTGGCAGAAAAATAGGTCCTTACATATTGATGTGGTGGCGGGCCTGCAGTATACACAACAAAACACCTGTTGCTATACGCGAGTTCATGGCGAACTAAGTGAGGTGCAGCAGTAAAAGTTCATGGCATTTATCTGCCGCCCGAACGGTACTAAACGGCGATACACGCCATGGACACCATACTGCAGTGCAGATCTGACAGACGGAAAGTCCCAGTATCGGCAATACGCATTATGTGTGCGGCGACAACTGCCAGCACTATAAATACTGACGGACGCCTTTTTTCGATACGGTGTGGATGTATCCTCAGCCATAGGAGTTGGTCGTAAGGAACAGAAGAATGCAGCCCTAGAAGCGCGCCCACAGCACACTGCTCAGTGATACTTGATACATAACCAAATGAGTTACAGACCACGAAACTATAAATTAAGTACGAATTAAAGCGCTATTTTAGCTACTAAAAACGGTACCATCCTTCGTCTGTAAGCTAGGAAATGTAGGACTATGGAAGACCTTTCATTTTCCTTGACATATTAACGAATAGACTAGACATTGATACATTTTTTTTTTATGGCAGCTGCCGTGGCGTTCTGCCTCCTCTTCAAGTCTCGACTTTTTAACCACCGGTCCATTCCAATATCGTGATCAACACTCACTACCAAGCACAACAATCCACTTTGATACAATTTTCTTTCACAATTTATTGAATATAAAGTCGTCCACTACGTTATAAACTCTTTTGACTAAAAGGATCATTTTTCACTGGAATACAGCGAAGTTAGATACTTAGTCGTCACACACAAGAGAGTGTTGCGTTTCCTTGATTAGCTGAGGCCTAACGTAACGCCAGGGAACCTGCGTTCTACCTTTAACACTGGCGAACTGGTTGGGTTATGGCGTTAGTGCGGAAATTGAGGGCTGTCCAGGTTTTCCATGAAAATAGAATAATATAAATACACTAATATTGCATGAAAAGAAGGCGGAGTCTTCAAATCAGAATAACCTGTCAGGTTGGGCTAACTTCCATTAGGGCTGAACATCAATGCCTTTGATTCTTCTGACGAAACATGATGATTGAACTGTATTTGAACATAGTCCGCAACAAGGTGGAGCAGAGATGTCGCAATTTCTGCGTTATATACAAACTGTGTTTCAGTTTTGAGGGACGGTTTGCAGTAGGTCTTTGCTGCAGTAAGGCAGAGGCTGTGCTTCTGATAGTGTGGAGGTACGAGGGTTTATGGTACGGGGCACATCGTCCACAGCAGCTGCGGCCCTGCTTTACAGTTGTGTTGAAGATCTTGACTCGTGTCTTCTTACAACTGTGCTCTCTGACACTTCAACATAGGCTATACCAACGAACCGACGTTCCGTTTAATCCAATCAATTGAGCTATATGAACATGCGTAAGTTTGGAGAGTCGTTCAGCCTTTTACAGAAAACCCAACAGCCACAAGACATATATCGTGAAGCTTTGCAGGTCACAACAACAAGCAGCGAACGCGACGAAGTCCGTGCAGCCGCTTTCCAAGATAATCCTGAACTAACGCAAAACAACACGTCGCTAGACCGTCACGGACCAGCGGCAGCAGTGCCCAGCTACGTAGAGTAACGGAGGATGCGGCAGTACCTAACTGCAGAGAAGCAATAGAAGAGCATCAGCAGTGTCATCGCTACGCAAGGTCGCTTGGTGGCCTTTGCAGAGGAGATCCTGCGGTGTCTTACCTACGGCGCTCGTACCTACCACCAGGTGCTGCAATACTTGCAGTAGCTGCACATGGGGAACTCGGACAGAAGGTACACACTCCTGCCAAGGTTCAGGCCAACCATTCATTCCTGTGACGTTGGGTGACTCGATAGGTCACTACTGTGAGCTGAGAAAAGCTCACCGTAAGTCGATATGAGGTCACTGTAAGCGGTTTCTGATAGTCGTCAGCGCTTTTCGAGTAGCGATTGAGATTCTTGAGCGACTGATGCTGATCCTTGTGCAACACGTGTTATCCTGGGGAGTGTGATTTCCTGGACACGGCGCAGTCAATACAATAACTAACGTAAAGCAATAGAAACTGTCTCACCACATACCATTACTGAAATTGTGATGATGCTTAGTTCGGTTTTCGAGAAATAGTAAAATATCTTTAAATTTTAATTTTCAGAAATAAGAGTGATTGTTATAAGTCAAAGTCACGGAAAAATTCTAGGAGAATATATAGGGAAGATAGGTGCGCATTACTGATCAAAGGCAAGCAGTTACATCTGCACCATGTACACAACCAATGCGCTCTCGTACATCAGCTTTTAAACATTATTATTATAGTCATAGTTTTACCACCGTATGCACTCGACGAGTGATTCGTACAGAGCAGACTCGGTCGCTTTACATAGCTCGGTAGCAATGTATTACCTCGGCATTCCTGCCTGAAAATCTCAGTTTGCTCAGTGCGCTACTACTGGTGGGAAAAAGGCGCAAAGAACAGATGAAAGACACTCAGGTGGATGGCCCCTTTCCCGGCCCTCCACACCAGAGAGTAGAGGCGTCCCACGCACTATAGGTAGGCTATCTCGATCGACAGCCCACCTGGCGGAACAAAAAGGGAAATATAGAGAACCTACCTAACGTGACAAACTAACTTTCTCAGTAGGAACTGCGGCCAGCTGCAACATTCCCTGCGGAGAAGGCACTCGGGACGCTTTTAAACAATATCAAAGTAGAATGAAACTACAAGAATTCGCATGAAGAAAAAACAGTTCTTAAAGAAATAGTAGATATTAGTGCTATTCAACCGAAAATTATTAGGAATAAATATTATGGTTTAAAAAGGAGAATTCATTCAGGGTCAAAAACTATACCGATGCCTCAATCTAATAACTACCCAATAGATAAAGAGTGGGAATATCACGATAAACATGGAAGATTTTATACAGTGTATTGCAACCGACGCGTAAAATGTTATTTACTGAAGATAACAGCTACAAAGCTACACAATAAATGAGCACAGATCACATGAATGCTAAGCCTTGGTTAGTCCACGAGAGAAGACGCATTTCAGACAGAACCGAGCACTTTGAATAATTTAAGAAGAAAAAAAAAAAAAAAACACCTTAGAGCACATCATTTCTCGACCGAAACATTACTCATACAAATTGCGCGCACAAATGTGAAGAAAATAAGGCGAGAGTTTGAGGTAGGCCTACAGGAGAGCGCGCGTCTCCAGGGGGAACATATCGACCTGCAGAGCGGCGTCTGGACGGGGGCTACTGGACGTTGAGTCCGCCCAGGAAGCAAAGAGCGTAACGGGAGGACTCACGAAAAATTAGCAGCAAAAAGTGACGTCACATCGGCGAATCTATGGCTGAGCAGCCTAGGAGTATTTTAACTAATTTCACCAGAAAA
>LQNS02278170.1:26478787-26493836 GCA_001587735.2 Parhyale hawaiensis
TTCAAGAAAACCATATACGAAGGTCTGAGGTCCCACACCTAAAACATTTCGACTCGCCGATGTGATGTAAATTTGCTACGTGCGGTCACGGCTATGTTTTATTTCAGTCCTATTGAGTCCTCCCGTTGCATTCTTTGCTTCCTGAGTCCGCCCGTCCAACGGCCGCAACGACCGAACGGCGTGACTCATGCCGGCGCTGGGTGCGCTGGAGCAAGCAGGAAGGGGGAGCCATGGGGAGGGGATGAGACTAACTGACAAATCTCATACAAATCAATGTAAACTGTCCGTAGGAAAAGTTTACAAACCGTGCGAATCTGTGCACGCCGCCCATTCTAGCCACCAGTACTCGAAAAGCGCACGTTTTCTGAACGCAACACTACAGCACGCGGCTAATTGAAGGAGCAGAAAACGGCTTTTGAGTGGAACTACAAAAAGATGGGGTTCCAGTCAAGACGCGGGATGCGGTAGTCGTGTGAACAGTAAGCGAATGGGATGAAAGTCCACAGCCGAGTCACACAATAACACACCAGCATCCAAAGCGTTAGTGATGTCAACTTTAGCACCGCCCAAAAAATGTGTTAACAATTACACACTACCGAAAACTGACCTCCAATTAAAAGCATATATAGGCATTGTAAACATAGGTAAAGTTTTTAAGAATATCGAACAGTTGAAGACAAAGCACACCCTGGCAATTTGTATACGTATGATCAAAAGCGTCAAATGACCATCAAGACTGGCACCTATAGAGCCAAGTTAAAGACTCAAAAGCTCAGACTGCATTATGTGCCACACTTATCGACTGGAATTAAGCATGTGTGACTGCAGCTTCAACGCGCTCAGCTCATCTGTAACACTTTCGATAATGATGGTTGATGAACGGGTCCAGACGGGTTGCTAAAATGCCCACTAGGTATGAACCAACTGGCCAAGCTTCTACCGATGGAGCTTCCGTTGCATTCTGTAAGGTACCAAATGGTCTTCATTATGTAGAGATACAGACATCACTAATTTGCAGCCAAGTATCAGGCCATCAGTGTATAAAGCGCCCACACATTTCCCACATATGCGGTACATGTTTACAGAGGCAATGTGGCGAGAATCTTCCTCCAGATAATACTCCAATGAATACAAAATTACACCGGATTTGCATGGACTCGGACCAGTTTGAGGACGGAAGCTGCTGGTTTTCAGAACGATGTACGTACCTTCTTCACAACGGAAAATGAAAAACAAACACTAATAACTAGAGCTGATACACTGGGACCTTCAAGAAAGTAGGAATTCGCTGCATCTCGTACAAAACTCGCGAGCAGATTCAAACAGGATGTTTATAAGCAGCAGCCATCTGAATCTGAAGTTGGCACAGGTCATTCAACACGAATGACAGCCATTTCAGGCGTAGTTGCAACAGCACTGCGCTCCAGACAGCTTTCAGCAAGCCCAGGTAAACTGCAGCAGCAGTAAAATTAAAAGACGGTATCGTTAATATAATTTTTGTGCATGAAGGAATTACTTTTGCTCATCAAAGCCGCTTCAGGTAAAACTACTGAAAACTTTATCCTGAAACGCTGAGCAAGTGGCCAACGTAGCTAATATTTAAGTAATATGAAACATTTGGTTAATGTAGGCCTACATGATTCTCATTTGAAAAAAAAAAAAAAATAGAACGCCTCGTGGCGTAAGACCATCACTCGTGGTGGGGGTAAATTTCATCACCATCATTTTCAATGGCCAGGTAATCCCAGTTTTTTTTTTTTTTTGCACTGGTTGCATCGAGGGCAACCCCCAGACTCCCCGCACAAAATTGTGAACATTGCTCATCCTTCTACCCCTTTCTGGGTGGACAGATACACAAATATTTATACTTAAATCTTTAACGAAAACTGTATTACCTCTCTCACTTCGTTCGCGGGTGATAAAAAAATAGCCATTTTTTACATTAGGGAAGGCTGACATAACACCAAAATACTGACATGTAAAGGTAAAGTCAACTTTGACAGCACCCTCCAGTGGGAAATCCACCCGCACTGGTTCGTACGGCAAACATAGACCAACTGGCCCCAAAGAAATCCAGCTGCAGCCGACGACTGGTTGCTAAGAAATATGACGCCGAAACGGAAGGTTCAACGACCAGCCACCCCCATACTCTAGGGCTGGTACTCCCACGATAGCTATGCGCACAAGCAAATGCGCCGATTCAGCGCACCGAGTGCCTTGAAAAAGACTGCGCCTGGGGTGGGGATCGACCTCGACACAACTAACTCGACACAACTGTGCAGAGGCTGATTTAATAAAATTCTGGCACACGTGTACAATATGCAAATAAAGTTCCAGACTAAGGTTCCAATTTACCAACAGTTAGGTTAGTCTTCATTCCTTCTAAACAAACACCTGGGAATGAAATTAATGAAACACGCTACTGCAACTAGACTGGTCTACGTGGGATTCTCAACAAGTTTTGGCAACAGAAAGAAAATTACTAGAAATACACACCTACTTTTCAACACATTCACCTCCAAGGTTTACGCGCTTCTGGAGCCGCGTCATCATCCACTTGACAAATCACTCACAGTGCTCACATGCAGGTATACTTCTCAGCTCTGGATTTACCTTTCTCATAAGGTCCTGTTCAATGAAAATTGAGCCCTGTAAGTTTTTCCGACGAAATTCGCCAGTTCATGGCGGGAAGCAAACAGCAACTTAGTAACCACCCCCCCCCTTGCAGCCTTAACCTGACACCATGTAACTCTTGGTTATTCCCTAAGTTGTCAGAAATATGTACTTGCTGGAATCTGTAAGGATAAATTCAGAGTTAAAAAGCACACCTTGTGAGTACTCCGAGTGCTGTTGTCAAAAGGACGACAAGGCTCGCGAAGAGTGTAAGCCTTGGAGAAGATTGTGTTGAAGGAGTGTGAGGCCAATACATGCGTATCTCTATCACGAATTTTCTTTTTATAAAACCCTGTTGCCAAAACTTTGACTATCCTACGTAATTTAAAAAAAAACAGTTTTTCATTTTATAATATAAGATTCGCTAATAATAGATGTATTCGCAGCTACAATCCAGTGCAGCGCTGCGCGTTCCAGCGTCTAGCGTGTGCCTCCTGCTGTAGCACTGCGAACAAGCAAGGCTACAAACACAATAAAATCAAAGACTGAGGGAAGGAAGAGAAACTGCAGCGAATCTATCCTTCCAAAGGCAAGGGGAGCGAGAGCTGCAGGGTCCCGCAACACAAAGGCGACATGACATTTGCGTATTACAGAGCTTGACAATCACGTGCATGAAATTACAATTGCTTCAAGGCTGGCCTGCGCAAGCAGCCTCACATAGCAAGGCGAGAAAGTAGTGTGTACAATGTGCAGTTGCTACCATGAGTTATGGGACCGTGAACTGTCGACCGAAATGACACCAAATATATGGGGACTTCGGTTGCAATACGACGGTAGGGGCGATAGAATAGAAACCGCAATCGGCAAAATGTCGTAGTCTTGCATGTATCATGGCCTCCGCCCATTATCGTTATTTGTTTAATGAAGTTGCGCAAGTACGCATAATTCAGCAAAATCCGACCTACACACGCGGGACTCAATGTAATTAAAACATTAACGATACCAATACCTACCTGTATAAAAAGCTCGAATTCATTTGTCCGCGACTAGCTATTGGTACCGCAAAATCAATCCAGCCGCAAAAATGGTTATTTTGTAACTGGAACGCTCGAACTAAGGGCTAGGTAGAGCATTAGCCAATTCCAGTTGGTACAAACGAAAAACCTTACATTATCTGCTTAGTATACACCTTTTAACACAGTCGTTTTGTTTCTAGTAAGAGAGTCAAGCCAGGCCTAATTTACCATTCAAATAAACGTTCACACCAAACATCAGAAGTGGCATGACAAAACCGGAGAAGTCTCGGCTACCGCACAAACAATAACGTGATACATCACATGGCAAACTGAAACGTCTCGGACACTAACCACCAGTAATCTACAGTATAGTTCGCAACACGTCTTCCACCTGGAACGGGGAGAGAAATACGTCCCATCCTATCATGATGACAGACTGCGGATACATTTTCACTGCACTATACTGGTACGCAATGAATAAATAATCCGTCGACTTCTCGTGAGCGAAAAAAAAGAACAAACTTCAAGTACCCTTGCTACAAAATCTTGCGATACGAATGGTGCGAAGTGTTGCCGAACCGAGATAGCAGGGCAGGAAACAGTGACGACCCATAAAAACGAAGGGGCACCATCCAGACTCATGCAGTATGCGGGCACGATCGCCCCGCACACTCCGCAACGATGCACCCCTCGCGTTCGCAAAAATTTTAGCGGCAGGAGGAAGTGCAATAATACGCGGCGTGACGCAACAATTATGGGAAAAGTCAGGCAGTTAGCCCACTTTTTCTTGGCGACCGCAGACGCAGTGAAAGGCAAGGGAGACGTCTCTTGCTGCAGGGTATGTATGAGTGCTCGCCAGTTACGGGCTGCAGGGCATCACGCGATGACGCCTGGCAGCACTATCGTCTCTCACGACGATTTTTGCGTTCACTTAAGCTTTCCTGCGCGCGCCAAAAGTAAAATAAACACTACTTAGGCAAACCTAACCTACCCTTACCTAACCTTTTAACCTGACCTTACCTAACCCAATCTAACCTTTCTAACCTTACCTAACGTTACTTAACCTTGCCTAACCTAACCCAACTTAATCAGCGATACAGCGAGCAGCGCGGCGCACCAACTTGAACGCCGCTCACGCGCACACGATCTGCGTACACAAACACGAACACAAATCGTCGTGAAAGACGATAGCGCTGCCTGGCATGATACGAGGGAGCAGCAGAGCAGCGCAAGCGTAATGATTCGCATTATGCAACATGGCGGTGTTTACGGCGTCCTCGATTGCGCTGTGCACCGTATTCGGCCAATAACATTTTCCAGCATGAGGTACCTTTATCGTTGAGTAACCCAATAACCGGTTCGTTATACATACTGTATTTGATCAATTATACCCGACCACGACCTGCTGTTGGCACAGCGTTGCAAGAATTACAGATGTCGAAACTTCTATGAGTACTCCCCAGCCAGAGAGACTGACAAGCACAGAACGGTACAGTACAACTCCGTTCGCCAATGCGTACTCACAAGCCAGGACAGACAGACAAGACCTGCAGAGCCCCGACCGTCTATAAGCACTCCCCTCGGCAAGACACAATAGTGCAATCAGGAGGAGTTGAGAACCAAGCAAAGAGCAGTGCCGGCGTGGAGCAGGGTGGTGCAGGAGCAGCAATTGAGGATGAATACCTCAACTGTGGTCTATGGGAGCAGAAAAGGGAGTGACTGCAATGGCTGAGCCGTAAGCAATGCAACAGCAACGACTTACAAGGTCACCGTGGTCTTCGAAATTATCGCAGTAAGCTCCCTCTAGCCCTTTCATCCGACACTTTCCTGTACTTTGGAGTGTTTGTAAAACGCTGCAGAGCGGAGAGACTACGTTCTCAGAAAGGGGCACGTGGTATGCCAACGTTGCAATCTTTTAAGGACTGTAGGAAGAGACGTGCCATCGGCACCTTTATTGATGGGCACTGTCTTACTCTTCGGCTCTTCTTGCAGAAAAGAACCAAGTCATCAAAGGAAGTCAAAAAGACCACGTTATGCAAGACGTTCATAACGTTACGCTAGCTAAGCTGACATTAAAAAAAAAATACATGAAAAAAAACGCTTAGCAAAACGCTGTTAGATATTTTTTTGGCCAAAACCCGAATAAAATGGAGTACGGCAACACAAGGTGCTGGCAGGAATTTTCCTATTTGAGAATGGGGTCGTCGGAGGCAGAGAACGGATGCCCGCGACCGCCTCACGCAGACGCCGACGTGACCCGGCAAGCAGTGAGCGGCCCAGGCTGTGCGAGGCTGGTGATCAATTTTTGGAAGCAAAAAAAGGCTTATTCGTAAATTGCAAGCAATAAATTTCCGATAGTGCTGGAATAAGGAAGGACGTGCGTGGCCGAAATGATTGCTAAGTAGGAAGCTCTACCTCACTGGATCACAAGACGACAGTTTGATTATTTGATGTAACTTACGAACGTTCCGGTTCATCCATACACTGACATCAACAGCCCAGCTCCCCCATCGCCTACTCTTGGGATTTGAACTATAATATTCAATCCATAGCGATACGTTCCAGTTCATCCTGTGTGGCAGTGTCACCCCCTACTGCAGCTTCTATCTGTAAGATTCTGGACGGCGAAGGCCCCAACAAACATTCCATGAGCGATGAGCAGAAGGTAAAGATCCTCGAAAGTACAAATATAGTACCTATTAATGCTATTATATACGTTACCACTAAACGGCACACGCACATAACACTACAACTACTTGCATAAAAAGTACCGTACGCATGTATAGGTAGCAGGAGAAACTCTTTCATCAGACAGTTATTTCGGGTGACTCGGAAGCAGCACTAGAAGTTGACTATGTGCTTGTAGTAAACACAGTGTGCTGACCGGGAAGGCACACGGACACAGAAAACTATTGGCTGCCGTACACGTTTTTGCTGGTCCTGGCAAAAGAATCACCTGTAACCAACTGTATTCTATCACTGTAACTGCCATTTTACTTTTATCAAGGAATCGAAGCATGTGCTAGTGCATCCCTTCCGACCTAAAGGAAATGTACCAACTCACGGAGCCACTCCACGCTTAACGTTATCAGCACTAGCAGTTCTTGTCAGTACTCGAGCTTCCCAAGAAGGCAGCACGTACAGGCAAAAAAAAGGTGGACTACCTCATCCCGAACATGTAATGTGAGTAGTCATAAAGCAGCTCACAAAATGTCTGAAGTAAGCATGGAGGCAAAGGTAGGAGGCTGTGGGAGACAGAGGAAGGAGAGTTCAGAGCATTTCCTGCGTCAGCTGAGAGCCACAGAGCGGGTCATGACTCCATGCGGCGCAGTCACTGCAGGCATGCAAGTTGCTCCATCGTAACTTGAGTCACCGCTCCAGAGCGAACGACCGGCCAAACGAACACGAGAGTGAAAGATGGTGGGTCCAGGCTGGGCTTGCAGGGGCTCTTCAGTTAGCTCTTGCTCTGCTAATAACTCGCTCTTCACTAATATTCTGGGACGCAATGGACAGCGTATGAGAGATGGATATCAGCGGTAGATTACAAGACACCAAGAGATATATATCTGTTGCGGCAGGGTTCGTAAGAAATGCTGTATTTTGGACAACTGATGGACACGGAGGTTATGGTTTGGCGAGTAGAGACCCACCTCTTGCAATTGGTACAGACTGCTGCTCGTGAATAGTCTCCATTACTCAACTACTATTAGTATAAAGGAGAACTGTTCTGGCCGCAAATACCGGCACGTGAAGTAGGTTGCTGATTAACAGATGACGAGCGTCAGTTGCATTGGAGATGCTCGGCAGATAATATACAACAGCAGAACGTTACGGGCAACGCCATTGAACACGTTGGTACACGTAAGGAATAGACTCCCACGCACGTAGCGGGGCTTATGTACCACTATGCGCAGTACACCTGCATGCAGCACATACAGCACGTGTGTGCCATGCACACATTGCACAGACTGTGTATTGTTGTGTTGCAGCTCCAACGTAAACAATTTGTGCTTGTCTTATCAGTTCCATTAAGACATTAGTGTGCTGCGCAGGCGCAGCTTGACAAAAGGTGTGTTGAGGCGCGTGAATGAGTAAAAGATGAGACAGCTATGCACATAAACATCATACATGACGTCAGTTTCGCCGTCAATGGGCTAACCTGAGCTATTAATATTATTGCGTGTCATCTTGCGCTTGGTGAAGGAGTTTGCTGTCATTTTAGTAATATGCAAGATAAATAACAATGTTTCATGTCTAAAGTAATCCAATTATTAATAAATAATGAAATTAATTAGATACAGTATGAAACACAGGGTTGAAAAAAGTACTGTTCATAGATAAATAATGATGCAGTCTCCTTGGTAATCCCAAGTCTACACGTATGCCAGTACCGCATCGATTGTATGCGACTGGTATATCATCACGTCACGGAATTACAGAAATAACCTGCCGATAAAGGCATCTGTTGAATCTAATGAATGCGACTAAATGTGATCATGCAACGGAGTTAATCACAACAGTACATTAACGATATAGTCCAATCGGAAATTTCTAGGCATTTATCGGGTGCCGATGGGAAAACAGTGAAATGTTAACACTTATAAATGCCTATAAATTTCCGATTGGGAGGCGTCTGATAAAACCTAATCCCAAATACGCATAAAATTTCGGCTTCCGTAGGATTAGCATTAGGACTTTTAAAGAGATCGCTGTATATACGGTCAAGGATTGCTACATATCTACAACTCTACTTGCTTGAAAAGTTTCGGGAACAGATATTTCCGTCATTCGCAGTTAATGGTTTACGTAGTGTCATGTCTACGAGAAAGCCAAGGTAAAAATCAGGCCGTTTAAATATGCGCAGATGGGCAATACAACGGTGAAAGGAAACGTGCCGCCGTCGCGTCGACCAGCTAGCTATAGGGGCGAGCTTCATTGCAACGGAGTCGGTGCAATATGGAACTGTAGGAGTATAACAAGTCTGGCATGCAGAGGAGGCCAGGGACAGGGAGGAGATGGTGGAGGCGGGACAGGAAACAACGGTGTGGCCACGTGGCAATGATGCCATCGTCCATACCCACCACCTGTAGAACTTTCGTGCTCCCGTCACTAGCAGTACCGTAATATGTAGAAAAATGTCACGGTCCTATGCCCGCCAAGCTGCGCTGGACATTTTCTAAACTGATAGTTACCCCGTGACTGCCAGTCATCATAATGAATGACTCAGGGATGTGGCTGGCATAGATACCTTGAAATTGTCATAGAACTCAACTCCGACCACACTTTATCAATAAGACGCATGGGTAAGTAGGAAGGCGGGGGTCACACAATAGTACCAATATATTTCATATGTCCTACGCATAAAGCTGAACACGAAGGAGCAAGCACCATACTTGCTGTCGTCACATTGTAACCATAACTCGCATGCTGACAGTTGCAATAAATAATTGTAAAAGAAAGAGGCTCGCAATTTCAGATCCGTGCCGCACGATGGGAACGAAAATTTCATTTACCTCCATTGCTGCACTGTCCATCCACAATGCTGCAGCCTTCAAGCCATTCCTCGTATATACAATTTACTGTGCGTCAATTCCCGTATGCACATGCGAATTCGGCATTGCAGGAAATTTTAGCTTCCATCCTATCAAATCTCCTTAAACAGCACATTTCTTCCTTACCTTAGATGGCACGCGAAAAAATCAATTGATATTCACAAACAGCGAAGCATCACTGAAATAAGTTAAATTCCTTACGGCGTATCATGTCTAGGCAATAGGATACAACTTCAGTTCATCGATATTTTTGCGTTCAAACTGCTTCGTCAAAGGAAGAAAGCAACTTGGAAAACGTAACTACTGTGACTACTGCGCAGTATAATATCGCTTCTCCTGTGCTTCGTTGATCATCTACTAAATTTGAACGTCGTGAAATGAAAGCAAATACAGTTTCAACGCATGGAGAAAGTATTAAAAATCATACTTCACGGCAGCGGTAAGAGAAGCGATAGATGCCTTCATTGTTTGGATTTCAACGTTGGCTAAGCAAGAAGTGCATTCAAATCTAAACAAGTATACAACTCTGAGATTCTTGTTTGCTTGGTCACAGTGCACACAGTATTCGCTATTATACATAGGGAATAAACTCAGAGAAGTTCCGAGATTTTACTCATTTTAGAATAATAATGCTTCAATTTGCTATTTGACATAGCCTATATTCCAAGTCAACAAATAGAGAAGAGGAAAATGGAATACCTACTTAATATAGGTTTTTAGCGATGCAATGGGTCACGGGCAATCGAGTAGGGATTAGGTACCTACCTATATCAAAGCCCGTCAGTCATCTGCAACCCAGTCTGTTTTTTACATATCAGTTTCCATGAAGCTTGACAAGACGACTACAGTCTCCAACCTGGCCCAAGTTTTGCCTGTTACCTAGCGTGACAGATAAATACACATCAGTCTTTATTATACTGTACATTATAAAATTCATATGATTATCATCTTTCTAGAATTTTGTCGCATACAATTTATGTTTTTTTTTTACATTATCAGATGTTTCATTAGACTTATGCAATACTTTAGGACGATAAAAATTCTGTATGCGAATTAAGATGGCCGTTGTTTCAAGTATGGGCAGATCAGATTCACTTTTGAATACAATACAAGAATGCAGTGGGGTGTTTTCATAATGCAAAGGGAGAAGATTTGAATTCGACAGAATAAGGTACCTAGCTAATAATTTTACTTTTATTATACATTTAAACGACACAGTTTACTCAACAACAGTTTTGGCACAACAAACGTCACGGTGTATAATAGACTTCAGATAAGTATCGAATGTTGTAGCAGTTTCAGCATGTACAGCTTTTCGTAAGGACAATCATTTCGTGAAATACTCATAAGATGAAAGGCAAAAAAAGCGCATGCTGTAATGGACTTTTCTGCTACAGATCCTCTAACACAGTCGCAGCCTCAACTCTAATAAAAAAAAGTTGAGACACCATTAACTCTCATCAACCTAAGATTATCAATAATTCATGCACGGTAACCCCATCATCGGTACGGTTTAGGTCAGAGACTCCAGCGATACTTTGGCCTCTGGAGTAGAGCAGTTCCGCAGTGCAGGAGTCCTCCATTTCCATACGCAACTCCTAACTTTGGAGTCAGACCTGGAGGCAGCCAAAGGGCGAGGGGACGGAAGCCTAAGCTGCAAAGTTCAGTCATAAAACAGCAAAGGAAGGCCGTTCCGGTGATCTACTTTTATGTAGGCNCATTTCCATACGCAACTCCTAACTTTGGAGTCAGACCTGGAGGCAGCCAAAGGGCGAGGGGACGGAAGCCTAAGCTGCAAAGTTCAGTCATAAAACAGCAAAGGAAGGCCGTTCCGGTGATCTACTTTTATGTAGGCAATGTAGCTCTTGACGCATCGGCATTTGCTTAACTTCTTGTCCCATGTTCCGGAAAGCGCTTTCTATCCTGCACCAATATCAGTGCATTATAGTAAAAACGCAAGGAAAAAGCCCTTTCCAGAACTTAAATACTTCACTGCTGGTTTAAATAGTTTTTGTAACAATTGTGCGTTGCTCAGATATTGGCGGATACGAATATTGTTCGCCGACGTTAGGAAGCCGGACCTTCACTACCATCCTTTCAACCGCACGGCTTCCTCTCCTACGGTAAGTACATTTAACAGTGCAAGCATTTACGCAGTGAGGCGTGTTTAGATTACATAGGCGGCAGTAGACGGGCCAACAGACCCATTCCCAGAGAGACACCGGGGCTGACGCCCCGGACCTCTGAGAGCTGTTGCCGTTGTCAGTATGATATAGATTATAGATGACTAAGAAAAAATAAAAAATGAGGAGAATCTCAGCCAAAGAAACAATCATGCACGCAAGCAAGCAAGCACGATTAATGGCCGCTGATGCACGGAGCTTCGAAACGTCTAGCTAGTTGAGGCGGACAAGAGATTATGGATTGAGGTCGCCTTTGCAGCTTTGCCGTTAAGAGTTTGTGACTCCTGGAGGAGGTTGCCTTAGCTGTGGAGGATGTCTCTCCAACTATTTGTCAAGACGTTTTAATATTAATGTTTAATGATATGTGAACGAATTAACACGTCTGTTTTTCGGGGGAATAGCATTACTTGAAGCGTTGCTTTGAAAGTGCGCTGGTGTTCAGAGAGAGTTCATGCTTTGCAAAGACTTGGGCTGATAACAATGTATACCACATTATACATGGGATCAGCTAGTTATAACTCCAGGCCATAGGCTTCTCAGCCCTATCATGGTGGTTATAGCGGTGTACTCAAGAGAGGGGGGCTAAGAGAGCTTTGTAGCACAACGCCCTCCCAACTCCCCACCACATAAACAAAAATAGAAATTGCAAGCGCAGAACAAGGCGCGAGGGAAGAGCATGTCGGGAAGGAGGAGGCACACACACAATGAAGATTGTGTCTGTACAGTAGGAGGAGGAAAGAGAAGGCACAGTGGGCAGTTAAGAAAGATCAAGGTAGGCCTCGTTATGTGCAGTTTTAGTTTCGTTTACTATTTTCTTGATGTTAGAAATTTCAAGATTCAGGTGTTCGATACATACCTACACTCACTCTTGAAATGCTTAAATGTACACATTCCGGCCACACTTTTATTTTTTGAAAAGACTTTGTATGCTATGTATTTAAACAAAGATTGAGCGTCGGTGGGGGTGAGTTGAGACACTTTGGTAATGGGATGAGATGAGACAATTTTTTAAGCCCATCACAAATTTTCTCCCCTTCCCTACGTAACCATCTTTTATGAAGCAACTTTTATTTAGGGTTTGTAGCCAAGTCATGTGTCTATCCTAACATAAAAAAAACGCTTCATGTTTTATTTATTTCGTGTTCGCTCTTAAGGAAATAGGCGAAAAATAGGCCAGGTTGCAGATTTTGTAATTACATAGAAATCGATGACCAGGTTGCAGAAGATGGAAAAGGCTGATCCTTATCCCTTTATTATCTGAAGACACTTCTTGCTTGAAACCGGAACAATATGTATGCGGCTTCTGAAGTCCGATTTTATAACATTTTTTCTCTCAGGTCACGATGTATAAATTCGGCAGATGGTCAACGAAGGGCTTTGGAGGTGTTGATTTTTCACGGGTAGTAGACAATTATTTCTTCTAGCTTACTGTCTTTCTTGTTTGACGAAGCAGTTTTCTCTTCGTAGGCCAAAATTTCAGCACTTCAAATGAAGCAGATATTTGAGTTGGAAAAACAGTATCAACGGTATCATTGCTACAGAGCGCTCACATTGTACGTATAAAAGCTGACCTGACTGGAGTTGCATTCATGTTTATTGAAGTGTTTTAATCAAGATTTTGCTTCTGCCTGTTAATACAGAAGACCCACTTCACGAATGCAATTTGTAGTCCCGCACATGCTTTCAAGTGTCCAGTACAGGGAACCCTAGATATGCAATTCAAAGGTTTCAGTACTCGGGATAGTTTTCCAGTCACATGGGTGTCGACCTCGGTATTTTGAACTCTATCAACGAAAGTTTACGTTAAATTTATGGAAAATTACTACCACTTGCTGGACACTCCAACGAAGAGTATTGCTGTAGCTGCTTTCAAGGCAGATACATTTGAGCTGCAAGATGGTTCCTGTGAAGCAAGACACTATGTAAATATAAGAGTAAAAGGTAGACACATATAATTCAACTCTGGACAGTAACACAGAGCAATGGACAAGTTACGACACACAGAGGTAGTAGCAGCAACGACAGATACACACACACGGCGGCCCCGAGAGGGCGCGCACCCATTGTTCACTTCCATGCAGTCAGTGGTGGGAGCGATGGGAGCGACGTGACAACCGCACGGATGGAGACACTGCCGAATGGAACAAAAGCCTAACGAAGAATATTCAGGTTGCAATTCCTACGTTCGTTATAATGAAAGAACGTGACACAAGTGCCAACATCAGTAGCGCATAGCTTAGTCAATGTGAAGACTACGGCACCGTCGGTGGCATATCGACGAGCCGTAGAACTGCTGCAGTTACTGCATAGGCTAGAAATATAGAGTGCTCGTGCAATGTTGTGATGCATGCCGGCAAGCAGACATGGTGGGTAATTGAGACTGGCAGACAGCAGTAGGGCCTTGCGAACGATCGTATAACTCGCCCTGCACCTATTAAAGCAATCAGACGGAGAGATAAGCGCTGCCATTAGGAGCACCAACCTTCACAAAAGTACTTACTGCACATATACGGTGTATGTATGAACAGCAATTGATATGCAAGATTAGGTTCGCCGCTAAATGGAGTCGAGATAATTCGCAGCAATGGGCTCTGCGTGGGACAGCCGTTAGCACGGAACTGATGGTCCGTGGGACAGTGGCTACACCAACATTGCAGAGGTGATGCAGCCGGCGCTTGTTCTGATGCAGCACTGATACCGACAGTTCATTTGGTCCCTCATAAGGAGCATCAGGCACTGGCGTAAACGAAACAAAGTACACATGAACAAGGGAGTAATAATAACGGGAGAACCAGACAGACATACGAAAAAAAAAGAACGCGCGAGAAATGACGTTTTTTCGGACCAAACAGCTGCAGCACACGCTCATCATTGTTTATAAAAATATTGTAGAATCAATATTGAAGTGCTCTATCTATGCTTGTCTCATAAAACGTAGTACTACTACTTCTTGACTGCATCTTACAGGTAACATATAAACATATATATGCTAAAATAAATAATATGCAGGAGAAGGAGCTGCGAGCGCTGCGGCCGCTTAGCCTGACAAAACGTCATTCCACGCGCGTTTTTTTTCTGCGTACCTATGTCTGGTTCTCCCGGTTTTTTTACTCCCTGATATAATCTGCAGGCATTACGCACTGTACAGCTACTAAGTCACAAAACAGTGCACAAAGACAAAAAGAGTTTCGGGAATATGATTGAGGGAGGAGGCTGGAGTTCATACATGACAGATAAAGAGCGGGGCAGCGCAGCATGGCTCAATAAGCTCGTTGCTTTCAATACTGCGCTCGCATAAACCACCGATGTAGCGCCGCCCTCTGCAGCTGGTGGTCACACTCCACCTGCGCCCTTTACACGTTTCATGTAATGATGTTTACACGAGAAAATGAAGTGTCAAACGGTAATTATAGGGCTAACCCTTTGTTATTAAAGAGCTAACCCTTTGTTATTATAAAGCTAACCCTTTCTAATTATAGGGCTAACCCTTTGTTATTATAGGGCTAACACTTTGTTATTATAGAGCTAACTCTTTGTTATTATAAAGCTAACCCTTTGTTATTATAAAGCTAACCCTTTGTTATTATAAAGCCAACCCTTTGTTATTATAAAGCGAACCCTTTGTTATTATAAAGCTAACCCTTTGTTATTATAAAGCTAACCCTTTGTTATTATAAAGCTAACC
>LQNS02278170.1:26494183-26521260 GCA_001587735.2 Parhyale hawaiensis
TATAGGGCTAACCCTTTGTTATTATAGGGCTAACCCTTTGTTATTATAGGGCTAACCCTTTGTTACTATAGGGCTAACCTTTTTTTTTTTTGACGCAGGCCACTATAGTTACCATCACACCAAAAAAAAGTTACGAATTGCTATATTTTGTAAATATATGTAGCTATAGCGTACTCAACAGCGAGCTTCGCAGACGTGTCAACGCTTAAGCTAACAGTTGAATATGCGTTATACAAAACATTCGATAATACAGGAACGAGCTCACGTTATTGTAGGCTACTTATTGCGACTTGTATGGAACACAGGGATAACTGGGTGTAACAGCACAATAACTAATAGACAATAAGCCAACTGAATTTATGTTTTAGGCACACGGCTTCTTTCAGCGTACAATGCAAGCGCAAAAAGGAGCCGGAGGAAAGTCACCAGCGACGGGTACCTAACATACTTGCTATTCATACAGCAGTCGACTCATTAGGCATATGCTGCAGCAGGGAAATCCGGAGGTTCGTACAAACGAGCCTCAGGTAAACAGGCAGCAGAAGCACTTCACGCCGATCTCTCTCTAGTTATACTGCATCCATTTGCTTATCTGAAACTTCTCAGGCAATGGCCAGGCGCCGCAAAAGCTTAGGCCGCAAGGCGTATGGGAAACGGCCAGCCAAACATCTGCCAGTATGGTAAAGTGGGGTAAAAACGAAATTACCCACATCAGGGGTAAAAAATGAACCAGGATTTTTTTTACTGCAAGAGAGGGCGTCCAATTTTACTCATAGCCTATTGTGGGTAATTCATTATTTACCCCACTTTACTATACAACGGCAAAACAGCTGGTCCAAGCAACGGCCTACGTGGGTACGACTGACTGCCTAGCCAAATTACCGAGCATTAAAAAGGAAACAAACAGCCCGGTGGCGCGCAGGTACAATAATTGGTAACTTAACAAACAATAATCGGCCAACAGATATTTGTAGGTTTAAATGGCGACCATGTGAGCCAAGAAGTGGACAAGAAGTGTAGGTATTTAACGGAAAATAAGTGCACAACATTGTCAGCTTTGCAATACCAAAGTCCAGTTCCTGTTTTTAGTCTTCATATGATGCTACCTGGAACACAATATCTATATATATAAGTACACACGTTACTTTTCAGTAAAACTGTATTCATTTTTCAAGTTTCAAACATTTTTATCCATAGTTTTGAAGCCGTTAACAGCAGTGTGTACACCGATGCGACGCAGCACACAATTACGTACAGGGACGAGGGCAACAGATTCTTCGCCGTTAGGGCAAGAATCAGTGGGGTTAAGAGAGCAACGAGGCCTAACCTCCCTCCAGTGCCGTCCACATAAGGAAAAAGGACGGCCACATCTTTTTCTTTAACTCGGAGCATCTCAAATTTCAGGAGTGCGGCGCAGCAATCAATGCTCGCACCTGGCTGGCGTAACCGCGACGGTGTACAGCCGAGTGTGGCGCGGGACCCTGGCTGCACCACCTCACCTTACCACAGCCCACCTCACACTGCCTCCGAGCCTCTCCGAGGAGCCTTTATCCAGCGAACCAAAAGACACCACCACGCGGAATTCAAACAAAAATAAACATGAAGCAAAGAGGTGGCCGTTAAAAATAAATCTACGCAAGATCGTTAAGGGGACATTAGTAGAGGCCGAGTGCTGCTGACCATTGAGTGGGAGGCACTGCCAGAGGTGCCGGACGTGGCTTACCAACACAACGGCAGGTCTTGAGACCCACTGAGGGTAAAAGACACTTACTGCGCTGGGGGAGAGGGAGTTGCACCGTATGATGCTGCACTTTTGTCACTAGACACTCGATAATAGTCGTGGTAGTGACTCTTGCGCAGTGCTGGTGTCGCTGAGCATTGCACGGTTCTTGGGTCAGCTAATAATACAGGGTAAGTCTGCCGTTGAAACTGCACTCGTTAAGCACCACAATTGCGGAAACAAGCGTAACTATAGCTCAGGGTATGAAAATTAAATTGATCCATTCTCGTTTTAACCCCGTCTTTGCAGCCCACAAATGATTCAATAAATCGAATCTCACATGAGTGACGAAAAAACATATCAAGGTTGACGGCTGTTTCCATAGACTGGTTTCCTCTCGAGCAGTATTACAGTTAACGGCGGACATCGGCTAAGGAGTGAGACCACCACACATAATACAAAGAACCCTTGTTTGAATAATGGCTCACCCGTCGCATCACCAGTATAAGCGAAAATGTCACAAGCACGTTCGGGTCGAGTTCCAGAATTCCGTGCCGATCCGACCAAACGGCGGCCATACCACGGGTAATGCGCTTGCTGTGCTGCCGATGGCTGGAGTATCGAGGCATAATGGTACCAGCTAAGTGGCGTCTCCACTCCGCCTCACGGTAGGGTGGGAATGACTGCACAAGGTACGGAGCCCCAGGCTGCAGCAGCACCTACCTCGCCCACCAACGTCTCGAGTATAAATAATTCCCTAACTATATTCCCAAGACCCCTGCGGCTTTGTGTGCGAGATGTTTCTGCAGCAACCCTTAACTTTGGCGACAAGAACTAAACTGGAATAATAATACAATACGCATGACAGTGTTTGGCTAAGGTTCTAACTAGCTTTACATTCGATGAACGTCTCACGAACTCCCTTCGATGCAGTCTCACGTCTCCTGACGGTGGGCCAACACTACAGGACGTTTCATTCACTCTACCAAACTGTACAGTGTGGTCTCCCTAAGCCACATCCAGGCAGGTGCCCAGGCTTGCATTGTGTACGAGTAGCCTGGGTTATCACTATGCGCAGGGCGTCACCCAACACCGCATGTTACACTTGCATTCAATATTAGCACAAACAACAGAGATGGCACTGGGTGGAGTACCTACAGTCTGCACACGTCTCAAGCTCTAGTTCGGCGACAGAGCTTTTTTTTCTTCTTGTTGTATTTATGGTTACAAGTGCCGCTCTATAAAGTATTGATCTGAACGTTGGTTTGGAGCAGTCGTGCGCCAACAATTTCATTTTATATCCTGCCGTAGCTGCGGAAGCTTAGAGCTTAAATATGATCAGACAACTCAATTAACTCTGCGGAGCTTTGAGTTTATAAAACAATCAAACAACTCAACTAACTTGTGACTAGCCGTACATTTTTTCACGAGCTTGGTCGTAAGTAGGGCAAACGCTGCACATGGTGAGACTAAGTACAGTGACGTCACACACACTAGGCGACACTCCTTTATCGTAATTATTAACGCCCACAAGCGAGAGCTCAAAAGAGACTCCTATGTCTATAGAACCACGATCGAGCCACAGCCTTCAAACATTTTCCTGCAGAACAGCACTTTGGAAATGAAAATACTGGCGCTATCAATAGGAAACTAGACGCATACTTAAGATGTGTCTGGAGCAGATAGAGGAAGGACAGCAGTGCTGATAATAATGAATGATAATCACAGATAATCTTCCTAAGAAACGTGCATTACTGTACTACGTTGTGACTTAAAATCAGGTGCAGGTACAAGCACAATGGAAATAGAGGCAGTCTGGTACCCAAGAATACAATAGCAGTACGCGTGTGTTTATGTAGCATTTAAGCAATAGTACACGCTTTGTTATAGAGGCATTGTTAGCGGTTCGTGAAGAAAGGAAGAAAGACATTATATAATTTGTGCAGGGCACTTAGGCGGCTGCGACACTCCAAGCACAATGGCTTGTGTAGATACTGCCCTAGTATACTCGTCGAAAAATGTCATTGTAGCGACGCTTCTGTATAGTTGAGATATGATCTTGGTACTGGACGCAAGACCTTCCGCAAACTCATCGACAGCATCGCTCGAGCCGCAGGTACACAATATGCTAAATTTGCTGCATGCGCTCAACATTGCTTCAAGCTTATTCGCCTCTGCTTGTGCTCTCAGCAGCTACCATCCCTGAACACTGATAGTCTAAACGTTTTCTCATATGGGTTTTGCATTTTCGTTACTAAGCCGTTGGGATCGTAGTCGCACGTATGCACATCGAGCGAGTACGACAGGCATCCCAGCACCTTCTCTCACCACGTGACCCGGGATAAGGGCAGTTCCCAGTGCACTTGATGACAAGAAAAAGAACCTCACTACCGATATCCTTCGCCGCTGGCAAAACATCCGCCCTACTCACCAGATATGAGCCCGGGCAACTACAGTTCCTTAATAAACAAGAATGAAACGCAGGGAAGAAGCCGTTGCACCACAACAGAAAACATATCCAAAGTTTTAAATATACGGACGAGCTGGTGGTGTGAGCACCCTTCCACGAAACTGCCTGAAGGTGGTAGAAATGAGTAGAAATAGGTCTGTATTGAAAACGTGGACGTAATATTACTTCCAAATACTAAGACGTTTTAGAACAATAACAGCGTCACTAGAAACCTTTCTCCAATAGCTATTTCGAAAAAGTGCAGATTTCTGGAGTCGCAGAAAGCTTCGACCTGGTAATTCGTACATTTGTATCTGTAACCTCAAATGAAGTGGAGCCACGCTGTTGTCCGAACAACGACGAGCTCGGTTTGGAGGGTTACCCCGTAGCATTTGAAAGGTACTGTGCTGGGGGACCTCGCGCAACTTGAATTATTTCACTCGAGTAGCCAGGATCGCTTTATGCACGTGTAGCAGTTCGCGTAACCAACACAGACTATGGAGGCCGCATCCAAAAGCATTTGAGCGCACTAGTGTTCATAGCCACCACAGTTACAACTGCAGCCGCAAATATACATGACTTGGACCGTGTGAGTGCAACAATACAGCACGGTGTTGCAGCATACAATCTATGATAAAACTATAGGCCTCATTCCTACCAACACCCTGGCATCTCTGCAGCACCATACATTGGGAAAAGACTTCGTGAAAGAGAGTTAATAGCCTGACGGAGGGGTGAGTGGGTACGCGGAGAAAGCTGCGCGCTCGCCCGGGGNGCCCGGGGCTGATGAGTTGGGCCCTCATATATTAGGAGGCGATAACAGGCGGGTCGTTGCATGCTGGGACTGCCATAACAGATCCCACGCTGGCTAAACATAAGCACACACTGACGGACTTCTTGCTCCCACACTGAATCAACGGCAATAATGTCTTCAATGGGATAGAGAGGAGTGTAAGATTCGTTGCTACAACTCGAAATATTTGAATCTTTGGTCAACTTTGTAGGGATCATAACGGTTCAACCTGGTGCAGTAAAAATGTGGAAAAATTTAAGTGCTCTAGTGTTGAGGTAACCTATTCGGGGTGTGCTAGGGGCCCGACTCACGCAATGCTGGTAATTACCTACAGCCCAACACTAAATTACCGTTACCACACTGATGGAGATTGCAGTACTGTGCAGGTCATACGAGTGCGGGGCTGGTGCGTAGAATGTAAGGCTATAGGTGCACTCACGGGGCAGCAGGAGCAGGACGTGGCGACAGACTTACCTGCAACAAAATAACAGAATGTTAGATTACAAAACATATAATTGTGACTAGAAAAGTACAAGTAAAAACTCATAATATTTATACTAGCTATTACGGCCAAATCATATGCGAAATCCTCACTACAGATGCTTGAGCGAAAAAAAATGTCCCTAGGCAGGTAACAGGAAGAATATATAGAGATGTCGTACCAAATTTTGTAGACGACAAAAAGTGAGGCATTAGAAGTTAAAATACGCTCAACATACTGATACAATCTCTAAACAGACTGTTCTGAAAGACGAATTGTGAATCAAAAACTGATTTTTTTAAATAAAATTCTTTCTGTAGGACATATACATGAGCATCAAAGTTAATTTCAGATCTGGACTTATAACACTACTAGCAATCTGGCAGATGATACAGACTAAATAAGGAGCCTACGGTGCCAGTAAACAATGGCCGCCAGGCTTCATATCTATACATATTTACAAAAATATATAAAATACGAGAATTAGGTTCCTTATTAGCTAACTATACCGTATTATTATTTATCAGCTGTGCATTACAGACGCAACGTTTAAAATCGGTTTCTCCCTACGAGAAAGACAATGTTAACCATAACCGTGAAGCAAAAGCAGAAACTTCTGATCTGAAAACGCCGAATAAAAGCTGGGCTTTCCATAAGAAGAGCACTGGTAGAAACGTCACTTGAAGTCGACACACGGCGATGTAGGGGCTTATCGGTATCACATATACTTCTCACAGACTAGAGCCGGATTACGGACTGTTCCAGACAATCAACATGAAGAGACAAACATAACATTGAATAGAAAATATGACTGCTACCTATATTTAATTGGGAATTTACTTACGACCACACAATACACACCACTAGCGGCGCCCGAAGAAATTCCACGGTTACCTATCGTTTCTCTTTTCTAGGTGCACGGAAGATGGCAACGTTATTTTACCCTACATTAAGTTAAACCAAATGCACCTTGTGGGACCTACGACTCTTGTGGTGCTTTGTTCCCTTCAAACTCGGGTAGCCACTAACGACTTTTGTCGGTGTTATCAGAATAGAGCTAACTCTATCGAATCAGTTACGTATGACAGAACAATATCCACTAAGTATAAAGTAGCAATTTAAGGAAATCATAAGTATATCGTCATTTATACAGCAGAAATCGATAATCCACAAGAATTCAAAATTCAGGCTTAAACCAACTAGCGTAAATTAAACAAAACTTTGAATTTTAATGAAATATTTTACGAGAAGGTAGTTCGTTCAGCTACATATGAAAAAGTAGCTCTAACAGCCCAATTTACTAAAAATCGTAATTTTGTAAAGGAATTGTAACAGGAAACATGTACAGTTTCTACACGCTTGATTTTCAGCTAGTGGTATTATTTCTTCGCAATTTGACGGAGCACAGCAGTAGCCCAAACTAAATTTACTGTCCTCTATTACTCACTCTCCAATAAATAAAAAAATACCTTTAGCAGCTGGAATATATCACGAAAGTATAGGAGCATCAAAGTATAGCTATCGTATTCATGATCCCGACTAGTCTAACTTATAGAAGCCTCTACAGGGACCAATTAATACGGCAACTCGGCGGTACAAAGACCCCGCGTAAGTCTAGTGCCTGCGTCTAAATCAAGTCATCAATTAGGCTTGACACAATAATTTGTACTCAATTAAAATTCCTCGCAAACAGACGACTTGTCAGGTATAGAGCGCACTCGGCAGCTTAGGGTTAAAACCATGAGTAACTAGAGCACCCTGAGAAGGCATGCCTCCGCCAAGCAAGGAAACGGTAACGAAAACTTCAAATTGGTTCTGAAACCATGATTTTCTTCGTTTCAACAACAAAATCTGATTATTTATGCCTTTTGGCAGATTTAACAGTTTCAATAATTTTCTTGGAGATCCGTTCATAAATTTTTTATTTATGTTGCTAACAAACATTCTGACAAACATTAGTCAAACAGACATACCGACCATCAACAAAATTTAATCATGTATGTCACTTAGCATTACTAAACACTCCTGTAAATTTTATAAAGATCAGTACATAACTTTTTGAGTTATCGTGCTAGCAAGCATGAAATTAATCACAGCCACAAACGAACGAACAGATCATCACAAACATTTGGTCATTCACTCTTCGTAATATATCTAACAAGTTAACAACTCACGTAAATTTAATAAAATTCCGTTCATAACTTTTTGAATTATGACAAAGAAAGATGAGTCAGACAAACAAACTGATGGACGGATTTTCACTAAAAGTTTATCATCTGTTCTTCCTAACATACTTAATAATTAATGTAAATTTCGTTAAAATCCGCCAATAACTTTTTTAGCTATCTTGGTGACAGACAAGCAACCAGAATAATAGACAGACACACCCGACGAAAACATTACCTCCTTGGCGGAGGTAACTGTTGCCAAAGAGACGTCAATAATCTCTCCTCGGATGAGGCTTTGCATCCTCAAGTCTTGCTCTACATTACGAAAATAGCTCACTGAGGGACGGGGCGGGAATACCGGCAGCCCTCTGGGAAAGGACCTCCTGGTCCGTCTACTGCCAGCTTATTTCTGCTCCGACACAACTGACAGGAAATTAAATTCTCAAGTGGGCGCATATGTAAGCCTTTAAGAACTTTAAATCTACACTCTAGTGACAGAATAATACACAGCCACGACAAACACAAACTTGTCCGATGGCTATGATCGTAATTAGATTCAGAAAACATCGGTCACGCACGTTTGCTGTCACTGGAGCAACCGAATAGCTACGCTGGACGGTAGCTTCAGACATGATCCACATGATACATGCAGCGAGCGAGGCAGTTTTTTCTGATGCAAAAGAAGATCTACCTACTATCTTTATGCTCTAAATCACGTTATGGGTCCAACACTTATAAGGCATATCAACTCTAGAAAGCACTGTCCAGAGAAGAGCTTAGCAATGCTAACGGAAGGCTTAGATAAGTTGACGGGGCCCGAGTACAGTATGGAAGGTGTAAGGGGGGGGGGGGAAGGGGGTCCCCGAATTGTATGTAATCAACCTGAGAGTGTGTTAGATGAGGTTATATTAGTTAAGAATAGGTTATATTTGCTTCAGCTAGAATAGGTGCCTAGACCAACGTATAGACAGTTTAAGGTAGTAGTAGTAGTAGTAGTAGTAGTAGTAGACGTTTTTACTAGCGCTTCAGTAGCACACTGCCTAGCTATATCGCGCCGCTGAACTATTACTGTGTTTAACCACAGGCTCGTGCGCCGACTAGGGCGCGTTTTAAATTGTCGATGATTTTTGTCGCGGCTTTTCTGCCGGTAGGTCTCAGAGTGGTCAGTGCGCTACTGACAGGAAAAAGGCGCAAGCTGAGCATTTCCAACCCTCGGGCGCGGCAGAACGCTTTAACTCAGTTACGCAGCCCAGGGGAAGGAAACGAAATACAAGAAAGTAGTCGTCTAGCGGGAATAGGTCAGCCATCTCGATCAGCAGCCCACCTCCCGAAACAGAAGGGGAAATTTTGAGAGCCTACCTAACTTTACAAAACTAACCTCGTCAGCAGGAACTGCGGCAAGTTGCAACATCCCCTGCGGAGAAGGCACTGGGGAACCTTGGGGTGGTGAGGTCCAAATATATCGGGGGCAGGGAAAGGGCCCGCTTGAATATACCCCTGAGGGCCAGTTTAGGGTACCTACACACTATGTTAGGGTTGTGACTATGCAAAATATGCACGCATATTCTGTCCAACAGTAAGACTGAAGTTTGATATCTCACATAAAATATGATGCCTATGCATACACTTCACTACTATAAACTATGAAAAGCAAAATTCAGTCATACAATTGGACAGAATATGCGTACATATTTTGCTAAGCCACAACCGTAATGATTATTTACGGAACACAGGTACGCCACATCCTATAGCACCGTTGAAGGAATGCATCCATTAATTGGTTGTCACATTGATCATCTGTTACTCAACAACATCGACCACACAACCATGACGTTCCCTGACCAGATATCGCCTCTTTGATATTCTCAAAAGCAAGGCATTAACTTCGATAACGAGTGTGGGAGCTGGTGGGCACGTGATCGTTTTGTGCTCCTCTCTGCACATTGCAAGACACAACAACATTAACGCCGATGCCACACGCTAATCCAAAGAACGAGTATCGTTATCTTTTCGTCAGAACATTATGTTGAACCCTGGTAAACACAGCTTTGAGATTGCCAAGAAATAGTGTGAAATTGTGTACCGTCAGTTCAATTTACTCCGCAAGTGCTGTTAGCTGCGTAACTTTCGGCCATCTCATTAAATCTGGAGGTATTTATAACCCAAAATTCTTCGCAAGTGCGTGCTATTTAGATGGACACATCAACACTTTCGGACGGAAAGATGACGATACTCGTTCTTCTGACTAGCGTGTGTCATCGCCATTACGAGCGTATTTCCGTGAACAACCAAGACCTCGCATTTTGTAACGACGTTGTGGTAGTATATGCTAGCAAACAGAGCAGTAACATGGACATGGGACTGTATTTAGCGCCCTCTTACAACAAGCAAGACAAGCTCTCCTTGTCAACAAACAAATCTGCTCTCCACTCTACGAACGATCAGTCTTTAATCACGCTGGTTTCCTACGAATATATATAGACTTCAGCCTAAGATACCCCACGACCATAAATAATACCTTTTAACCTCATAAAAATTTTATTTTATTTCTAATAAGCAACTTTACTTCGTAAACAAAGACACGCAACGTCACAACCAAGTCCCGCAAGCGCGATGAGAATAAAGTTGCGACTTGTGTTGGTAAACACCGCCACGAACGAGTTTCCGTGACAACAACCTACGTAGTATGTAGTACCCGCGTGGACGCGAATATCTGTTCGGTTGGTAACGTGTGGTATAGCGTTCACGAACACAACATTACTTTACCGCAAAAACACGACTTTGCCAATACTATTGATGGTCGCGATAGTGAAAAGGGCATATACCTTCTTCGACGTCCAGCATATACATACTTGAGACCATGAATTACAGAAATGTTGTAGCAAGCTAATAACTTAAATATCTAGGACTAGGTAGACTAGAGTAACCAGAGTCGAATGCAGTGTCCAACGTAACAATGCGGCGAAGTGGTATGAAGATTGAGATCCATGAGCCCGTGCGCTATCGTCGTTCGCGACGATTTGTGTGCGTGTTTGTGTACGCAGATCGTGTGCGTGTGAGCGGTGTTCACGATGATGCGCCGCGCTGCTCGCTGATTTAGTTAGGTTAGGTAGGGTTAGGCTAGGTTAGGTAAGGTTAGGTAACGCTAGGTAAGGTTAGAACGGTTAGGTTGGGTTAAATTGGGTTAGGTTAAGTAAGGTTAGGTATAGAAAGTTAGGTAATGAGATTAGGTTACGTTAGGTAAGGGTAGGTTAGGTTAGAAAGTTAGGTGAGGAGATTAGGTTACGTTAGGTAAGGGTAGGTTAGGTTAGCCTAGGTAGTGTTTATTTTATTGGTGGCGCGCGCAGGAAAGCTTGCTTGATCGCAAAATCGCCGTGAACGACGATAGTGCAGCCCGTATAGTGAGGCTGTTGAGAAGTGAGCAGCGTGGTGCCGTCGGTGAGCAGAAATATATTTATTTTCGTGGCGCGAGACGCATGGAGGGCGATCAGCTGATGTGAGCGGTGTCATGGCGACAGAAGCGCCATAGAAAACTGTGCCAGCGGAGCATTTTCAGCGATGACTACAATATTTTCTACTGACGGAGTCTGTGCATTTGCAGGAAGTTTATATTAGTGATGTATCCAAAGAATCTTCACAATTCTCTTAAGAAGCATACTATTGCCGCACTAGATATTATAAGCTATAATACGCTGGTCGTGGACGGACTCAACGAGACACACGGATATTAATAAGGGCCCGGGCCTGACAGGCTCCTGTCTGCAGCTGACACTCGGCAGGCAGCACAGTGAGCAGCGGTCAGGCTGGATAGACTTCAAGAGAGGAAATGGACGTGTGTAGACCGTCATGCCACGCTCGTAATCTCAAAGAGAAATAGAGAAACTTAGGCTAAGAGAATCCCCTTCCCCTGGACAAAGGAAAATCAAATTGAGAGAGGAGAAGAAAGCAACAATGAAGCGTTGTAGGAGTATGACTAAGAGAGAAACAAAATTGGAACAGAAAGAATTTTTGTGGCATTAATGAAGGTGCCGCTAAGACAACCTAAGTGTCCCTTTTAAGCAAAAAGACTGCCCGCAACATCGACAAATGCAACTATATTTGAGAGCTATACATGACTGATGGCGAAACTTTGACTGGCTGAGCAGTTGAACTAAAGGGCCTCGCTGCAGCGTGTGACCCAGATCTCTAATAAGTAAGTAGTCTGCCGCCCCCCTAAGATCAGGCAATTGGGTTATATCGTCCACAAGCAACAATGGAACACTAGGTCAATACATTCAAGTACTCATAAGCGTAAGCTCAACTTTCCATTCAGCCAGAATGAGGAAGCAGAGTGACCGCGACAGCGTGAAGTGTGCCAAAGCTGGACCACAGGCATGGCGTTGAAAAGAAACTCAAAACCGACGTCCAATGCACGACCTTCAGAAAACTTTGAAAATTCGCAACGTTAGATGTCCGAAAAAGCATTGTTCTATGATCCAGTAAGTGTGGTTAGTAGACAGACAAGGTACAGCTAACGGTGATGAAATAATAATAGGTATATAATATGATAGCACTATCTCCCTACACGAGCGTACGAATAGTCCTGAAATGGGAGAGTTTCCCTACCTTTTTTTAAACAACTTTGTCATATAAAATAATTAGCGGCGCGAGCTATCAGCAAATGGCGGTAAAACATCATTAATTCAACGAAACTACCGATTTATTCACTCTTCTTCGTGGTTATATTCTGAATAATGATACCCTTCACATTTCCTTAATTATTCTTCTACTCAATTTCCACATCATGGATAGCACGAAGAAACAAATTCAACTGTGGGGAGAAAGTAGCATCCATGCTGACGCTAATAAGCATTCCGCGCGTTTCATAATCTTCGATTCAAATAATTCGATAAAGCAACGGCCATGTTGCTGTTAGGAAAATAATTTCTCTCATTTAATGCTTCACATCGGCACGGAGAAACCCACCAACAAAGCAATCAATCAAGCAGCCCACATAATATTCACCTATTCTGTTGAGCTTTGCATAACGTAAGGACACGAGAGGTAACACGGGCGCACCTGTACTGGTCGGGGAGATCATACGATGGATGGTAGCTGAAGGTAGGACTGGACACGTCATCCATGCTGAATACGGAGCTGGCGCGCCTGCTACTGAGGCAAGCCCCCATCCCCCACATCACATTACATGTAGTTAATTCGAGCACAGCATCTATAAGACTATTACTTTCGTACAGCAAGCGCAAGCACACATAAACTATATAGCTATATGTTGAGTTTCGACAACACACAATGCAATGAAATACACCTGGCGTTTTGATACGTCGCAGAAAAGAAGTCCACAATACGGAATTAACTGCACACTACAGTAACCGTTTCAGGCAAGGGTTTCTATTTCGTCAAGAGCAGCACAAGACACAGCGGCTGTAACGACAAGAGAAATTAAGTTGAGCACAAACACCAGCAGAAAATGGGGGGAAAAATTAAGAGGCTAGAATGATGAGAGATAAGGAATATAGAGGAAGGACGGTTCGTAACGGCAAGAAACTCACACAGAGGGGGGGGGGGGCAAAAGTACATGGCATGTCCGTGATATTTTCTAACTTCCATCTATTAAAACTTTTCGGTATTTTTGGTTGGGGTTTCATTTTTTCATCATTTTTAATAAGTTTCCTTTCTTTACGTGAATAATTCAATCAATTTTCAATATGTGAAACTTTGATTTTTTAAATACGATGCAGTGCGATCCGAACATTTAAGAGTGCACAAAAGCAGCCCCTTCACACGTCGGAGTAGTAACTGAGTTAGGCACTTCACACCTGACTGCTTGCGAGTGTCACACAATCCGGCCACCACTAAAGGCACTCACGGCCGACACTGTCGAAACAAGACAAGCGAGAGCTGGGAATGCACTTACTTCAACCCGGCTATCAATATATGACCCTTATCTCCACTACATAAACGTCACTCTGCGACAACCCATGTCTCGGCACGAGCTTCTGAGAGCAAAGACAGACAACTGAAAAAAAAGAACAATAGTTCTCGTTTTCGTATATATGACGCTCAAAATTATGAGAACAATATGACCAAAATAATATCAGGCAAAAAGTTGCCGTTTTTATATAAGAACGGATATCTGGTGAAACCGTGACACAGTAAAAACCCCAGCGTGGTGCTGGAATCTCTTTCCTATAATTGCTGTTGAGACGCCAAGGGCTATGATATGACAGGGACGCTGACAGAACGGTAAGATGACACCTTACGAGACATAGCTACTGTTATTGGGTAAATTGGGAAGAGGAAATGAAACACGACACCGGCCAACACCTCAGTTGACACTGACAGAAGACCCACAAAAAAGGTACGCGGCTTCACAGACACGTACGCCACAGCCAGTGTTATAGATGAGCACCCCAGCACTTTTTCCCCCAAGGATGTAACCACCCAGCACCGCAAGATTCCCAAACGGAACAAGAAAGGAAAAATAATGGAAGGAAACAGCTCGGACAGCGGCGCAGGCACCTTCTCAAACAGCAATGAAGATAACACTGCCTTGCAGTGAGAACGTTCAAGAACACACCACCACTATGGCATGCTAATCAGTTGTATCTATTATCAGTATGTATCTTCAATTGGGCGCTCACACTAAGGCAATAAACGAATCAGAAGCATAGATGAGATCTTCGTGCTGTCAGGGCTATCGATCAGTGGCATTGTACAGCACTGCATACACACCCATCACAACGCTCTGGTCAATACAGCGATCGTTTTGGTAGAAGAATAATATGCGTCCGATGTACAAACGTAAAGGGGCGGATCTAATTCATTTGCCCAAAACCGAAATGCTTCCGAGTAAAACAACTCGGCATTATTAGCTATGTAGAGCGATGGCTGAGTGAACCTGCATTACTAGAGATCATACGTGCAAGACAAGTTCGGTTTATGCCGAAGTCACAACGGGTGATTGTTTTCAGTTTCAAGCAGCTATAGTGGGAACACTATGGGACAAGATAACGTACTAACGATTATTTGTAAACAGAAAGTTTGTAGAAAGCATTCTGACTGCAGGGCTTTGCACGTACGGGGTCCGAGATGTATCAACAGCAGTAAGGAATAATGAACAACGAAGACGATATAACATGGATGACGAAGAGAAAACCTTATTTTTACAACAGCAACGAAACAGCAACCAACGAAGACGAGATAACATAAAGTAGAAACAACTAAGTGCTTAGAACAGTAGTGGAACAAGCTTCACCAGAGACCAGGGAACATGAACGGCGATCAGGGAGAGAGCATCACTTAGCAGAAAGAATTCCATTTCAGGAGAGAGTTGGTAACATGACAGATCAGGTCTGGGGTCGGTACCTATCTTCAAAATGAATGATATCGCTGTAGTATCGAGTGACAACGGAAAACTTCAATAATAATTAAACCGAAAATGACACTGTCGGCCATTAGAAAGTATTGTAGTCATAGTTTTACCACCGTATTCACTCGATGATTGATCCGTACAATGCAGATTTGGTTGTTCTACATAGTTCAGTTGGAATATTTTATCTCGGCCTGCCGGAAAATCTCTGTTCGCTCAGGGCGGGAAAAAGGCGCAAAAGACAGACGAAAGACACTCAGGGGGACGGCCCCTTTCGAGGCGCCTCCCTCGACACGAGAGAGTAGAAGAGTCCCGCGCACTAGGTCGGCTATCTCGATCGACAGCCCACCTTGCGGAACGGAAAATGAAATATAGCTAGAACCTGCCAAACCTAATAAACTAACCTACTCAGCTGGAACTGCGGCCAGCTGCAACATCCCCTGTGGAGAAGGCACTCACTCGGGACAGCCAACTAAGTTCGTGAGGCCTATATATATATTGACAGGGAAAGGGTCCGTCAGAATATACACACCCCTGAGAGCCGGCCATAAGAAAGGTACCCAGTGGCTCCAGTACATTTTTTTTATGTATTGCTGAGATGAACATTCATTGCAATCAATCATTGTGCTGTTCGTAGAAATAGAAATAAGCCTTCAGTTTGCTGCCACAATGGAAGAGTTTGATTTACCACCATTTCAACCACACCTTGGTGAACGGCAGGCACAAGTCAATGGGCAAAACAGAAAATCCTATTTAAAATTCAACCAAAGAGGTTATACTTTTGACGAGTTGTCTCTTTGTCTTTCTGTATATTTGTCCATGATCAAGGTAACTCAAAAGTTGTAGACGGATCTTGGTGAATGAAATTTACCGAGATTGTGAAGCATGTTAGGAGGTACAGATGAACAACATTTGGTGAAGATACGTTGAACAGGTTGTTTGCTTGTTCGTCTGCCTCGTTTTTATTGGTACCGGAACTTAAAAAGTTATGGACAGATTTTCATGGAATTGACAAGAATCGTTAGGTATGCCACCGAAGAGCAAATGACCAACTTTTGTGATGATCTGTGGGTCCACTGGTTTGTTGGTCTCACCGTCTGCTTTCATGTATTTTCAGCAACATAACTCAAAAAGTTATTACCGAATCTGTTTCAAGTTAGCCGGGATCGTTAGCAATGTCAAAATACACAAATGACTAAACTTTTGTGAGGATGGGTTTCTTCGTTTGAGTTTGGCTAAGGTTCCTATGAATGTTTGTCAGCAATATAACTCAAAAAGTTCTGAGCCCATGCTTATAAAATTTGCAAAAATAGTTAGAAATGCCAATACGAACAAATGGTCAAATTTTTGGCGACGATCGGTACGCCCGTTGGTCTGTTTACCAGCCGCTGTCCAATCGTCAGAACATAACTGACAAAGTTCCAGAGGGAATTTCATGATAATTACAGAAACTGACGTTACTATTGAGAGGCGAAAATGAGGGAATTTCAGAGATGATAAGGAAATCCTGAAACGTTGTAGGACCAATGCGAAATTTTCGTCAACATTACCGTACTTGGCGAGAGTAAGCGCTCTCAAAGTCCTTTAGTTTCCATATAGAATCTGATCTGTAGTGTATTAAGTCAGATAAGGAGCGTTAGGTTAAACAAGGTGAGTTAGTTTCGACGAGGTAGTTAAGGTTAGATGATGCCTGCTAGCTAGCTCCGAGCTGGCTGGCTTGCTCTTTGGTTGGTCCTTCCCTCCGTCACGCTGTTACGACTTTAGATAGGAAAAAATTCATCTACAGAAAAACAAGTCGAGAAACCATGAAATTTTGACCCTTGGATTTACGGTGACAAATATAGCTTCTGAAATGTATCCTCAAAAGCGGAAATACTGCATTTTCTGAATCTTGCTTTGCTTTGAGAAGTAGCTAGGTACCATTTGATATGACGACGACGATTCTTCTTCTGAGGGTGGCAGAAGAAAGGCGGTATCTTTGATACAGTTTTTCATGCTGTCAGGCATAATCTGTACGAGCGGGACCCGTGATAATTCCACGGTTAAATAATGTTTTTTTTTAAGCTAACGCAGCGCTTCGCACTAACCCACCACGTCTGAACTAATGTCCGTCACTTACCGGTAACCCTCTCTATCGTTACGCAGTCCGTCTTCCTTATACCTCGTCTAACCTTGGTGACTAGGCTTCCGATTTACCGGCGAATCACGCATTTGTTCTATCAACAATGAATTTACACTGTTGTCTTGATAAAGACATAGAAACACGACGGTACTTCTTGCATGCTTCTCCTGTGTTTTGCACACCTTTTTCTCAGCTCTGTTTCCTACAGTTTACAGATACATAAATCTGTTAGCCCTTCATAACCTTAAACGTTTCAACGTTTTTTCCTGGCACATCCGATTTTTTTCGCACTACTTTACGGGGCCCGTTCATATTGATCAGTAGCCCATCAATTTTCTGCTTTGATACATGCGATAGCTTTACAACAGACTGGGCCAATTTCATCAGTCACAGCAGCGTAACCCTCTGTTCTTCTCGAAATGTTATTCTATTTCCTTAGATATCGCGCCGTCACATCAAAAAATATCTTAGAGTCGAGCTGTCCACCTGCGCTAGATGCGTATTCTAGATACACATCTGGCCCGATCGTGCGTCACCAGCACGTGAAAAAAAAAAAAATGAAAAGCGGTAGATATGATACGGGTGCTTCCAAATTGACCGAATATTTACTTTTCAAGATGCGAAAAGAAGACAGCTATGGTTCAACATCCTTCAAGCGAAAATTAAAGCGTCAAGTTGAATATCTCCCTACAACTGAAAGCGTAACGTGCAGACACTTTGACATACAGACGGACGTGTACGGATGAAGCCTCAAGCAAAATTATAATATAGAAGATCGTGCATTTTTCAGCCGAATATCTTTAGCAGTTAGAGAGGCTCAGTCATGGTTAGAGTTTTCGTTGCTATGGTGTAAAACAGCATTTCGCTTGTGCCTTCTTCAGTCGAGTCTCTTCGTGGCAGTCAAAACTTCATGCTGAACAGAGGCCAAATTATATTCAATACACATTGCAGTCAAATTTCGGTTCTTAAGTTGTTCAACTATCGGTTGATATCCAGTTTATAGAGTATGAACTGAGCAGTCCCGGTGAATTCTTTTCATTGATATATATTTCCTTGGTGCTACACGATTTTTTTTTTTTGTAATTCCGAACTGATATTCGCGCCTTTCTTAGCAGGAGGGATATTTTGCTCACACAAACTCATGGCAGTACAACTTACGTTTTTTAATGGAAGATCACGCCTGCAGACATGAGACCTATTTTACAGCAAATCCTAAATGGAAGCAGGAACAATAAAAAGCCGAAGAACAAAATAATTGCCGTCATTTTGACGGCTGGCCCCCCCAGTAAGTCATAATACAGTGGCTAAGGTTTACTGCACAATATAAAGGGTAAACATAACTTTCAACGTTAGAATTTGCTCGGGTCCCGCTGGTATAAATAAAAACACATTGATTTTAACATAAGTTCTAGCCTACCCCGTGTACGAGCGTGTCTCCATACCGAATCAACGCGCATCAAGTGAGAACGTCGGGAAAGAAGAGGGAAAAGAGAAGAAAGCACCATCAGTAGAAGTATGAAAACGGAAGGAAGCAGAGTCGGCTCAAAGGAAAAACGTCCTAAAGGCCTAGCTCAGCGTAAGGTAACAAATTAGTTCCTCTGGCGGCGCGACTCCCCGTAACAAGATGAGCAAACCTTGTCAACGTCAACTTCATCTCCATGACCCATCCATCCTGTGGCGTAAAAGGTGACAGCTGACTACGCGTGTGAACCCATAATTTAGGTCATTAGACTTAATTCAAGTCTCTGGGTGGGTAATATTCTTACCCGTCAATGTGTACCTTACAAAAAAATAATAATAATGATGCAAGGAGCTTGACGCTTAGGCAGTAGGTATCACACTGTATACTGTGCTGAGTTGCCCCATATTATGGCTGCTGAAATTAAACGATTAGCTACGTAGTGGAATTATGTATCCCCATCTGCTGCATATTTTTTTATACAGGCCAATTAGTGTACCAAAATTTCAGCACTTCAATCAAGCAGATATTTGACCTTGAAACGCATTATCATGGCTACGGTAAGGCTACATTGCATATAAGCAGAATGGAGTTGTATTCAAGTTTATTGCAGTGCTTTACTCAAGATTTTACTTCTGGCTTTCACTGTGGAAGACGCACGTGAAAGAAGGACACTGGATAGAGGCCACCACAAAAATGAGAGCCACCACCAAAGTTCCTAGTCCTCCGCCCGACCGTTCCAAGCCCTTCCGCACCGGCCTATATTAAGCAAACATATCGATTATATTTTGCGTGGATGGCACGGGTCCACTAGCAAGCTATATGCATCGACTGTTATTTACACAACCAGTTCACACCATATCAAACGCGGGTCATTTTCACTCACAGAAACACGGATAGTTAGTGTTAGTTAGTGTTCTGTGGTTCACACAATTACACAATAATCATAAAGCGAGTCTCATGCGAATATTGCAGCGAGAACTAATTTTTCTTCTAATTGTTTCCTTTTAATTTTTTTATACGTTCCAAATGGAACCCGCGTCGGATGGCTTCAGTAGCTACCAATAAAGAATTACTTGTTCTTCGGAACATCAAATGTAGACGGATGATTAGAAATCCGAAGCGAATAAATGTTACTCGATCATGGTGACCAAACTGTGTGCACCGAGTTATATACGAGTATAATTTTACTTCACAGGTCATACCTGCAGCTGCGTCGAGTACGAATGTGCTTGTATCACATTATATGAGAGCTCTTGCAGCATGACGCATAACCGCGAGTTTCACGGAGTTATCACCAACATGGCAAGTTAAATAACAGCGAACTTGGATTCTTATACCTTTTGACGGCAACCGTATCACAGGTATCTTATCTCTGCGTATCGTATTCGCTGCAGATTTTATTAGTCCCGATGATTAGGGCACCAGTTAAGAGTGGAAAATTGTTAACGTAAATTTGCTCTATTCTGTCTTCATTTTTAGTTTGAATTGCAGCAACATCAAAAAGTTATTCCAAATTAGTACAAACGAAAAGCAGAGTTAGGGAAAAGTTCAATGATAATTTACGCAAAAAAAAAATCCCCACCACAATGCTGTAAGTTGTTTGAATTCAACTGACAATCAAATACTAAGGCATTTTCCCCATCTGTATGTTACCGTAGTTAATATCACTTTTCTGTATAGGCGCCGCTCTTAATTTTACCAGGAAATAAAGCAGTACATTATTCTCGGATGAAGCAGCTATATATGGAAGAACTTGCGTCACAGAATTAAAAACCATTGAAGAAGTCATGGGCGCTATTCCTGTAATTGAGGACAAGCGAATTACACAATCCTTTGGCTGGAGGCCAATATATGCCATTACCGTTGATAACAAAGCATTTGGATCGTGTGCATCACGTTCAAAACACGATAAGGAATGTTATTTTTGATACTCAACTTTAGGTGCATGGGAAACCTTTTTATTCATTACGCCGAATGCAAAATTAGCAGAAATTTAACACTAGCTTACCAATACAATGAAGACACTACGAAAGCAGTCAACTGCTTCGTCAACATTTGTAATGCTGTTGAATTTGGTATCAACAACGTCCGAAAAAGCTGCATAGAGCTAAATGCATGGCGCATAGATCTTTAGGATAACACAAGGTAATAGTTATTTGAACAGGTACTAAGCGAAGCAATACTCTTAGTTGCATCCTACAGAAACTATCTACCTGCGATAGCCTCGTCAAAGCGCTGCAACTCACCGGTAATAAGAAGAGTCAGGTAAGTAGTCGTAGTACTCGGTGGAGTAAGAGAACGGCATGCAACTGCATGCCCGTCGCATCCTGAAGCCTGCCATGTCGCTCCGCTTCTTCACATGCCAGTTGCGCTATGGCGGTAGGTACCTAACCTAACACACCTGCATAAGGCAGGTGACCCGTGAGTTACACTGTAGCACTGTGACCATGGGCACTCACTGCATACACTCACACTTCACAAGATAATGGCTACCGAGTGGTAATCTGAACGCTGCAGGGCGTTTACTTTAAAAAATGACACTTCGTAAGATAACGGCCACGCAACGCAAAATTTGGAAAAGAGCATTCACTCGGCAGTAACCTAATTATAGACGATCACTGCATAAATTAACACTTCACCTGATAATGAACACTTAGCAGAAATAAGAGAATTATCGCTTGAGCCGTACATTAATAGCCCGCAGGATAATTATTATCACCGGTCAGCTACCTGAGCATAAACACTCACTATATAAGCCAACGCTTCACTAGATAATAATCGAACAATTGAGTGGCTTATTTCGAGTAGTCACGCAGTGGAAGCCACAGGTGAGCAATCAAAAAAGAGGTAGAACTGTCTCTTTGGTAAACACGTCCACATTTAGTCCACTTGCTCATCACTAAAGGTAGGCTACCTATTACTATAAGCAGTAAAACTTCTACTGCATAACTCAAAAAATATATATAATAGCATTTCAGTAACAAAAAATCAACAAAAAACACAAAGGAATGTTAGGAACTATGCTCTCGGACCTCTAGGATCCAGCAATAGAATTATGCAACCACAGGTAGCAGAACGTAGATCACATTGTTCAAGCTGTGTGTGTATAAGTACAAGTACTGCTTAATTTTGTTCCCGGACTTGGAGAATCTGTCGATACAATTATTATTATTATTAAATCACACCAGGCTGGCGACGTATGAACGGAGAAACTCCATGAGGTTAACAAACCCCCACGCAACCAGCCCAGCGGGTGGAGAAAAAAATGAAGATTGCACCCACTAAGTATTAAAAAAAGTCTTGGCCTATAGTTCACAGCTAAATTATTCACCTGGAAAGTTTTAGAAAAAACTCACACCAATATAAATGTTACAGAATATTTCTTATTCCTGTACACTCTGACCAGCGATACCAGCTTTGTATAATGAGTGTCCATTCTAAACTTCCGGTGAATCAGTCTCTGAAAGCTTTGTACAGAATATCTGACACGATTTACGGAAACATCGTTATGTTTTTTTACATTGTGCTGTGTATTATTGTTCGCAGTCATTCATATTTATTCTGCTCTTTTGCAATTCACAAAAGTTCCTCTCCTGATGCCATTGCCGAAAAAATAGGTTGCCATGACAACAGTGAGCAGTTCCAGATAAACCCATGGCTTAGGGAGTAACTATCAAACCAGCCTATATGGCTGGTGCTCCACCACACAATGCAACAAACGACGAGTGAGGTAACAAATTTGTTGCACGAAAAAACGTAACGCCGGGTGCAACAACCTACTGTAGCCACCGACGCAACCCAGATAGCGACACACCGTACATTACTGACGGCCACAGTCAACACGTCTCCCGCAACCATGCATCGCTCATGGCTCCGGCCTAACTCATGTTTCAGAAAAAGGAAGCTTCGCATTAGGGCAGACTGCATTTTTATTTAATACTCAGGCATTACTTCTTATTTTCTCTTGGATATTCCAGCTGCACGGCATCGATTTATTACATGACTCACAGTCAGCAGGCCTGTTTATGGTGCTTGCGGCGAACTTATTACATTGCAACAATCGCGTGAGGGCCGCTCGAGCGGCAGACGCGCCGCGCTATCAGCGAGTACAGGAAAACAGAGGGAACATTTGGAGAACTAGGCGAGGGGAGGAGGCATGGAGTCGGATATGCTGGCTGGGGTTGTGGGAGGGTAGATAAGGACGTGAGGCGGTGCGGACACGATAACTGTAGAACATGGCAGGGCTGAACTATCGCTGCGTCAAGAGAACACGCCACAAATGGCATGCATGGGGTAACTTTCAAGAGAGTTTCGATTGTGTGCTACCACGTAGTGGCCATGCTCAACTACGAGGTGCTCTTTACGACGCTTGCCTTAGTAACGGTCATGCTAACCAAAAAATGACACGTACCCAATGACCCCACACTTTAGGCCGTATTGTCGGAAACCCCGATCTAATTCCGGGTAAGTTGGAAAAGAACCCCGCATAACTTCGAGTAGGTTAGGTGAGGTAAGGATATATTTCCGGTAAACAGGCAACGACAAAATGAAGCGCAGTTATAAGTCTTACTCTACTGGGCACCAACAACGGTTAGCTTTCCGCATCGTGTGCTGCAACTCTGGCAACCTAGATTGAGTCTCACGTCTCGACTACACTTCATAATTCAGTGTTTGATCCTCTGGAAAATATACTCCTTTCAAGAACTCACTTCGAGGTTGGAAGACGGTGACAGATTTCGCCAGGCCAAGAGAATAAGACTGGGAGGAAGAGCGCCTGCGCTTCTCCTTAGGCAATATGAGACTTGCGGAGTAGGGTAATGTTTTGCGGGAGCTGGACTCTTCTGGCGAGAACACTGCGTCTTGTACGTATGGCAGATTTTAGAAATTAATAGATACAGAAGTAAACGCACATAATTAAGCTCCAACGCTTGTCGTCACTACACTATGCTCGTCCCAGAAGACGAAGAGCGCGATCTTTCGTGCATAGGCCTGAACTCTTGCGAGGTGTTTGGAAGGGCTCAAACTCTTTTCGTATCGTAGGCTGGACTGTAGTCTCACGGTCTTATAGCACCAGAGTTCAGCATATGCTATATAGTCCAGGCTCTGGGGGAGGGGTCTGCGTACATTTCTCTTTTACAGCTGTTCGATGTATTTTCCTGTTCTATATGATGGCATTAAAAAAAGTTTGGTAGTTTGGTATAACTTCCGCACCTGGTACATTTTTGAGGGCGGCATGGGGGGGGGGGGTTAAAATTATCACTTGTGGACTGATTGTTCTGAAACTTGCTCGAAATATGCATTTTTGCGAAAAAGAAACACATTCAGCTCCTACAGTTTTTTTGTGATTTCGGCCATAGTTATAGTGATAATGCAATCGCTAACTAAACTATAGGGAAAAAGCAAAGGATTCAGTATTGAGGTGTGGTGAAAAAAAATATGAGGGCAAGAATGGGAAATCCGGCTCAATCGTTTTGTTAGAAACGTTTCAAGGAATCAAAAACTGTCGTTTTTTTTTTCTAGCATAAAAACTCATTGAGTTCTACACTTTTGAAATTTAAAAATATATATATTTCCCATTATCTCAAAAGCTAGGGCCTAAATCCAAAAAAGTTGTAAGACCAAAACGTATGTTTTTTTTCAATACATATTCTGAGCAAGTTTCAGAACAATCGGTCCACAATTGATCATTTTAAGCCCTCCTCCCATGCCCCCCTCAAAATGTACCTACCAGGTGTGAAAGTTCTACCTATTTTTTTTTAATGTCATACGGAATAGGAAAACACATGGTAGAGCAGTAAAAGAGAAATGTACACATACACCCCACCCCCCGGAGCCTGAACGAACAAGTCTGTTGAAAAATGTATCAGTTTTCTCGACACTTTCCACTAGAGCTTCGAAGTGGTCAACTGACTCGTTTTTATCACCCGTGAACAAAGTGACGGAGCTGATAATGTTTTCATTGAAGATTTAAGTAAATGTACTGTATATATGTATATGTAAATATATATTTACTTGGTTGTGGCCTGATAGAGGTACACCCCTCCGAGAACTTCGAAGGTTAGGTGCCAGGACTGGTTCTGCTAATGTCCTATATCAAATATAGGTCTTTATACGGGTTCACAGTGTTCTAAACTTCATATTTCACTACGGGAACCAGTCCTGGAAGACCTAACCTACAAGGTTGGCGGGGTAAGAGCTCATTGGAAGGGTCTGGTACTAGGGTGGATGGTGTCAGCAAAAAAAAAAAATATTCTCCCGTTTTACTGTCGAGAACAGGGCGTGCGTTGGAAAGTAGACATATTTTCCTTCAAAATGAGACCAAATTTGCAAAAAATCTACGGATTTTAATACGTTTATTTCATTTTTGAAGAATCAGGCATTTAGGTGGCCAGGATTTTGGTAACTCTATTGAACCAGAAGGCCACTTAACAGGCAGTAAATGAATATTGTTAGCCATCTAATAGCCCGTTTCTAAATATATACATTCGTACGTCTGTCCACCCAAAAAGTGGTCGGAGTTGAGCAATCTTCATAATTTTTGGTAGGGAGTTTGGTGGCTTGACCTAGATGTGACCCATGTCAAAAATCTGGGCCTAGCTGGCCATAAAAAATGACGGCGATGAAATTTGTTCCGCACCCAAACTCCCAAAAACAGGTACAAGGAGTTGAGGTACTTTCATGATTTTTTGCAGGGAATCTTGTGAGTAGCCCTCAATGTGGCCCATGCCAAAAAAACTAGAATTTGCTGGCCATAAAAAAAAGGACGGCAATGAAATTTGCTCTCCACCCAAAAACAGTTAGAAGGAGTTGAGCTAGGTTCATGATTTTTTTTTTGCAGGGAGTCTGGTGGGCTGTCCTCAATGTCACCCATGCAAATGTTAGGACGCGAAGCGTATGTTTGATCATATACATATATTATGACGTCATTAAATGAAATTGACACGAGTTTATAAACAAATTAATCAGTAATGGCAATATTTGGAATGAAACATGAATAGTTGACATGGGAATTAACCGACAAATCCAATGACATGAAATTGACACACAGCAGCGTCCAACAAATGAAGGTGAGCCACGCCTTCAATCCGTGGAGAAATCTGCATGTGCAAGTGGTTCCACGGAACCTTCTCGTCGATTCTACATACCCTCGTGTCAACAATCGGGGCTATATAGGCTATACGTATAGCTGTATAACAGGCAAATCACGGCGTTATAAAATATTCTTTTTTCGCTGATGAATGGAGAGTGACTTCATGAGTGGTTGAAATGGAAGGAATGTGGACGAGTGGAAGCCACAAATGAAAAAAGTTGGCGATGGCAGTGCTTTACAAAGCCATTTGATGGGATTCCATCCCTACAATTTTCATTCTTATCGACGAGCATGAAACCCTTCAAATAAAACTTATAATCAGTGATCAATTACCAGTTGGTTCTATGTACATACAGTCACAATTTGTTCCAATCTAACACCTTCTTCAATTTAAATGGGCAAACAGTGCAACTTCAGCTCCTACTACAAAGTATTATGCAAGCCGTAGCTTTATGTAGCAATATACCCTACACGTAAACACATATAGCCATAACCCAGTACCTAAGCAAAGTATGATGAAACCTGCAGCTTTACGTATATACATCTAAAATTTCAGCCAGATATGATACCCTTAAGTAGGTCAGAGGAAACATCTAACGAGCACCTCACCTACACATGCAGTCACTATTGATTCAAGTGTAGGCGTAAGCACCGCTCCTGACGTTGCCCATACGTGAAGCAGCGAACAGATCAAGCCTGTACGCGAGTTCATCTCATTATTACTATTGCTATTATTATCATTATTATCTGAATTGTTGCTATGCACAAAAGAATACACGTGAGCGACCAGCGTTGCTGAACCAGAGTCGGCGTTTTTCCGGACTTGGGAGTCTGTGTCAGGCACTTGTTTGTCGCAGGAGTCGGAATCTGAATCAGAGCCGATAAAACGGACTCACTTCGTAAAAAAAAAAAATGAAATCGGGGTCCGACACTGGTTGGGCCCAGGAGTCGGAGTCGGACTTGATCGATCCGACTTCCCAGCTCTGTATGCGACGCCATCATAAACAGGGCAGGGTGGTACCTTTACAGTGAATGAGAAATCGTTGTGGGAAGATCTCTGGCGCGAGGTGATTAACTGATAGTTTAAGCAGGTCTGCTGATTACAAGCAGGTCTGTTGATTACAAGCAGGTCTGTTGATTACAAGCAGGTATGTTGATTACAAGCAGGTCTGTTGATTACAAGCAGGTCTGTTGATTACAAGCAGGTCTGTTGATTACAAGCAGGTCTGTTGATTACAAGCAGGTCTGCTGATTACAAGCAGGTCTGCTGATTACAAGCAGGTCTGTTGATTACAAGCAGGTCAGTTGATGACAAGCAGGTCTGTTGATGACAAGCAGGTCTGTTGATTACAAGCAGGTCTGTTGATTACAAGCAGGTCTGTTGATGACAAGCAGGTCTGTTGATTACAAGCAGGTCTGTTGA
>LQNS02278170.1:26521356-26546823 GCA_001587735.2 Parhyale hawaiensis
GATTACAAGCAGGTCTGCTGATTACAAGCAGGTCTGTTGATTACAAGCAGGTCTGTTGATGACAAGCAGGTCTGTTGATTACAAGCAGGTCTGTTGATTACAAGCAGGTCTGTTGATTACAAGCAGGTCTGCTGATTACAAGCAGGTCTGCTGATTACAAGCAGGTCTGTTGATGACAAGCAGGTCTGTTGATTACAAGCAGGTCTGCTGATTACAGGCAGGTCTGCTGATTACAAGCAGGTCTGTTGATTACAAGCAGGTCTGCTGATTACAAGCAGGTCTGCTGATTACAAGCAGGTCTGTTGATTACAAGCAGGTCTGTTGATTACAAGCAGGTCTGTTGATGACAAGCAGGTCTGTTGATGACAAGCAGGTCTGTTGATGACAAGCAGGTCTGTTGATTACAAGCAGGTCTGTGGATTACAAGCAGGTCTGTTGATTACAAGCAGGTCTGTTGATTACAAGCAGGTCTGCCGATTACAAGCAGATCTGCCGATTATAATCAGCTATTGAGGATACAAAGACAGAATGCTTTGCTCCAAGATGAAAAAAGCGACCAAAAATTAGTCATAAATTAGACCTTAACTTAATTCATCTCCCAGTTTGGGCAGAAACGATCTAAGCAGGGCTAGTACAGAGTCGGACCTTTTGGAAGGCTAGGAGTCAGAGTTCGTCACTAGACCAAGGAGTCTGAGTCAACGCGCCTATTACGTTACGAATTAGAGGGCAACACGCTATTCTCGGTCCATCTGACTACAAACCTGATGCTTGCAGTATGTAGCTGCACGGAGAACATGTATGCGCGCATAAATAGCAAATAAAACAGGTTTGCTGCATGATACTTCGAAGTATCTATGTAAATAGTCGACAAGTAACAACAACATTCATCGCAAAGACGAGACACGCTTAACACTGCTAACGTTGATTCTCAATGTAAGTAGTCTCTAATTTTTTAAGCCGGACGACACGTGTTACAAAGCTCAACAGCGCGGCACTACGCAGCAATTACCGGGATAGTGACCGTATATAGTCACTCTACTTCCACACAATGCTGTTCCTACAAAAGAATTATTCAGCCCCCGAAATAAAGGGCTAACAGGTAATGCTCAGGCTTGGACAACTCATTGCAAAGAAGTGCAATGGGGTCAGTACGCACAATGAGCAGTAGCATTCACATGGTGTAATCGTTAGCGTTCGAGTGCCCCGAGATGATCTTAACCTAGCTTGATCTTAGATAAGTTTCAGAGCGTCTGCCTCGTCAATTTCCAGCACTTTAAGAAGGAAAGCTGCTTACGATATGACAAACTTGGACTAAAATTTCATTTACTTGGAGAGCATATTGACTTTGATAATCTGAAAAAAGATAACACACCATCGTTAAAACAATCAGAATTTGAAGTAACATCATTGTCTCGGTATGCCCAAACGAACTCGCATTTTATGCTGCATCTGACACGATGTTTTCAATATTCGAAACCGAAATGACGACCACGGAAACACTGCGCATTTGGCACCAGATGACGTCACCGATAAGTCGGCTTGCAGAGCACCATTAGTCCCTCGCAGCTAAGGAAACTTCTTCAGCCCCAAGGTCTAGATACAGCTAGGACAGAACATAAAGCAACAACGTAAATGCATGAAAGTTGTCAGATTAAACATAGATCGCGGTAAACATCCACTATTGGGTTGCCAGAAAGTTCGTGCCCATTTTTATAGCAAAGAGAAAGGTTAACAAATGCAAGCCATTATATTTTTAAACAAAAAAATAGGTTGAGGTTTTCTGTTAATTCTCGGGTTGTGCTATGAGAGTAATTCTCAATTAATGACTAGATGTGGTCATCATGTGTAGAGGATGGTCTGTCTGATCGCTCGTTATCAATAGGACTACAATCTCCAGCTCGGTGCCTCGCGAACCACTTCCTCCATATACTTCATTTGTATAAAGAATCATCACCGTACATTTCGCATATTTCCATGGTTGTTGGTGAACATTTTTGTCCTGTAAGGAAATAAGAACAGCATCAAACGAAAAGCATCAAAATGAATTTTTATTTTCCATTTCAGTGGGTTATAGAATTACTAGAGGTTGTAGGATCTCAGACCTTCTTATGCGAAAAGATAGTTTGAACTGTGCTCTGAATGGAGGTGCAGTCAAATCCTATTTTCCGGACTCTGCCATGTTCTAAAATTAGTCGAAATACGAGCTACTAATAATTGGCACGAACTTTCCGAATCTCTCAATATCAGGTTGTCATGGCATTCTAACGAGCACCGAAATTGTACGGAAGACAACATCGTGGGCAAAAGCAAATCCAACAAAACATTAAAACTTTCATAAACTTGATGGCTTACAGCACACAAGTAAACCATGGAAACTTACGAACGCTTACAAACCATCCAAAAGCTGCCAAGAGCACAAAACAAACCCCTGCTCATCGACAGAACAGTAGATGCAGCGCACCAACACATTCTGATGTCTCCCATAAAACCATGTCTACAGCATAACTGTACTTATTTGCTCAGGAGGAATTTGGCAAACATTACGACAGTGTCGTCATACCATGCAGGTTCTCGCTAAGCCGGGCAGGAGCGCACGCCATTTCTTCCGAAAGTGCCGTTTAAAAGCTCAGTGTAAAACGACACAAAGCTAGGCACAAAACAAGTACCAGCGTGTACGGCCAGTAACGCGGCTGTCACGTATATATATGCATGGTGTCTACTGAAGATTGTTAGGAAAATTTTATGACTTTTTATGACTTTTCAGGATAAATATTTATGACTTTTTTATGACCTTATATTATATATCCAAAAATATGATTTCATATTCTTGGGTGAGAGTAATCTCTCTTATAACTGTTATTAATGTAAAACTCAATATATATTGTTTTTATATTTCATAGGGTCCCTCAAAATTACATTTCTCATGACATGCTTTCCAGAAGACAATAATTAGGAACAAGGACAACCTACAAGACCTGGAACCGGGGGAGTGTCCAATTTCCCCAAGTAGGATCATGTCTCCAACTGCATGCAGTAGGTTACGATGATAAAATATCCATTAATTCCAAAATCATCAGATGATTGACAAAAAAATTATGACTTGTGAGTGAATTTTATTACTTTTTATGACTTTTATGACCTAGTAGACACCATGATATGGTACCAACTAATTCCTACCAACAAGTCTCATAGTTTGCAGGCAATACTAATTCAACACATGAATATAGACACCAGCTAGCTACATATAATTCATGTTAATACATTTAACATGTTGATGCTGAAAACCGAAGTGCTCCTTCACGAAAGTTGTAGGAGAGATTTACGGTATTGCTAATTAGCTACATGTTTTTCACAGGCTCGTCTGGTCACAAGAAACGCAATGAAATCAGGCAGTTTACACGCAATGCAAATATTACATGAGTCGGCCCCAACAGTGAAACGTCGTTGTATGCTCCCATGCACCCTCATAATCATCTATCCTTCTGCTTCAAGTAAAACTTTAAGCTACCTAAAAAAAACAATCAATAAAGCAAGTGTGGTGTGCGAACCAAGAATGTTATACCGGTAATCAAACGAGATAATAAACACCGTCGTGTGTTTATTCGTTTTTTACATTTATATGTTTATATATTTGTATGTTTCGTTTCTCCCCCTCTTAACAAAATAGGCGAAAAATAGGTCAGGTTGCAGATTTTATAATTAGGTTGCGTTTCTATGGATATCGATGACCAGGTTATAGAAGATGGCGAAAGTGGGATCCTTATTACTTTATCTTAATGCACTTCTTGCTCGAAACACTTCTTGAAATCGAAACAATAACGTTCTTACAGCTTCTCTTATAGCGCTGCCGCGCAGTCTTATTTTTATAACTTGCTCCATACATCGAACAGTAGGATTGTTTTCAGATTAGCTACCACGTACAAATTCCGAAGCCAATCAACGAAGGGCGAACGAGGCGATGATTCTTCATTGGCAGTAGACATTATTTCTTTCATTTTACTATCTTCCTTTTGACGAGGCAGATTCCCCTTCAACACAAAATCTTCAATGTACGGTACGTACTGAAGGCTGGTTCGGTATCATAGATATGCGGCGGGTAGTTCACTTAAATTCACTGAATAAGTCGAAATAATTGAGGCATTGCTACTTTCTAATGGAAGATTTTTTTCGCATGTGACCTATGGTGGGAAAAGATTGTGCTTCTTATATGAAGTGAATTGAAAGAGAGCACCCATCTCTCATTACAATTTGAGTCGGCAGTTGCAGCGTAGCTATGATTCAGAAGCATATTAAAGGAAGACGGGTCATCTCAAAAATTTCGCTGTCATTTCTGACAGCGCGGGCACTCTAGTCTTACAAAATTCATCACAACCACGGCAGTAATAGAACTGCAGCGACAGAGCCGGTGCTCCACACTCAACCATATATGCAGTGAAGCGGTCGCTTTCACGGCTAGTGCACTTCGTTTCATTGTCTTCTCTTCGTTTATACTCTCTCTGAAAATAGGTACGTTGTTTAAATAAAATGTCGTGTTGATTATGCTAGTAGCATTCTATCGAGATGCACACAAAATAGGCAACACAGTAATGGTTCAAATATGACGCGTAAGTCGGAACCCTGGAGGTCTCAGTGTAATTAATACTATTAAAATAGTGCCTTGAAACATGCATAAAACGTTCAGGTAAGTAGCAGAAAGGCTAGGGGAAAATGTAATTTGCACAGAAACTACACAAAATTCTGCTGAATTTACATCTTACTTTACACTTACACGCTGAATGTGAGTGCTGAGGAAATGAACGTTCGTACATGCGAAATTTATATTTATTTTGTGTACCATAGGAATGTTGACAGGGATATTTTATGTAAATTGAACACTTTGGCGACTAAAATCTGCTCCACAATCAAATTAAACACAAGACAATTTGTTTCAGTGACTTAAACCCGCACCGAAACCCGACATGCACACGTACACCAAAATATACTGATGATTATAGGGTGGGACAGATATGGACACAGGGTGGCAGTGATCACCGACGCAGGCTCGACAAATCCCAAACTGTTGGGTGAGCAAGCAACAGAGGCGTATGTAGGTAGCAAGTACCACTGCCACCCGTGTACACAGGGCGGCCAGCAGTGGTATACCGCCTACGCAAAGGAACAAACGCACCGTCAGGAGCCCAGCGAGGCACGAGCGTCGTTTTCTATGCAGAAACAAGCAAAGCGACGCGACCGAGCGAGGGGCACAATTTACGTTAAGAAAACTTAGGGGAAACAACTAGAGCGGCAGACAAGGTCTGCGGCGGTAAACAACATGACGGCTGGTCTGGCAATGACCGATTCATGATGACGAGATGCAGCCTAACGCGGCTGTAGCAGCTCAGCTTCGGTATTGGGGGGTAGTAAAATGTAATCAAATAATACGCTGGCCAAACAGTCGAAAGTATCGCTTCACAAAAGCCTTCGTACGGATTGAAGAAAGCGCAGTGCACCGCGTCTTGTTATTTAACGATGCTTGTTAGGCAGAAAAGTGTAACGAGGGGATAAAGTTGGCACGGATGCAGACACATGCACTCAGTCATATGATGCTACCAATTGTTAAATTATCGGCAGATAAAGACGTACCGGCAACTCTGTCATTATAATGAAGGAATTGTACCTACAGAACTGGGGCTCAAGTGGAAGCATCAATGTTGTTACTGACGTTTTCAAGGTACGGCATGCAAGACTCCATCAGAACGCTATACTATAGGGGAGGATATTTCCCAGTTTGTCATGGAATTACTGAACACACTGGCTTGCCGCACAAAAGTGACTGGGTAAGACAAAGTTCAAAATGCCCAAAGAAATTTTCGGCAGTGAACTTGCAATCCAAAGTAAGCCGTACTCGTCCTTTGTCGTGACCGACAACTCATACTGACTGAAAAAATTGAATTATTTTTATATAAAAACATTTCATAATCTGTCTCCAAATAGAAATTCGGCCACAATGTTATACAATATTCTTTCGAATAGAGGGGACCCTCTCTGGGACAGTGTTAGATTACCTAGTACCTATTTTCACCTGACAGCAAACTTGGGAAATTTAGTTAATTGGTTGAGTTTAGGGAACTTAGGCTGGGAAACACTGAAATAGGCATTTGTTAGGATACGGATATTGGTGTGGCGCCGAGCACAACAGTGAGGGAAAGTAAGTGTCCGTAAACCAGAAAAATTGCTCACTTATCACATTGGTAGCAAAGGCAAAACGCAAATAACATTGGCACACATGTATTAGGAGCGTAGAATCAGAATCTGCCATTGAAAAAAAAAAATCGATTAAAAATATATATATGCGTTTCAGGTTTTGGGGGCAAAAGAAGTAGCTATACAGCATCAATTTTGCATAATAAAGCCGTAAATTTTGGTTACACTTCAGAATTGCATATTTTATAATGTTCCAGAATATTCTCAGTAACCCTAGTCAACCTTCAGATGAAAACCGGGACAATCTGGCTTCACTATATCCGCAGAGCGCGGTTCTATAAGTATGGCTGGACAATAACAAATCCTAAGGGAAAATTTAGTGCCTTCTGTACAGAGCCTTGAGTTCCTAGGATTTTCCAACAACAAATGATCCCAAGCACAATGCTAGGACCACGAAGAAGTTGTTTGCTGGAAACAACTTAGACATCCTACAATGGCCGAGTCAGTCCCCGGATTTGAATCCAATGACAACTTGTGGTGGTATTTGAAAATGAAATCCGAGAAAAAGGTCCAACAAACAACACAGATCTGACGACAATTGGCCAGTGAGAATGTAGCAAAATACCCACTAAAGTGTGCGAATCGTTAATTAATGACTACAGGAAAAGATTGGTTGCTGTTGTGAAGGGCTTTGCACTAGGCATTAAATGGAGATAACGTTTTTTTTCTGCTGTACGATTATTGATTTGCTCACCCGTGAAAATTAAAATGTTGTGATATTTCCTCAAGTTTAGAACATTATCTGGTTTCATATGCATACATTAGCAATATGCAATTGTAACTATACAATAAATTTATTCCCGTTTTGTTCAGGTAATAAGCGTAAAAACAATTATTTTCACAAGTACGAACACTTATTCCGCTCAAAAATGGTCAAAGTTGCCAAACCTTTTAGGTAGCTGGTAATAACAACGGGGACTACCGGTCTATGTACGGACAATGTTTTGAACAATATATCTAGTAAATTAAATAATCTGTTGCACGGGTGTCGCCTTTCCAGCGCACTTTATTTGACAATGAATTCATCACACACCGTCGGTCGAAAACTTAAATTTTGGGCAATGAAATATCAGACTTAACTGCACAATATGATCCGAAGTTGGGTGTCTTACTCTACAAGCCTTGGGTGAAGAAACAATCGAAACAGTGAGAATAAAGTCTTCTCATGTTCAAAGTAGTATTCATTACATGGCTTGGGCAGAGACCCTTCACAACAATGTAGTTAAAATTTGACTTGAAAATCGTCTACCATACTAATACGAAACTAGAGCACTCTGAGAGCGCATACCTCCGCCAAGCGAGGCAACGCTAGCAAACAATTCATATTGGCTCTGAAACGGTCATTTTCTTTGTATCAACTCTAAAATCTAATCATTTGTGCTTTTTGATAGTATTTACAGTTTATGCAATTTTTTGATGAACCGTTCAAATCTTTTTGAGAATTATGCTGCTAACAAAAATTATGACAAACATAAGTCAAACATACAAACGAATCAACCGATCTGCACCAAAATGTAATCATTTGCTAACATGCATAAAATCAATCACAACAACAAACATATGAACGAACAAACATATCATCAGAAAAATTTGGTTATTTACTCTTTGTGATATACCTAACAAGTCATGGAAATTTCATAAAAATCCGTCTATAACTTTTTTGAGGTATGACTTCGAGAAAAATGAGGCACACAAACAAACGGATGAACGGATCTTCACCAAAAGGTAATCATCTGTTCCTCCTAACATGCCTCACAATCCCCGTAAATTTCATCGAAATCCGTCCATAACTTTTTGAGTTATCCTGGTGACAGAATAACAGACAAAGACCTGGTGACAGAATAACAGACAAAGACCTGGTGACAGAATAACAGACAAAGAGACAAACAGACTAACAAGACAGACAAACCCGACGATAACATAACCTACTCGGTGGAGGTAATAAAAGTACTAATTTTGAAAGTAATTCCACTGCCGCCTGTTATACATGCTCCAATAAAAGTTACCCAAGTAGATAAAAACTCTAAGTTGAAGAAGAACGGAATTTGGAGCACTCAAGAATACGGGAAAAAGATACAGGAAGCTTCCCCGGAAGAAGAGGAAGTAGGTACAAAATACAAGACCAGAAGTTTGAGTGTAAAGGCGGAAAAAGAAAAGTCCTGAAAGGCTACATAAGGCAGCGCTACCACAAGCAATGATACAGGAGGCGCGTTCGCACGACAGACATAATTAAACCCTTCGTGAGGACCATTTATGGTGCATCCAGTTCTACTTTTTGAAGCCCAAAAATAAAGACGTGTTTTCATCATTCGGAGCTAAAACAGACACATGCAAAGACCAATTCCTAAACGATAAGGACTGAGTGCACTTCAACGAAGAATGGAAAACAACATTATCTGATAAGAGAGCCATTCAGTGAGGAGTATGAAGGCTCAAGCATATCAAGCGAGTAACAGCTATATGTGATCTTTAATTAAGCTCTGCTTTGGAATTTGTCGAGTAAATGCAACTTCTATTGGAGATGAGCACGCAGCCCATAACATGTACGGTACCATATAAAATAATGAGGAGAATTACGTGGTAATAATTAATTGAGGTGTGGCTCATCAGACGTAACTCGATATCGTCTCCGCTCTCGTTAAGAGATAAACACAATCGAGGCAAGTCTGCAGAGGTCGACTGCAAGCACTTTATGGAAAGTGTGACAAACCGAACATATTGGTTAAGCCTTTGAGCGTTAAGTTTTAAATCTATTGGAGGCGGCAGTGATCAAAATCGCCGCCTGACGCCTGCCCACATTAAATAGTCATATCGAAATTAAAAATATATATATTTTTTATTATAATGGTGGTCAGAGTGCGAAAGAAACCAGCGACATACAACATGCCGGTAGAAAGGGGGATCCCATGCACGAGGGTGCTCCCACACTGGATCAACGCACATGGCTACAGTAGGCTATGCATGGGAAGATGAGGAAGAATAGACCAAACCATCATTAGTAAGAGTATGAAAACGGAAGCAAGCAAAGTGGGCACTAGACAAACATTAAATAAAAATGTATACAGTGGACGAAATGGTATAGTAGCAGACACTCGGCGCGTTGAGGTTACGCTATTCACTGAACGACAGAGTTACATCGCGCTTCAACCTTCTGTTGCACTCTGGCAGTCCTCGACGTCCTGTGCATTCCTTGAAACACACTTTTTATATTAAGAGTAGCTATATGACTCCATTTATACACAGAAACCCATTCTTATAAGTGTGTACTGTATCTCTTTCCGAGCCACTAGTTTGTTCACTCTTTCAAACAGTGATGACCTAACATAACGATGACAGCCATATATCACTACCGACAGTTGTACTTAGAAATATAGTACAAGTTTTAAACCACAATTTATATTATATATTGTTATTATTATCATTACCACAGGGAGTCGTTTTTGGAGATTTTAACAGTCTACGCTTCAAATATGGAAAGGACACAACACACAGCATGTCAACAACAATGTGGAATCAGGGCGTTTCGACATAGGATCAATACATATATGTGGGAAGAGCAAGTTAGAAAAGAAGAACGAAACAAAGCATCAGAAGAAGCACGAATGTGTTATATTTAGCGGCTTAAACTTCCATTTCCACTACTAAGGTGATCTCACAGAGGAAGAAAAATGGGACACATATCCTAGCGATAGAAAAGTACATGGAACCAACGCTCAAGGATGTCCACCCAGGATCAACGCGTACCGTATGGAAAGAGTACGTTGGGGAAAAAAAAAGAGGAAGAACACAATAAACCATCAACATTTAGGAAGATGAAAGCGGAAGGAAGCGAAATGGGCACGAACAAGAGACGTCCCGAAGGGTTAGATCAAAATGTAAGCGAGTGCTGCGTTCAGGCTTAGTTTACAACAAAAAGGAAACACGGATTATAAAATATTGACACGGATATATTATATAACGACCCACGGGCACTATTACTTAGGAAAACCACAAAGGTAAGGTTGCAACTAAAGCGCAGCGCGGTATTTTATCAGCGCAGTAAAATCAACAAGGTGACCAAGCATAGAACAACAGGCCCGTCGTATCATGCCGAGGCCTCAATAAACGCTCGAGTGTTTCTTTTAACGAAGACATAAAACAACGTTAATGCCCAACAGGGGGCGCCGCGCCGCACAGTGTACAGTACAGCAGCCGATATGTGCGGGGACGGGGAGCAAGGTGGGCAGCGACAGGTACCATCCCTCTCCCCAGGCACCTGACGCTGGTGGGCTTCTGAGCTTCGGCAGCACACCTGACGGCGTCCTCTTGCTATTGAAACCATCCACTCACCTAGCACACTAAACTATTTCGAATAATTAAGAATCAACAATGGTGTGTTGTAATCATAACCCGATTAGGCCACCGCAACATGGAAAATGGTTACAGCAATCGGGGACTGAGGTTGTGAGAGAGTCATTTATCGATGAGTGGCATAAGCTTAACAATAATGAATATCAGTGTTTATTGTAATTTTATCGACATAAACTTGAAGCAAATAAACTTATTTGCTTACTCTAAGTTTATACGGTGTTTAGTCGTTGCTCATTTGTATGATCTTTGCCTCTCCTCTATTTGTAATTGATGTTATTGAGCGGTAACCGTAACTCGTCGTCGCTATCGTCGTTGCCGCTTTTCGGGTTACAATTGCAACAGTTAAAGAACGGCGGGTTCACTGGTGTAGCATCGGTAACCTAGAAACAGTGATTACAACACGCCTCATCTTTCACAGCATGCACCTGGCGCTGGGACGACCGAGCGATCAGCAGCACACCAAGAGGCGTGGACCTTCTCACGAAACCTATTAAACACACAACACGACCCCGAATAACGAAAACAAAAGCCTATCATGTCTTTCGAGGGCACATATATAAAATTAGATAAACGTATATCAAGTCTCTTTAACGCATGACATAATTGGTAAACCTACCCGGCGCAATATAATCGACGACACGGCATTGACGCAATCCACTAACAGCGGCTGCAAGATATGCGATCACTGGCCACGTCTCGTCAGTAGCTACACTTGGAACACGAGACTGACCGGCACACCACACCAAGCAGCAAGTATCAACACTCTCGGTCTCCTTTATACGGATAAAAAGCGTAGAAAATCTAGGGCAAGTTCGGATGAGCAAGGCACAGAAGTAAGCCCCAGTGATAACTGAAGAGTAAAGACAGGCAGTGGTATGCAGGCACGCAGAGGCCCAATAGTGCGCGCTATCAGCTCGCAGCAGCGTATCAGTGACGATATGAGGGAGCGTTATGGTGTACGGGGTACGCACGAGTGACGTCATAGGGGGCAGTATGCACGCGCACTGAATGCTTGGTTGTAAATATTGCGAGTGAAGAAGTGCTACCAACACCGATGGCCTTTCGAGACAAAATTCTATCGTACCTGAACACAAAGCGGAAAAGCTCGAGCCAAAAGGTAGGTGCAATGACACTAGATTCAACGACTGTATACTACAGACAGAAACAATAACATTACACAGCACATCAGGGGAAGCACGGTAACGCGGGTGAGGGTGCTAAAATGGCAGAAACCGTACGTATACGTCCCCGTGTAGTAAAGATCCAGTACGAAAGTAACTAAAAAAAAAAGAAAAGACTTGTGAAGTTTACGCGCATCGAGTCGCACTAATCCGACCGCCTCACGTGTCACTTTTCAGGTCTTATCAATTGTGAACAAGAGTGAGTTAGTAGTGGCCTCTGTTGTTGTTTAAACTAAGATATACAAAGAGATGCCTGGCACCCGAATTCAATAGGATATTATACGAACAAATAGCTGGAAGTTATTTTCAGGTAATTCGAACGCAAATCATTGAGCAACCACCACACTGACTGCAAACGCAACGCAATTTTGAAAATAGCGAACTTGCAGCGATTTTGTTGCCAAGGGCCCACGCCGGGCTGACATAAGCAGAAAATAGCTCATAGCTATTTTAAGTAAACTCAAGTTTTAATTACTATTATTATTATTATATTGTAGGTTTTCCCGCCGTATTAGATACAAAGACTATGTAACAGCGATCCAATTTTGTATGATATAGTTTAGAAGTTTAGTCGAACTCAAATGAGTTCTATTGAAACAATCTTGGCCAGGTGCACCATGCCTGGCAGGAAATACGGCGCGAGCATCTCCAACTCCACACGGCTTAGTCGAACGAAATCGCTCAGCCGTGCGGTGCAGAGGAGACGAAAAACGAAAAGAGAAGAAGACAGAAGAAAGCGAACACTCGTGCGGTGGTCCCTTCCGTGGCTCCCCACACGGGAGCAGATAGGAGTAGTCCCATGGGATGGGTCGCTTACCACCATTCGGCGGACCACCTCGCATAACAGAAGGGGAAATATAGAGAACCTACCCAACTCTACAAAACTAACCTTCTCAGCAGGAACTGCGGCCAGATGCTACATCCCCTGTGGAGAAGGCACTCGGGACCCTTGGGTGCGTGATGACCAAACATGTTGTGGCAGGGAAAGGGCCCGCCACCATATGCCCCTGAGGGCAGGGGTAAATTAAGTTAAGCTGAGGCTGGTGCGATTGATATTAACTGTGAAAGCCGTTGCAATTGCCCAAGGATCACAAAATAATCTTCAATTTCTATTAAAAGTTTCCTCCAATTCTACGAGCATTCGAAACTCGCTCGTACGAACGAACAGTACTACAGACAGAATAGCCGAGATAGAATAACTGAAATCATTAAGTGAATGAACTTTAAGCACACTTAATTAAAACAGTTGAAAAAACACCAACTTTATCTTTTTCAAGGAAATATACGAATTTTTTCGCACGAGAAAGCTGAAGTTTACTGCAGTTGAGCAGCTAATATTTCAGAACAATAAAGGGAGAGAGCCAATAGCATGCAGTGCACTGTGACATCTGTGCGGCAACTGAAGTATCACACGAGGTGTTACTTCGCTTGTCTACTATGTAGTATCCTTTCAGAGCACATGCGGAACGTACGCAACTGATGAAGTCAGCTCTATTACCGGTGATGTGCCAAAGACCTCACGCCTCCTAATGCTGGCTACTTGAGCTAATAGTAAACAGTGTTGTTACCGGTACCCTACCTTATAACTTTGAGCCTGCCCCTGGTTTAGGAAACCTATAGCAGTAGCTACATTACAGGGGGGACAGCAAGCAGCGGGCACCGTCGGTTCCTTCAGCTGCGGTTTAATATCATCGCTGCAGAGTCGGAGGGGCTAAGTTCGCCCCCGACCCCTGGAACCAACCATTTAGTTCCAGACCCCGACTCCTGGTCTCCAAACATGTCTGACTCCAACGCTGCAACCCAGGATAAAATTCCTAATGTCACGGAGGCAGCCGTTCATACATCATACGCAGGGTTGCGGCGAGGCGTATGATCAGACTTCAGCCAGGGTCCTACTCCGACTCCTTACAGCCCATAAACCAGCGACTCTTTACAACTTCGACTTTTTAACAAAGAAATAAATTTTTATCCGACATCGATTACGAACGCTCCGATTCCTGTGATATGTGGATGTACGACTCCGACTCCTTGTTCCAAAAAACTACGACTCATTCCGGCACAGACTCTGCTGCAGCTCTGATGATTGTAACACCGCAACAAACCAGCACACAAGTATCCAAACACCGTATACACACAGCTATACTCTGGGTAGGGATTACGCTTCGGAACAGTAGACAGGGCGAACCAGCTGTGTCTATACGCCGAAGAACCACAGTAAACTGAAGTACAGCATATATTCAATGCAAATGATGACTCCAGTGGCGGTGCGCGCGTTTCTTGCAACGGAGAAGCACTGTGGCACTGTCACGCACAACAAAATGAGATGTTCAGCATAGTGATCAGCAATTTAACAAGCAATACTACACACTTTGTGTTTTGTGAGCAGCGCAAGGCAACACTTTGGCACCGAGGTATTGCACGCACCACACATCCCCACACTGGCACCTCAGTGGCACTGAAGCTTAACGCTGGCACTGTGTGCTGCCATAGCACCGCCCCCTCCCTCGCTTTTCTTGTACAGGGGGCTACCACAAAATACCTCAGTCATTATTATGCACGTAGCGAGCGGTATGTGCCAAACACAACCGGTGGACACCATCGCTGAAACACCGCGGCTCGCTGTAACGTTCAGTGTTATGCACGTAGAGCTACGTACCGTACATGCCAAACACAACCGGGGGACACCCAGCACGGGAACAGACAAACCCTGCGCTCTGTTCCATCGCTACTATCTGAAGGCAGTCCTGGGTTCAGGAAGAACGAGAAAATTGCAATTGGAAACACACAGAGTTACGTGGCATGCGATTATCACGACGAGACAAACCATTACACAGCTACATATCAAATGCAACACAGGCGGACAACGAACGTTGATGCAAAGCGATTACGCTGAACCGACCGAAAACTCCAGTTTACGGAGAAAGCTTGAGCTTCTTCAAGTCTTCAGACTAATCTACTGAGGGTCGATACCTGAAACTCAACTGATCGGGTCGAAGCCAGCCTCCCTGCATGGAGTTGTGAACAAGTCACGCCTAGGGGGCTTAGTTTTAGCGCCCTATCAAATATGCCCTAAGCTAAGCTACGCTAGGTTTGTCTTGGTTACGTTGGGTTAGGGTAGGTAAGCTTACTACAGTTTAATTCAATTTATTTTGAACATAACTTACTTCGAAATAACTTAGTAGAGGTAGTAAATATATATAGATAGGCGATCGGCAGGGCTTCTTTCCGGGTGGTATATTTCTTACCGGGGCTTTTTTCCTATACTCGGCCGACGCGCCCCGGCCGGAGCATTCTGATGCACTGCACGCTTGCCCTGCGACAGGTAGGTGCCTAGGTATCGTTTTGCTGAAAAGCCATCCAGAGTCATTCACATTCCCAAACACCCGACATGATATGGGACCTGATGCGGAAACATGGATCTAGCACACGAGAAGGGACAGGAAACAGCTCGATGGGCGCGTTACAAACTTGCTCTATCGGCGGGTTTTCGATCAATGGAAAATTAAGTCGTTAAACTGCCAATTCTCAGCAGATTTTAGCAATCCTACTCAAGGATTAGCATACAATATTAGACGCTCATATGGCCTCATGCAAACAAAAATTAGAGCAGTTCTGGCGATGTTAGGAGCTTAAAAAATTTCGTTTGAATTCAAAGGTAAAGTACCGGCGGTACAACCTCGCCTGTCATTGTGTGTCTCGGCAACACGCGGTGCACGAGTAGGCCATAAGTAGATTGTAGCTATATCACGGGCATGCTAACTGTTCTATATCTCTTCATATAACTGTAGAATATATGGCCGTATCTGCACTTCGAAGCGTTGACACAGCAAACGCAAATAATAAATGCAGTCAGACTGAATGTAAATAACATACAGAGCAGAGACACAGCACCAGATCCAGACAGTAAAAAAACGCAATGCTGGCAAATACATATACACATTCGAAAGGTCTACTTGATCTGAAACGAGGTATGTACAGTAGCCTACTTCAAAAAAATGACCGAGATAACACGGTTTTTACATACCGTATTTACAATAACTTCAAATCGAATGGAAACAAGATTTTAATTCTAGCTAATTAGAAGTCGTCACTACGCGTAACAAGATGTCCGCTACGACATGAGGAAAGAACGCAGTTAGCAGTGCCCTCGGCGCAGCACCCATATACAATAATGGCACCCAAACACAACAATAAGAGGCCCATACGAGACGGAGGTGCGAGCAGCGAGCACAATGGCCCGTCAGAGAATGCAGGTGCCATAAGAAAGTACTGCGGCGACCATAGCAGTCGCTTTTATCGCAGTCCACGAGTAAGTTATGAGCGTGACAGCGGGTGTTTGTCCCAAAAGTCTCATTAGGTGATGGCAGCTTGACAAGCGTGACACAGAAACGTGCGTGACACATTCATTACTCATGGCACCTGGCACAGTACTCACCGAGGTGACCCAGTGAGCCCATACCGACTCAATGGTTGCGTTGAGGAAACATAGTCAACACCTGCCCGCCGGCCGGGGTGCGGGGCAGCACCACTGCGGTAGGCTATGCAAAAGTATGCATGCGCCTACGTGACTATTGTAGTGCGTACGCCGCGACACCTGGAGGGCAGCTCTGCTCCTGCAATCGGAGCGAAGTAGGAAACGGGCTTCACAGAATATCTAGCATCTCACTACGGTATTTCTACTGTATGCAATAAAATAACAAGGAACAATTAAATTCATTACCAATAGACTGTTTGCAGTAAAATAACAAGAAACGATTAATTTCATTATCAATAGGTTATTTTACAAACTTAGTAATATTTAAAAGCACACGCGTTCAGTAATAGAATTTTCAACCTGTATTAAAACATCACGCAGTGACGTCTCTTGATTCATACTACTACTATTTGTAACGTTGTAGCATCAGGCGAGCGTTCACCAAGCGGCGTGCTTGAGTTAAGGTAGGCCTATAGCTTCCAGTTCTTCTGTATCGCGTCTACCGCAAACATGGCCAAGTTAATGTTTAGATCCTGTCGAAGAAAAAACTAATACAATGGATTGATCTAATTTTACTCTAATAGCCATTAGTCAGCCCATTCTTAGACGCGAACAAGTTTCCGAACGAGTCGAACGGCACAAACAAAGGTCAAGTCCTATAAATAGGGTCGGTCCAGGAGGGGCAATCGTAGATATTCAGACGATGATACTGTACACCTCCAAACAGCAAGAGTTCAACATTCAAACGACCCCAGCTAAAAATACTGCCAGCATCACCGAGTCAGTTGCACAGTCCCGCTGACCCTTCAGGTGTATGAAACTACAAACGCTTGCAGTTCACAACAAAAGAAGGGCTCCCAAGTCACACAAATTACAACATCTCCCACAATACTGAGCAGCCGAAACCACGCACAGCAGTAGGTAGGTACTCGTTGAGCACAAAATATTGTGAGTACGACAGCTACGGTAATACGTACCTACTTTCATGGTAGCTGGGTCATGCCACTTAGAGTTCACGGTAGCTACAATTAGAAGTAGACGCACTAATTGCAACAGCACTCCAACATCACGCACAACTCTTCCTTAATTCAGGCGAAATTCAACGTAAGTCAATATCACATGAGTGACTTCTGATAAACAACATAACAAAAGGTAGTCGACTGTTGGGACAGAGGGACGATGGCAACGCAATTTTTTAGATACACACTGAGCACCAAGCTGCAGTGTTACAAGCAAGGAGGAAAATAATAGGACGAGAGCACATAAAGGAGACAGGGAACAAAGTTGCCTTAAATAAAGCATGAGTGTCCCGCGAGCGAACATCAAAGGGATGCCCGAGCGCTGCCTCACTCGCTACAAGCTAATCAAAACAAGCCAATAGCGGCGGCACTGCATCGCATCGCCAGGTGTAGGGCCACGCTCCGCCGCACCTGTGGCGAGTGGGCCCGTCTGCATCGCCAGATGTAAACTGTGTAAATTGCTTTACTGCACGTCAAGATTTTGTGTTCATGGCTGAATTAATATAAATCTCACCTAAGTGAAAGTTGGTGTACTGGAAAATCACAACTAGGTACGTGAAATAACCAAATTTCACTTGAATTCAAACAATATTTGAAAAGTTATGGGTAGTCCTGTATTTTGAATCAACTTTAACTCAACTGCTTTATAGCAGAACTCGGAAAAACCCAGAATAGGACGCTTGACGGCTACCAAAACGAACAGACTATTACAGGCCTTGTAGAAAGTTTGTCTCTCATAGATTTAGCCAAGGATCTAGGGAGAGATCGACAATGTTGTCTTCATACGTGGAGAACCCTGGCACCGAACCAAGGAATGATAAGAAGACGAAAAGAACCTTTTCACCTCGTGATATCCGAAAACTACCGTACGCCGACAAGTCAGCAAGCATCCAAACAACGCAACTTAAGCGCTGCTAAACTTGCCAAAGCTGAGATCGCTCCTTGGTCCAGACAAACCCGATGCAATGTCTTGAATGAATTGGCGAGGTGTCGTAATCATAAGAATTCCTGCCGCAAATTCCAATAATTACAACCCTCCTAATAATGATGTTTTTTTGGCGGTCGTCAGAAAGCTGCAATGAGTATCGGTATATTATTAGGAAAACACTGGAAGTTAATATCGTGATACATATATACGTTGTGATAGGTCACTTAATAATTTGCGCGTCAACCAAAATAATTGGCACGGTTTCTAAGTAAAGCATTTCAATCTCAAATACGGTAATTGCTCACCAGGTGAAACATGCCGGTACTAATCGTTTACAAATTATAAAACACACGACTCGGCTTCAAAACAGTAGGAATAGTGACAGTGATTGACGGGAGGTCAGAAGCAGAGAGCAGCTGTTGAGGCAGAACGTATCACAAGTTCAAGGGAAGGAAGGTATCGGGTTAAGAAGGGTCGTGCAGGTCTATGTCTGTGACAACCTGAGGTCGGAAATTAATGGGCTCTGAACAAAAAAACTAAAACGCGAACCAAACTTGAATTTCGCTGTTGGCGAACCAAATGGTGCGTGAAGAGCCGCTGGTAACTGATATTTTTGGTGAGGAGTCTTCAGCTTTGAGTTTTTTTTTGTATGGGATTGAGGGACAGCTATAATGTAGGAGGGGCCTCCTCAAACAAGGGAAGCCACCAATGAGGGTTCTCTACTCCCTCGTGGGGAGTTCTGTGAGGAAACTCTCTATGAGGCAATCAGGGCAGTTACGAATAAGCGTAAGTAGGAGTAGAAGTTTTTATGATAGAAATGGTCGTATTGGACGTTCTGGACAGAGAGGTTGAACCCGACCTGTCGAGGAATTAACCCGTCCGATTTGAGGGAGACACTTTTGAGGTTGGAGGGATGACAGGCAGTCGCCCTCTAGCTTGTTCCGCTAGCCTCTCTTTTTATACACCTAGTAGAGTGCGTTGGCGACGTCATGGCCTCATTTGCCATGACTATGTATCACCCTGTAATGAATTGTTACTGAGTCATCTTGTGTGTCTACAACCATCACTGCAATTCCAAAAAATACAAAAGATGTTCAACTAACACTGAGCCGTCAATCAAGCCTTTTTACGTAAATTTAAGAAGCTCTATCCCGGAAGAAAATAGGTAACTCTTCATTGGAACTTCCAAAAAGTTATTAACAGCAGCAACATCAACACCACAGAAGTAGAAACGTTAAGCCTGTCGCCAGGCTCCGTTGAACAAAACCCACAAGGAAATACGCATTGCTTGGGCACGAAAATGTCTGGAAAACTTTCAAAATGTTCTCTTTATGGATGAGGCTAATCAGGCTATAGAGCTAGGTGCCCTTGATGGCCCGGACACGTGGGCCAAAGTGTAGAGTCCATTTGGTGCCCTATTCCGCATCGACAACGACGCCAACAAGAAGGTGGAGGTGTTATGTTTTGGGCCGGTATTATAGGGGACGAACTTACTGGGCCTCTTAGAGTGCCAGCAGGTGTTAAGCTTCGGAGCCACGCTTACACAACGTTTCTAATTGAGTAGCTATTCGGCACCGCAACTCGATGACCTACCAATGCCACGTCGCCGTCAAATATTTTCCGTGCACGAAAATGCTCCGTCCCATTCAGTGAAGATAGTCACTTCACTCCTTAAGACTCGGGCATCAGAGGAGAGCGTCTTGTGACTTTGTCACCTTGTATTCCATCTCAAGTTCACCGACTGAGTTCCGCAGTCGACAAAAACTGTTGAACGCGTAATTTCAAAGAATGGAAGTTACGTCGGCAAAATAACGTGCTACTCTATAGCGTAACTGTTAAATTCATTCATTATATTTGTTTAAATTGTTGCTGAGGGGTTCCTTGTTCAAATTAAATACAATTATGATGTATGTAGAATAGTACGGGGCCCATCTGAGATTTAGGTATACTGTGCGTGCCTATAAGTTAGTCTAGGCACCTACTTTAGCTGAACTGCTCCTATCCTATTCTTAACTAACCTAAGACATAGACACTAAGACACATACAATCAGGTACGCCACATACAGTACAATGTTGGGACACCGATTAAAACAGCGCTGTTTGTAACGTCGTAGATGCATCACGCAAGCAGTTATACAAGGCTGATTAACGCAAGAGTACACGTACACAATGAATTTGTGTAAAACGAAATAAAACTATAGGTACGTACGTGCGTAGCTGAACGCTGGCCATGTCGCGTCGCAGTCTCCCTTACCTGTAAAAGAAAACGTACGTTAGCGGCGGCAGTGTGAGGGAAGACTACTATAAATCTGATCACGCGCGCAGTAATTCCTCAGCACAAGTAGTTGCAGCGTAGTGTACATTTATGTACAAGTACTGAGGCAATGGTTGGTAACAAGGTGAGCAGCATAGCATGATTAACATGATTATGATCTTATTTCTATATATAAGCAACGTATAATTTTCAGTATTAATAGAAATTCCTATTCTGCTTTATGTCTCACTTTTTAGGGGGAGCCAGAACATTTTAAAAAATTACGAGGTGTGGGGTAGGCAATGGTTAAAAGCATACTGCCCTAACAAAATTTGCAGCAGCCCGAAAGCAGTTTTACTAGGTTAGCTCCTAAGACGAATAAAAATTCTGTTAGAATGAGATCATAACGGCGCGCGGCTCCGATGCGGTGACGGCTGACTGCGCGCAGAAGAAAACCAAAAATTTCTCCAGGCTGGCACGTGCTTCGATGTCACATGGGTTCTTTACGCTGCCCCTAAACATAGTTGATATGCCATTGCCTTTGACTGACTGCTGCCATTGTCATGCCGTCGCCCCAGCCCCTTTCCAGTTTTCACCTTATACTGCCCCATTTCAAATGCAGCTTCCAACCACCACCCCCTCCCCTAGCGGAACCTGGTACGTACATACCTACCTACCACTTCGAGAGTCACTCATTTGATTCTTATATGCATCGGAAAATATGTCACCATTAGTCAAGATTAGAAAAAGCGACAATGAACTAGTGATGGGTCAGATGTAATTTTTTGGACTTCCGCGGATGCGATTGCGGATGTTACCATCTTAGCATCCGCGGATGCAGAAGCGGATTTCAAAAAAGGTGTGGATGTTCCGCGGTTGAGAACAATCGCCCCATCACTAGAATCAACTGAATCATCTCGAACTCGACGATAATTTCTGTGAACTTCGAACTTACCAAGGATAATTATTTTAAACATACGTATTCTAAATCACATTAACTTCAAGGTATCTTTCATAAACTGTGGAAGATAATGACAGAAAGCATCGAACAGAAGCCGACAGACCACATGCACGCTAAAGAAGGCCGCCTTACCACAACTCACCACTAACCAAAAATTTTTTACCCGAAATTTAAAAAAGGGGTGGTTAGAAAAACCAGACCTGCCCTACCCTAACCTACCCGAAGTCATTGAATGTTCCAATCCAACTTACCTGAAATTAGTTCGGGTTTTCCGACAGTACGGCCTAAAAAGAGCGAAAACGGACAAAAACGGACAAAACGTAAATTATAGGCGAGGGTGAGGTACCCTCATGACCTGTGAGGGCCACTGCTGTGCCTCCAGACACAATAGAGTGCAGCAGGTATAGTAGTACATATACTTCGCTAACAGAGAGTTTTAGCTTCATTCAGTGCCGTGATTATTCAACTATGCAGGTAGTTATACTCCTGCCTTTTGTTGTACTTTACATCTAACATTATTCACACTCAGTTATGATTTGCAGAATAATGAAAAAATCAGCGGAGCAGCTCTTCCATGCAGTTACGCAACACAGAAGACTATTGCTGCGTCAGCGCAATGCAGCATCAATATATGTTGTTAATGCACTGTACTGCTATCGGCCGCATCAGCCTCTATCTAATCCAAAATGCTCGGGAGAACTGCTTCGGCAGAGAATATCCGCCGAAGCAGGGCAAGGTCAATAATTCGTAAAGTCAAACCATGCCAGCCCGTGGCCATGCAGATTCCGACAGTAACCAAGCATGTGTTTCGACCTCACGAGCTAGACGGCGAAATTCAAACACTCTATGAACGTACTTAATTTTCAAATTCCTATTATATGACAGCCGTTAATAGGAAATGCTGCAGCGCATATCGACGCAACATGACACTGGGAGCAGACATATACCTATAGGGCTATGCGGAATTCATACTAGAGAATACCGAGTATATTATGCATTTGTGAAATGTAATATCCATAGACTTAACACTTGTGAATACTACACCACCAGGACCGAGCTTTTATTCATTCGAGCAATGCAAAGCCAATAGAAGGACCAGCGGAGCACAGGAAGCTACACTGAAACACGAACATGAGGTGATCACATTCCACTAGGGTATTAGACGGTGTCCTCTCTCAATACCTAGTAACTCATAGCAGAGCAACGCAAAGTAGCTTCACAACTGAAGTTAATAGAAATGTAACTGGTATCGTGGCTCCTCTTCCGACAGCAGCATTTATCATAATACGCGCGGGACTGGGGCACAGCAGGAAACACTTAAGAAACTTTGCGGGAGTCATTCAGACTCTCAATTCATTAGCACGCGACCCAGTTCCTAGCACAGCATCAACGGCGTAGTTATATAGGTAGGCGTGTTGACTACAAGGTACGTAGTTTTGAAGAGCTCGTCTTAGAACACACGTCGAGCACTACAGGGCTTAACTGCTCCAGAATTGTCAAATCGGACAATCCATCTTTCGAGTCTTAAGATTTTGGCGAGAAGAGATACAGTATCTTGATGCTTGCAGCCCAGCACCTAAACTTATACTCACGTCTCGTCGCGACGGGAAGTCACGTGCCGCGAATCTTTCCCATTTGCAATAAATGCGAAACAGGGGAGTGCGAGCACAAAAAGAGCGCAACAAGGACGGATCGAGGAATGTGAGCACCGCAGACTCGACACTCTGAGCGCAATACATTTCCTGTGCAGAGCAAAGTAAAACCCTTGCATCGATGCTTCTGAAACGCACAACAAATTCTTCATCCATTTAGCTTTTTTACAAAAGATATCACTAACTCTGTTTTGATAGCTTATAAAGAATGGCTATAAAGTGTGCAAAAAGACGATAAACGGCAACATATATTCGCTTGAACTTGTATTGTTATAGGTAGTTAGTGGAACATTGTTAACGTAATAATGCACTGAAGTTGATAGTACCAAGGCAATGGACATCAGAACCATACAATGCAGCGGGTGCATGTATTAAACCAAAGCAATTGACAACCAATCATGATGAGCCATGTCGAATATACTAGGTATTGTAGAGGACGACTAAAACCTAACCGATACCGTACTGATATTGTCACTCCATCGCTGCAGCCATTGTGCTCTAGTTTGGACTGTCCAGAAGCCGCGGTATTAGACATGTTAGATGCTAAGATCAATAAAGAGGTGAGTCGCTATCATACAAGAGTAACTTAAAATAAGTTATTATTATAAACTTTGTTTAACCTCAGTAGCCGCAACTCAGGCATTCCAACAGAGATGAGTGAGAAGGTAGTATTCTAATACATAATTTGTCGCGTGGCCACGTGCGCTACTACGGGCAGGAAACAAGGCGCACAGCATAGTAGGAGACACTCGAGTGGTCGGCCTCTTTCACGGCCTTCCACACGAGAGAGATCAGAGAAATCCCGCGGACTAGGCACGCTACCTCGATCGACAGCCCACTTCGCGGAACAGAAAAGGAAATAGAGAACCTACCTAACTTCACAAAACTAACCTCGTCAGCAGGAACTGCGGCCAGATGCAACATCTCCAGCAGATAATGTACTCGGGTTTGACCCCGGTGTCGTAAGGCCCATATATATTATGACAGGGATAGCTTAAAATAAGTCGGCCTCGCATTTATAGAAGCAAAGTATGCAATTGCAGGAAAGAAAGACAAGAAATTATAATATAGTAAGGCAGTGCTATAGACCACAGCGACAGAACAATACCTTCAGTACGCGTAAGTGTGGACGCTAAAAGCTCAGCAAGCTTTCCATATGCGCAGAACTCTGCCCACGTGAAAAGGAAAGTGCGGGGCCGGTTCGTTAAGAGCCCTGCATCATGATGTCATCACAATAAAATGAGGACAAGGCCACGCTAGGCTTATTAGGAAGCGATGAACATGTCTCCACAGCCGTGCGTAGGCCCCATAGGTTACACCTCCAACTAACGGATTTGATTTATGCAGACATCAATTAACGACACACCCACTAAGCTGTTCCATGCCTAAACTAATATGTATATCATTAAATGGGAGGAGTTCTACGAATGGGATAGAGCAATGTGAGCACATAGATGTCGTAGAAGTGACGATGATTTCAACATTTCTCATAAGATTGTATAAGAAAATCGACTAGCAAGGAAGGTACTCTGTACTAGCTAATGTCGAAACTTGATGAAGATCACTGAGTAGCTTAATGCTGTGAAAGAAAACTAAGAATAAATCAATCTTTTCTACAAACAGAAAAAGGAAGGAGCAAAGCACACTTGCCATAAGCAAGCTAGACGCACGTGAAAAAGCTACCTATAGAGCCACGGCGAGATAGGTGTAGATTAATGCTACATATGGTAGGTACAGCATTAACGCTGTGCGTTGAGAGCGATTAGTACGTACGTATCGCGAGTCTTCGTCTTGTTGATAGGCGACCTCTACCGCTGGTCGCGGATCGTAAAGTCACCTCTGCACGAGATAGAATGGGTGCGTAACGCTACCTGGACCTCGTCAGAAGAGCGTCAAGAAGTATCATAGGTACAGTCTATGCTCTCCTCAATGATGGCATTTCTTTAAATCACTTCCGTATCAGACAACTATCTTTCCAGTTTTGCAATGGTCATGCAATATATTTATTTTTCCCAAAGAAAAAATTTTAGGGATCAAAATCTAAGGCAGAATTGAATCTTTAATAGTCAGAGAGTACACACCTAAGCTCACATGACAAAGGCACAGCAAGGCAAAGGGACAGACTTCGTAAAATCAACAAATGCATTGGTGAAGTACTGTACTGTGAAGCTAATCCAGGTCTCGCTCTCCCCACGAAGCAACATCATAAGTCGCGCCCCACAACACCACAGCACAAGTCGCGCCCCACAACACCACAGCACAAGTCGGCCCCACAACACAGCACAAGTCGCACCCCGCAACACCACAAGTCGCGCCCCACAACATCACAGCACAAGTCGGCCCCACAACAACACAGCACAAGTCGCACCCCACAAAACCACAGCACAAGTCGGCCCCACAACACC
>LQNS02278170.1:26560776-26572444 GCA_001587735.2 Parhyale hawaiensis
CGGTGTAGACAGACTAGACACAATCCATGATAAACCGCAGTGTCTGGTACTCGGTTGGCACATGACCCGGCCGGCGGATGGACGTCCTAGCGAGCGGAGGCGAGCAAGCAGATAAGCAGAGCGGCCCAAGGTCTGCAGTACTGAGAAGCGAGCGTTGCCACACAGTGACGGAAGGAAGAGCAAACATAAACGTGTCCCAAATTGAACGTAAAGTGAATGTTGTAGCTCAGCATCCTTAGTTGGTGTTTGGATTCTTTGGCGAAGCACAGCACTGACACAACGGTAATAACAATTTTTCATCAAATGAACGAGGCTGTTAGTCCCAGGAAAAACGAGCAGCTCGACATGGCGAGCCCGGTGCTTATCGCAGCGAAGGGAAGATAGCGGCGCACTTTTAAAGTTGCAACATTTCAGGCAAGAATATCTCGTGTGGCTACCAGAAGCGTCCTCCTCTCGACATCTGCACTATAGGGTACCCACCCAACTGGCCTCACGCACTTTTTTCCTTACACTTCGTCTCAACACGTCTTATTTAGTAAGCTTGCTATTTTACATCCACTTCTTATGCATCGTCTGGACACGCCGCATTTGCTAAACTTGTCACATCACTTCGTTTAAATCATTTAGTCAGTATTTTCATAACACTTGATCACTTACAGAGAACGGTATGCCGGTCACGTGACAGTGTGGGGTTCCGCTACTCGTCCACGCAGAGCAACCATGCAATGCCTCGTTCGCGTTCAGTGCATCTCAGACTTTTGTTGTTGAGGCTGTGATATGTTGCGTGCTTTCGTGATGACTCTTTCAGATGTCTGAGTTTGCGAAGGGGGCGGAATAATGTAAGGGTCTTGGAAATTAACTACGACACTATATCTACAATACAATAAGACCCGATGTGTATTCATCTGTTTTTTTGTTGGTTTCTTTATTACCTACCTCCGCCAAGAAGGTTATACGTTTTCGTCGGGGTTTGTCTGACCGTCAATCTGTCTGTCATCAAAATAACTCAAAAAGTTATGGACGGATTTTGACAAAATTTACGGTGATTGTTATGTATGTAAGGAGGAACAGATGATTCACTTTCGGTGAAGATCCGTTCATCCTTTTTTTTTTTTTGTGTGCCTCACTTTTCGGATGCCATAACTCCAAAGTTATGGGCGGATTTTTATAAAATTTACACGAGTTGTCAAGTATATCACGAAGGGTGAATGATTAAATTTAGGTAATACCTGTTTGTTCGTTCGTTAGTTTGTCGCTATTTTTAATTTTTGCTTGTATCACAATAACTCAAAACGTTATGAATGGATCTTTATGAAATTTACAGGAGTTGTACGTAATGTTAAAAAACATAAATGATTAAATTTTGGTGATGATCGGTTGATTTCTTTGTGAGTTTGACTTACGTTTGTCAAAATGTTTGTCAGCAGCATCACTAAAAAAATTATAAATATGTATATGATCTTCAAGGAAATTAGTGAAACTGATAAAAGGCACAAATGATTAGATTTTGGTGTTGATACAAAGAAAATTATGTTCTCAGCACCAATTTGAATATTTCGTTACCTTTGCCTTGCTAGGCGGAGGTATGCGCTCCCAGGGTGCTCTAGTTTGTTTATTTGCTGGAGGACCCGCGCCGTCATGACAGTGAAGAATTTGTGTTGGTCGTGCTTCAGTGACCATGATTTCCTTCATGAAATTGCCAACTTTAAAGATCATGCAGATGAGAGTTCACGACTTCATAATTACTGAGCATCGACATTCATTTTTTTTTCTCCGACATGGAAAAAATTAATTACCTTTGCATGCAGTTCAGCAACATTATTGAAAATATTTGATTCGATTTGGTATCGTAGATACTCCAGGATATCATATTTGTCAGTTTTTTTTTTTTTTTTTGGTTAGTGAAAGCTGTTTCGTCAACAATTGCATCAAAATTGGAAGACTAGGTGATGCAACGAAATCATCTGTGGGAAGAATCTACGAATCAAGATGCGAGAGATTGTTAATGGAAGCTTCAGATATCTTCAGTGTTATGATTTCAACTTCGGCAATGCAAGAGAAGAGCATTTAAATACATGGTCGCTCTATATTTTGCCACAGATTCGACGTATTAAGAAGGTAGTACTCGCACGAATCTGACTCCCTGACAGCGCTAGGAGAAGCTATAGATATCTTCATTATTTTAATATCAACTGTCGCTGATTAAGATACGTTTGCCATCATCTGCAACCTGGCCTATTTTCTACCGATCAGTTGTCAATGAAGCTCGACTGGATGACCATAGACAACGTCCAACCTGGGCTAATTTCCGCCTATTTGTTTAGTTAATGCGTGACAGAAAATGGACAGATTAACAAACAAATTAATACACGAATAAATCCTTATATAATAAAACCCTTCGTGTATTTAATGTCCGCTCTGAAGGAAATACGCGAAAAATAGGTCAGGTTGCAGATTTTGTAATTCCGTTACGTTTTCATAGAGATCGATGACCAGGTTACAGAAGATAGCGAAAGTGGGATCCTAATCCCTTTTATCTGAAGACACTTCTTGCATGAAATACTTCTTGAAGCGTGAACACTATGAATGCAGCTTCTGCAGTCCAATTTTATAACTTTTTTCCATCAGGTCAGGACGTATGAATTCGGCAGATGATCAATGGAGCACTCACGAATTTATGAATTTTCACGGGCAGTAGACAATCAATTATTTCTTCAAGCTTTCTGTCTTAATCTGACGGAGCAGATTTCATTTCACAGGCCAAAATTTCAGCACTTCAATGAAGCAGATATTTGAATTTATAGACAGTATCATGGCTACGATACACTCACATTGCATATAAGCTGACCGGAGTTGTATTCGAGTACATCGCAGTGTTTTACTCAAAATTTTACTTGTGCCTCTCACTACGAAAGATGCACGTTTAGTTAAAAAGGAAGAAAGGGAACGTTAAAGAAGAATGAAACTACTACAGTCTCATCAACGAAAACATGCTACCAATGGAGAGAGATCAAGCGTCTATTTGCGACACAGTGTCAAGAGAGACTTGAAGCAGAAAGGTTGCAGAAGGGAATAAAAGCTGCTGAGAAGCGTGAGGGGGAAAATGTGCAACCGGTAAGTCAGTGAAGAAAGGACCTAAATATGAGAGCCCGATAAACGTCATTGAAGAAAATGAAAAAGTCAGAGAAGTGAAGATTCCGCACCGACCTACATTAAGCAAAAAATAACGATGATTGCGTGAATTTTTTATGCACGGGTCCACTAGTAAATAAACAGATACATAAACATCGGTCTTGATTATATTGTAGATTTGCTGATCTGTCCATTTTCTGTCCCGCTTCAACAAAACAGACAGGCGGAAATTATTCCAGGTTGGAGGCTGCCCATGGTCGTCCAGTCAAGCTTCAGTGAAAACTGATTGGCAGAAAATAGGCCATGTTGCAGACAAGTGAAATTAAAATAAGATATCTACAGCTTTTCCTAGCAATGCCATGCCTAGCGCTGTCATGGATTCTGATTCGTACGAGTATTACCTTCTGAATATATCGAATCTATGGCAAACTAGAACGCCTCGGTGGCGTAAGACATGGGAACAAATTTCATCGCCGTCATTTTTTATGGCCAGCTAATCCTAGTTTTCTGGCATGGGTCACATCGAGGACAGCCCACCAGACTCCCTGCAGAAAATCATGAAGATAGCTCAACTCAACCTCTTTTAGGGTAGGGAGCATATTTCATCACCGTCATCTTCTATGGCCAACTAATCCTATTTCTAGTTCTCTTTCGCATGGGTGACATTGAGGACAGCCCACCGGACTCCCTGCAAAAAATCATGGAAGTAGCTCAACTTTTCTGCCTGTTTTTGCGTGGAGAACAAATTTCATTGCGGTCATTTTTTATGGCCAGCTATTCCCAGTTTTTTGGCATGGGTCACATTGAGGGCAACCCACCAGACACGCTACATAAAAAAAAAATAAACATTGCTCAACTTCTTCGACTACTTATTGGGTGGACAGACAAATTAACAAATATATATGCTTAAATCTTCAACGAAAACAATATCACCTCTCTCAATTTGTTCGCGGGTGATAAATATAGAGCGACCTTATAATTGAATGCACTTCTCTAGCATTGCCCAAGTTGAAATCAAGGCACTGAAGAGATCTGAAGCTTCCAACAGCACTCTAATGCATCTTGATTAGCAGTTTCTTCCCAAAGATGACGGAACAGCTTTCAATAACCAAAAATCTATCGGACGAATATGATACCTTAGGGTACCTATGATACCAGATATCTTAGGGTATCTATGATATCAAATCGAATAAATTATTTTCAGTGTTGCTGAACTGCCTGCGGAAAGCGTTGATAATATTTTCGTTGAAGATTTAAGTTTGCATAAATATTTCTTTGTCTGTCCAGCCAATAAGTGGTTGAACGAATTGAGTCCATAATTTTTTTGCAAGGAGTCTGGTTTGTTGCCCTCACTTTGACCCATGCGTGAAGAACTAAGATTAGCTTGCCATAAAAATGACGGCGATGAAATTTGCTCTCCACCCAAATAAGCTAGAAGAAGCTGAGCTATGTTAGTGATTTCTTGCACGGAGTCTGGTGTGCTGTCCTCGATGTGATCCACACNAAATTTGTTCTCCACCCAAATAAGCTAGAAGAAGCTGAGTTATGTTGATGATTTCTTGCAGGGAGTCTGGTGTGCTGTCCTCGATGTGATCCCCCCCCCCCCCCAAAAAAAAAAAATAGAATTAGCTAGCCATAAAAAATAACGGGAATGAAGTTTGGTCGTATGTCACGAGGCGTTCTAGTGTTTTCTGTGACAGAAAAAATCAAGAGTGTCGATGCTCAGTAATCATGAAGCCGTGAACCCTCATCTGCATGATCTTTAAGTTGGCAATTGTATGAAGGAAAGCATGGTCAATGAAGCAGGATCAAGACAAATTCTTCGCTGTGATTTATGACAGCGCGGGCCCTCTAGTATATATTTTGATGGAAACTGTTTATTGGAGAACTTAATTAGAGAACGTCTTTATATAGAATTGATCTTCAATAACTTACGAGATTCTAGGTTCACGGCAGTGGTTCGAGGCGCTAAGCTGTACAAAAAAGTCCCGAACTCAAAAATAATTCTCATTTTCATAGACTCGATATGATGAGCATCAAATATAAAAAAATTAACGAGCTACGTTAGAAACTAGGAAGCACTTAGAGAGACTCATACCTCCGGCAAGCAATGCAACGTTAACGACAATTTAAAATTGGTTCTTAAACCTTTATTTCCTTTCATAATCACCAAACCTTGGTCATTTGGTCGCTAACAGCGGACCTTGCGTGCTGTACAGTTGGGCTGAAGGTACCGGGGACGATCCCTAAGCCAGGTGAGCGATTTTAAATTTGTGCATGGCGCTTGGCGCGCTGTAACAGCAAACTTGCTTGGTGTACACTGTACATAGCTACCATGGGAGTACTTGCCTTAGAGTAGGGGGCGCGAGTCGTTGAACCTTCCGCTAAAATGCACCATAGTTCTTAGCGACCCGTGGTCGGCTGCAGCTGTACTTCTCTGCGGCCAGTTCGCCTCTGTCTAACACACGAACCAATGCCTGTGGGTTTCCCAGTGGAGGGTGCAGTCAATGTTGACTTTACCTTTACATAACAGTTCCTATAACTTTCAAGATCCGTAGTGACTTTTCGATGATGTTCTGACAAACACTAAGACAAACATATAGTCACACAAGCAAACGGATTATCACCAAAATGTAATCATAGATGTCTTTCAGCATTGCTAACAGTTCCTGCAAATTTCATGAAGATTCGTGCATAACATTTGGGCCATATTACTCCACAATAACAACAAATAGAGATCAATAGACACACGGACAGACATATCAACAGAAAACTTGGTCAACCGCGCTTCGAAACATCCCTAATAATTCTTGTAAATTTCATGAAGATCCGTTCATTAGCTAGCGTTTGTTAAGTTAGCAAGAAAAAAAATAAACAAACAATCGACTGAACGAATTTTCACCAAACGTTAATCATTTGTTCCATCTAACATACCGTACCAATCATTTCCCGTTATTTCATAAATAATCACCCCTAACTTTCTGAGTCATCTTTGTGACACAAACTCCGACAAAAATATAACCTTCTTGACGGTGATAATAAAATCAACAAGCAAACTCTCCAGCTTTACAGATATCGACGAAACCCTAAAATCGTGGGAAAAGTCCCGCGCAATGCTAGCCGTTGGTGCAACGATGACAAACGGATGCCGAAACGGCATGCGAAAACCCAATATTTTGGGGATGACCCACGCATTTGCAGCTAAGGGCCCGCGGAGTTGGGCCAGGGTCGAAAGTTCGGCTTCAAGGCAAGTAATGTACACGTCGCCGTCAAAGATAGCACAAAATGCAAAACGTTCCTTGCATCGCTGTTGATGTTGCCGCAGACATAACCTCGGCATGGAATTTCTTTTTGCATTGTCAAGAGAACTGGTAAGAATGGAAAACACTACTATAGTTGCTACAGCACTGCAGCAAGTTCCAGGGGTAAAATTTGATATCTCACTCCAAAATTTCGTACGATTTTAAATTCGCAAGGCGTATATTTTAGCGCGTTGTTGAAATGGACACGGAACTATTTTTCCCAAAATCTATAGCGTTTCGCTTTTTTGTGCTCTCATTGAAAGCGCCCTTCAAACTTTCCAAAAAGTGGCGGAATATACACAAAATAAATTGAAGCTACCACGGTCACGGGCGACAGACTTCAACGGGCAGTCCACTTGTGGGCTGGTGGCCCGTAATTAGGCAGACCTGCGCACGCAACAGGTAGACAGCAGAAGTTCTTAGTTCACGCGATTACGCCACAAAACTCGCGAGGATTAGGGGGCGTTAGGTAATAAACACAGTTTATTATTAATAGTTTCGAGCAGCGTGAACGGAGATCGCACAAACTGAGAACTTTTTCTGTTGGTATGCGTAATGCGATGTCCGACGAGCTCTCAACATGCACCACACTTCTGCCAAGCTCAGTTCTACATTCTGCGAGCGCCTCTTTAATGTAATAAGGTATTTTTCTCGAGACCTCACATACTCCATGGCTCAACTTTTGCAAGCAGTGATTCCGTAACGGCAGCAGCAGTTACAGCCCACTGAAGCGAAATGGAAGCGGTGATGTAGTGGCGACTGTGTGGGGCTCTAATATCTATACTCTATCCATTTTATCAAGGCAGCTTGGGCGTGAGCAAATTCCTCTACAGCGTTGCCAATTATATGGGCATTTCTGAGATTTCTCTATATGCAGGTAGGGTAGTGAGCTGGGTTAAGATATGGGCCGAACAAAATGTCAGAAATGCTCATAGAATTGAAAACGCTGTAGAGGAATTTGACCACGCCCAAACTGCCTTGATAAATTGGACAGATTACAGTATAGTGAATCCGCACCCTGAGAGCAATGTCTGCTCGAGATACAAAACTGATCAGATTCTTGCCGTAGAGTCTGAGGTCGACCCTGCAGCCCGAGAGTGAGCGAATGGCGCAAACTACTCAATGATGAAAGCCCTCAATTCAACGACACAACTGGAAAACAACATTTCTTACTCCGCACCAACGTGTATTGTGGTTCCACTTACCTGTTGGAAAGCTGGCGGCGAGAATCACTCAGGGAGTCCAGCCTATAGAAGACGAACAGATTGTCCTGCACAGCCATGGTGAGCAGCAGCGAACGCTCGAACAGCACAACTTGAGCACTTCAATGGTGTGGCAATCCACAATTAACACATTTGAGCAGACACTTGTCCAATGAACACTGTATAATCCAACGGTAACCGTTTCACACGTACCTCCACAATGGAATTTACTCTCGTTGAGCGATACTGCGATCAAACTGCTTAATTACATCTGCAAATTACGTTCATTAAATTATTTAATAAGGCATCAAATACAGTGGAAGCAAATTGAACTCAAATCAACAGCACCCTTAGAAGAAAAACTTAGGTACTTCAATGGAGTAGAGGGAAAATACAATCAAAACGAAAGTGTATATATCTTCACTTGGGAACACGATCGCCACAAAGAATAGTTCGCAACATGATTAGTACGGACCCAACTGAGATGCAACAGCTACCTTGCTGAAAATCATGCGCATTTATCATGTCTCTAGGGGTGACTTCGGATTGTATCTGAGAATCACCTAAAAATTTTTCATTAGGATGAAGCTTCACTACTTGAGCGGTAGTCGGACACCCTACACATAGGGTAAGGGACCTAAAGGAGACGCACTGGCCCAATGAAGACGCACTTGCGTCTACATTTGGGCTGTGCAGCAGCTGGACGTAGTGAGAAATGTCCAATCATACATCATTTTCGGTGGGTGTTTAGGAGACATATTAAGCTCTTTTTTTGCAGGTGTTGAACATTTCTTGCAGTGTTCGGTGGCCGCGCCACAGCCTTCCTACTGCAACTGCGTCTGTGTTGGGCCATGTGCGTCTCTTCTTTAGGCCACTTACCCTACGCATAATGTAAATACCTTCAATTGGTTAGCGATATTCATTTCACGGCCACATAACACCGCAAAGTTACTACAAATTGCGTAAAAGCGTAAACAAATAATATGGAAAGCCGTACTGAAATCCTTGCCCATTGCATAAACAGCAAGGAAGCTGGCAGCCAAGGTGTTGTCTTTCTCTTGAGCCCACATTCCATTTGCGTAGCGGTATTGTCCCGGCAGGGAGTGCGGCAGCTGATTCTTAAAGCTTGAAGAGGGACAACCAGCTGACATTTAGTTCGACAGCTACGTGATTCAGCGACACTCCCTACTCGCTTAGGGTGATGGCCCGAAAAATAAGTGAATAAGTAGGAAAGTACTGGCCCGTGGACCAGCGTAACCTTTCGTATTACTCTGCTGGAGCTCTGATAGATCACAGACTGACTGCGTAGCGGGGATTTGTGTGTGGCGCTGGGGTGAAGCAACAGCACACGTCATTCCACCCTTCCTCTCCTCTCATATGGCGGTGAATGCGAAAATGAAGTTATTGGTGAATTAGGCGATAAATTTGATTTTGCAGCACAGGGGGTAAACTTTGTTTTTGCGGTCACTGCATAAGGCAATCCATAAATGGCAGTATAAGTGGGCGCCGCTATGAGAAGTTAACACTTCGTACTCATGAAAGAAAATCTCTTAAAATTTTGTGGACACTCTTAGTGGCCGTCCTCATGCGTAAAAAGTAAAATGTACTTCAAAAAGTTAGTTTCATCAATATAAGTTTTAGCTTCAGGCAACGCGCTAACCAGGTCCTGCTTCATCTGCTGCAGTTTTTTACGGCTGACACTTTCGCTCGTATGTTTAAGCGCTCACCACAAAAAAAAAGCAACCTGAACAGTATATGATCTGCGATATCAGTCTACAGCGAAACAAGTTTCAGGGATATACTGTATACGCCACTATAGGGAGGCCTGATATTCTTCTAAACAAACGTGGTACGCACGATAAGACAGACGAATAATCAACCTCGCATTATACATAATATTTGTACAGAAGAAGCGGGACTCCATAAGCATAACAAACAATAACAACGGTACAAAAATTCGTTGCAAGGTAACATCCAGAGGATCTTATGAGTTGCGAGCCAAACTCAATACTTCTCTAGAATTTATGACACTGAACGCAACTGAAGTGAAGCTTTTATATAGCTACGATCAAGGCATCGTAATGTCGACGGAAGCAGGACCGACGGCAACGCAGACTGACTGCACTGATCCGCACACCCTCGGCCGATCCCAATTCCATATGGCAGGCACAACAGTGGTCAGCCTAGGGAACTTAGGGAGCTCCCTCCTCGTATAGCCTATAGGAAAGGCCGACCACTGCCACAGCGCACAGCTGGCGGGTGCAGGCACAGGGCTGCTGTACACCTGAGCAAGAGAAGACGTGGCAGACGCGCTGCAACCGATACAAGGGAGGATGTAAACAACCGTAAACAGGGAAACGCAGGAGTAAACAAGCTTGTGATGCGCGGCTACATACATAGCACCGGCTACACGCAACAAGTGGCGGGGGCGAGCTGGCGTCCTCAGCTGATCGTTCAAATTTGCTTCTTCCTCGGCGGTTATGTATGGTAGTGACAAGTTGGGTTGTTTCTCGTGTTAGTGACCAATACGGTTGTTTCTGATGTCAGAGACCAGTACGGTTGTTTCTATGTCAGTGACCAGTACAGTTGTTCCTTGTGTCAGTGACCACTACGGTTGTTTCTGATGTCAGAGACCAGTACAGTTGTTCCATGTGTCAGTGACCAGTACGGTTGTTCCTTGTGTCAGTGACCACTACGGTTGTTTCTGATGTCAGAGACCAGTACAGTTGTTCCTTGTGTCAGTGACCAGTACGGTTGTTTCTTGTGTCAGTGACCAATACAGTTGTTCCTTGTGTCAGTGACCAGCACGGTTGTTCCTTGTGTCAGCGACCACTACAGTTGTTTCTGATGTCAGAGACCAGAACGGTTGTTTCTCATGTCAGTGACCAGTACAGTTGTTCCTTGTGTCAGTGACCAGTACGGTTGTTCCTTGTGTCAGTGACCAGTAAGAATGTTTCTTGTGTCAGTGACCAGTACGGTTTTTTCTTGTGTCAATGACCACTACGGTTGTTTCTTGTATCAGTGACCACTACGGTTGTTTCTTGTGTCAGTGACCAGTGCGGTTGTTTCTTGTATCAGTGATCACTACGGTTGTTTCTTGTGTCAGTGACCAGTAAGAATGTTTCTTGTGTCAGTGGCCAGTACGGTTGTTTCTTGTGTCAGTGGCCACTACGGTTGTTTCTTGTATCAGTGACCACTACGGTTGTTTCTTGTGTCAGTGACCACTACGACTGTTCCTTGTGTCAGTGACCAGTAAGAATGTTTCTTGCGTCAGTGACCACTACGGTTGTTCCTTGTGTCAGTGACCAGTGAGAATGTTTCTTGTGTCAGTGGCCAGTACCGTTGTTTCTTGTGTCAGTGACCACTACGGTTGTTTCTTGTGTCACTGACCACTACGGTTGTTTCTTGTGTCAGTGACCACTACGGTTGTTTCTTGTGTCAGTGACCACTACGGTTTTTTCTTGTGTCAGTGACCAATACGGTTGTTTCTTGTGTCAGTGACCAGTGCGGTTGTTTCTTGTGTCAGTGACCACTACGGTTGTTCGTGTCAGTGACCAGTACGGTTGTTCCTTGTGTCAGTGACCAGTGAGAATGTTTCTTGTGTCAGTGGCCAGTACGGTTGTTTCTTGTGTCAGTGACCACTACGGTTGTTTCTTGTGTCAGTGACCACTACGGTTGTTTCTTGTGTCAGTGACCAATACGGTTGTTTCTTGTGTCAGTCACCAGTGCGGTTGTTTCTTGTGTCAGTGACCACTACGGTTGTTTCTTGTGTCAGTGACCACTACGGTTGTTTCTTGTGTTAGTGACCAGTGCGGTTGTTTCTTGTGTCAGTGACCAATACGGTTGTTTCTTGTGTCAGTGACCACTACGGTTGTTTCTTGTGTCAGTGACAAGTGCGGTTGTTTCTTGTGTCAGTGACCACTACGGTTGTTTCTTGTGTCAGTGACCACTACGGTTGTTTCTTGTGTCAGTGACCACTACGGTTGTTTCTTGTGTCAGTGACCACTACGGTTGTTTCTTGTGTCAGTGACC
>LQNS02278170.1:26572845-26593887 GCA_001587735.2 Parhyale hawaiensis
TTCTTGTGTCAGTGACCAGTGCGGTTGTTTCTTGTGTCAGTGACCAGTGCGGTTGTTTCTTGTGTCAGTGACCAGTACGAAGGTTTCTTACACCACCCACAAGAACGGCTGCAGTTTCTAGTGTCGGTCTGAAGTAGCTATGACTATTCTTGGTGTCACAGACGCCCCGACTTCACTTTGCTATAACCCGAACTGGGAGAATAGAACAGGAAATTCTCAAAAATGTTAACAGGGTTGCGGTAATCGGATAATTGAACTACCTCCGTGAAAAGTATGATTTAAAACTACATGCAGTGCCGTGTACCACAAATAGAAGTCGGTATCGGAAAATTGTTAATGAAAAAATGATTCCGCTCGTAGTTTTTGTTCTATAACAAACTCAAGAGAAGTATGCTATTCGCTAGGCTGCGCTTCACAGCAATCAGCCTTAGTTGAACACAGACTAGTAAGTAGCAATCTGGTTTCATTCGTCTCGACTCTCGAGGTCAAGCGACAACTTCTGTAAATTTATTAATCCCCAAAAACAGCCTACACCTCCACGTCTTCATACCTGGAGAGACATAGATATAAAGTCAATGTGCTGCAGCTTAGAGCAATGGCATCATGCGAGCATTCGATGTACAGCGACATACCGTAACAGTGCTTGCTACAAAGTACATACTCACATACATGGTGACTGAACGGGCATTTTTAACCGTGCATAGCCTAATGCAGAAGAAATTACACTATCATTTCTAGCTCTAATATTTATTTTAAAAACTGAAGCGGAAATTATCTCAGATTAAAGAAATGCAAAGTTCATTATGTGCCCAAGAACCCGTCTTTTGGTCAGCACACATATATAAAACTTAAATCTATCTCTAAAAATGTGGCACAACGATGGCGTTTTCTGTCGAACAGGGATTGAACAAAACAAAGGTTCACCTAGTTCATCTAGATCGAAGCATTGCTGCAGACCTATAGACACTGCCTCACCATCGAAGATTACCACTTCGTATATCTGTCATAGAAGCAATGCTACAGAACTCCCTAAAGAAGGGCAAGGTCAAGAATCGGTAGGCCTCGGCAGCCGATGAGAGCTCATGAGTATTCTTAGAGCGTGAGTATAGCAAAGGAATGTCCGGTGAGTGAAGAGTTCGGAGAGTCTCCCAGGGACCTGTACGGCGTCAACACTCACGCTCTGGCATAATAAACACGGGACAGTGTTCGCCAGAACTGTGAGGTAACTCGGCGATGTGTGAAACTCCAAGTTTATACTTCAATGCCATGGCACTCAATTTATCAACAGACTGGTGTGCTCACTTCTAATTCGTTTACACGAGAGCGCAGGAAATTTTTCAAGGTAACAAACTGTGAAAGACTATTACCATAGTGATCATAGCATGCAGAGTTCACGAATGGTGAGCGAAAGAGAGGACGCAACAAGGGGACACGTACGAATGGCACGTCAAGTAAGCATGCACGGAGCAGCACTGCGCACAAGAACACTAAGTCGGGAAGACGTGTAGAGATCTTTTACCTAAATTCAGAGAGAAATGCTTGTTCTTGTCTCGCAGTGCGCAAGCACTGAAACACCATTGACGGAAGAAGTACGATACGGATGGAACTTGATAAACCAATTGCAAAATAAGTCGTATCTAATAGCATAACATTGTCCATTTTCATTGAAACAATAACACTGCAGCCGACTCTCGTACACTGTATTTATTGCTTGTGCCACACAACAAGTGAGAGTTTCCTTACAAAAGTGGCTGTTAAGTGAGAGCATGCGCGATAGAAGTTATCGTTCCTGGCTACATCACACTATGCATGAGAAGAAAGAGAACAGAATAAAAAGAAAGCTACGCACACACTGAAAAACGGAAATGCAGCTGAAAAAATAAGAGTAAGAGCACGACACATGAAGATAACCCCTTAATGAACTAACCCAATAAAGTGCATCCGCTCAGCAGTTGTTTAGAGTAGGTGGAGGTTATGCCTTCAAAATTGCATAGACTGGAAGGAGCTGCACTCTGCTGACACTGGGGTCACCAAAATGACCTAGCCGGGGCCGAGGCCACCGAAAATGACATCGCCAGGGTCGGGGCTTCTACCAGTATTTAGCTACTAAGGACTGGTCGGAACTGAAATTTTGCGGGAGCCGGAATCATTAAAAAATTACTTGGCTGAGGCTGGCAAAGCTGGCCAGCGTCGAGGTGGTAAAATAACCAAATTTGCGGGGCCGGGGCCCTGGTCGGTCTATAATACTCACTACCAAATTGATCCCATTGTTCTGATTCGACCCAAGACATAGAAGTGGAAAATGCATTATTATCTCCGCCAAGGAGGTTGTGTTTTGTCGGAGTTTGTCTGTCTGGCTCCAACATAACTGAAAAAGTTATGAAAGGATCTTCATGAAATTTGCAAGATATGCATGAAAAAATTGGCATGTTACATGGAGTACCAAATGTTTGTGATCCTCTATTCGTCCGGTAGTCTCTTTGTCTCAACGTTTAGCTTCTCTTTGTCAGAATAGCTCAGAAAAGTTAAACTGATATTTACGAAATTTGCTTGAAGTGTTAGGAATATTAAAAGGAGAAAATGACCAAATTTTGGGGACGATCTACTCGTTTCTGCGCTTCTCCCTGTTTCTCCTTTTTTTTTTTTTGTCAAAGCTCAGAAGTTGCGGACGGATCTTTGAAAAATTTACAGAAATTACAAGAGATGTAACGAGGAACAGTTGGTCAAATTTTTTGTGATGAACAAAAAGAAATCCTGGATTCAGTATTTTCTATTAACGCTGCGCTGCATGTATGGCGGAGGTATGCGCTCTCAAGTGTGCTTCCCTAGACTCTATATAGAGTAGAAGTGTCATATTTGGTTCTCGGAATAGAAGCTGGGTCATAACACTGTATCTTTTTACTTGAGTGGATTGTTCTGAGAAGCCTAGATTCACAGCCGGCAAAAAAATTTGAGTGTCTTTAGTTGCTGAGATTAGCCCACAGCAAGTTAACTTATGCTTGGTTACTGAGAGATATTGGCTGCAATGCAGCGGCGGTATGGGACTGAGGGCTAAATAGCTTTCCCATAGGTAAAAAATTAAGAGGGCCAATTGGATTTGCTTGAAAATAAGACAGATCTTCCCAAAGTAAAATAACCCATCAGGTTGGGCTAACCTCTAGAAACCTCGGTTTGACTCTTGTCTGCTCAATTTGCGGTCTCGAATACAACAAAATACAACGAGATTCAGTGTCTCGTTTGAATTCAACCGTTCAAGCTGAATGAGCCAGCACTGTTTGAATAAAGCGTGGAGCATCTGACGGAAATATCAAGCTCAAAACAACTTGAAATAAGAACTTGTTTAAGGGAAATCGACCGCGGAAGACCAACATTTTTCGAAAACCATTGCAGGGTTACGGCCCACGACTGAAGTTCCTGAAAGCACTAATTATCATGAAATAGAAAAATCTTACAACCGCAACTCAGGGGCTATATATATCAATATATTTCATTTTCGCTTACGGTTCTCCACTTTGTGATGACGCTAAACGACCTGTCACTCAGTGTTGTTTTTGTAAAGGTATATATCCATAAACACCGAACCCTTTCGATACAAACATGCGGAATAACAGATCATCACAAAAATTTAGCTTAAGAACTTGCTGAGTTCGGTTGCCATCAAGAAAAAGGTTTACAAACAAACAGTTAATCCTTTCTTTCCCGACGGGAACTCCAGTTCCCGCATCAAAGTTTTTATTACTAAAACTAGCGCGTTTTTTCTCGCTCTGGAAATTTGGACAATATATTTTACAACCCGTCTGAAGTCAGTGCTTGTAATTTATTTACGACTGAATAAAACGGGAGGTGGAGCTCAAGTGACTACAATGCGAGTGTCTATTATGAGCTTCTTCTAGAACCTCATAACAAGAGCCGACATTTTCGGACAGTAAGGATTAGATGGATCTTTGCCAAAAATTAAGCACCTGTTCCTTCTAACAATCCCTGTTAATTTCATAAAAATCCGTCCATAGCTTTTGTACACCAGTTTTTCTATAGCCATTTGAAAATACTGTGACAATTTCGAGCACAGCTGTCCTAACAAATTTGTACCCGGCTCGACTTTTTAGAAAGGGTGGAAAGACTATTTTTGTCAAGAACCATTGCAGGAGACTAGACTTGGATTTTTTTTAACCCTTTACCGGGCCCGTGACGGTTCAGGGCTACTTCCATAATGGTAATCATACAAGTAAGTTCAACAGGCGTCGGGTATGAGGTGAATAGACGCACCCATGCAGAAACGAAGCGACAGGGCCAGGAACGGCACATTCCATCAACACCAGGGCCCATAAGAACCTGAGTGAGTAAAACAAAGAGCAAAACTATTTATTTGCTTCTTGAGAGTTAGGCGATCTTTTGGAGCCCATGCATGTCTTCCCAGGAACAGCACCGTGGAGACGTCGCTTTAGGTACGGTGTATAGGTAGCCTACATGAGGAAAACCACCAAGGGAGCACCGCTATAGACACACCACGAGTAGTGCCACGGGAACACCGCTACAGGCACACCAGGAACAGCACCAAGCTAGCTATAGGAACACCGGCACAGGCACACTATAGGAAAAACACCATGGAATGACCGCCATAGGCACACCAGGAACAGCACCAAAGGAACACCAAAGGTCAGCTGAGGACGCAGGGGTAGGAGCGGCACTCTGTCTGCCGTGCACCAACACAAACATACGCACAAACAAACACACCGATAGCCATGACACATCGGTTCAGCTGACGGCCTTAAACCAACTCCCTTGAACTAAGCCTTCGTGAACACCCACCAAGTGTGTCGTCACAAGTTACAAATCGCCCATGAAGTTTTCATCCGCTAAACTATAAGCAAGTGCTCACCGTCTGTACAGAATGCAGGGCTGTACAAATTGAAAAACTACACAGTCCATCTAGGAGAAAATGGCATTCAAAATACGCGCAAGTCAATGTGACTACAAATAATTTCAGAATTATACTACGGCTGTGTTAATACACCCCACAGCAAGGAAACCGCTGCTGCCCCAAGAGATAACACGCAGGGACACATGGTGAACCATGCAATCCGACCCATGCTGGTGGACTTGAGTAATCCACTCACAGAAATTAACCGCACATAGGAAGAAGAAGAACACGACACAGCATCGTTAGCAACACCAACAAGGTAGAAAAGGAAGTGAAGACGCCACAAAGACCTAATTGCAGCTCTGGCAGTAATCTCTACGATATCCTGTAGCGAGGTAAACTAAGTACTAGCCATGCATAACTTACATTGGTCAAACGTCAGTAACTTTTTCCGATCCCTATCGCCTACGAACGATCCCACACCTCATGAGGTATCAACACGACAACCAAAGTGGGATATCAAAGCGAGACATAAACTTCGTAAATGCATACAGTCACAGATTTTTGCACACTGCAACCATTAATACTAACAGTAGCACAAAGAGGATGCGAACGGTGTCAACAAGTTTACAGTAAACTGAGCTTTCTATTGGCCATGTGCCTGAAATACGCCGTACGGCCCATTACACTTAGTTGAAAGGCAGTAATTACATCGTGTTAATGAATGGAAGAAAGGGACGCTGAATGAAGAAACGGAAGAACTGCTCTTGAAGACTTCCACAGTAAAAGTAAGAATCATTCTCAATGACACAGACACTGAGAACATGGAACTAAAACACGACATACGACTAAAATAACAAGGGTCCGATTAAAATATAAAAAAAAAACAATGCCTTGCACTAACTTTTCCTCGTCTCATTCCCATATAAGGGAACCCTGAGCTTCAGAAGTAGGTATAAGCAAATAGCGATAGTAAGACCCAACCAATCGAGGGCTCAAATCGGCCCTACAAGATGTGTATACATCTAGTCCAAGATGAATACGAATAACTAACCAAATTTCTAAAGACAAAACGTTACAACTATCCACACACAATATTCAAGAACATAACATCTGCGGCAGCATGTACGTAAATTGGACCAGAGCTCTCTTTGAGTCACATGCACAAGATGATATTTTCGATCCTGATGCTTGTCATTGAATAATAAAGCGATAGCTCCGACAGTAAAGCCGTCACGTTCGTTTAACATCGTTCACTTGTGGACAGAAAGAATGCGAAGGCTCTTGCTTTGATACGCAGTTTTTGGAACCTGTCGCGGCACTTTTGACACAAGCAAACAGTGACCAGACCACCGAGGAAGAGCGAGCAATGCTGTAAGACAAACACGTAAGGAAGAAAAACGCAGTGGCGCGCCGCACCCGCAACTCTGGCGCGGTGCGAAAGAGAAAGGCTGTCGCTGCGGGGCAACAGCTAGGGAGGCAATATGGCAACATCGGAACCTGTGCTTCCCCAGTCGCCACACCTGTGCCCACACGCCAAATTTCTTACCCAATAGTACAAGTGATACTCTCCCAGACCAGCACAACAGTTGTGGTGGGTCGGGAAACGTTGGCTGTGAGAGTAGCTTACGAAAAATGAGACCTGGGATAGATGAGGGACATTCTTCAAGACGCTCTCCTATAAATCAGCTACACATATCTTAACGACGCAATAGAAAGTATCTCAACATGACAACACCTATCGACCGCGCTATTATCTTCAGCGTACAATAGACGGGGAAAGACAAACCAACTGCGTATTGGGCTGAACATTTGGCGCCCGTGATCTTCGACAATTCAATGCACTACAAGTAAAGCAATGTGTACTGGCCGAAACCGGGATAGTTTTGGTGTATGGAATACAAGGTAGGAAATTTAAATACTTGCACTTACTCTCCGCAGTCCCACTGTAGATTCCACTATCCCAAGGAATTCTCGGCAGAGCGGCGAAGTTACATCTGGCTGTAGACCCAATAGAATTTCGGCAGCCCCGAAAGCTCAAGCCGAAAATCAGCTTCTGATGCAGCCATAATTTTGCTAGGGTACGCGTAGGGCGCATCTCTAGGACACAGGCGATCATCTCGCAATGAAGAATCGTGCCAGTTTCCAAAGCCTAGTTTTGAATTAGGTTATCAACAGTTGCGATCAATTCAGTGAAGCTCAAAGTGTTGAGGGTCATAGGTGCGCGTGCTCTTGGGCAAGTCATCAAAATAACCAGTGACTACACACTAAATTCAAAATGAAGACGTCGCTTGGTTACATGCATGTTCTCTCCGTAGGTACTGGCGTACGTGAATCTATGCTGCTGCACTTGGTTAAAAAATCCAGCCACAGAGACACCCCATGCAGCCTCCCGCTATTGCGGGCAATGCTCATATTCACGCAGCGGCAAAGCTTCAACCTCACTCACAAGAGCATCATGGGGCTTTTCATGTCCCCATCCTGCGTGAGATGTGGCCAAAGATCTCCATATAGAAAATTCACATACAATGCGGCATGCATTGCACAACACGTGGTATTGGGAGCTGTCCGTTGTTTTGGAGACAACACCGGCCAGCAGCGGCAGCTGGCGAGACCAAGAGCTGCTCCATAGCATATGGAACATCGACGCCTGGTACCAATTATACGGCCGGCCAAGTGTGAGAAGCCCCGACACAACGTAGCGGACACGTCAGCGTCCTGTTATTGTTCCAATGCTGTGGCTCCATGCAATGATTGTAAAGATTAACGATGCAGTATTTTCAAACCGTTCGTGTTTCGGAAACAAGCATTCAATAAATGCTGAAATGCATGCCCGTTGGACGTGCTGATCTAGGAAGGCCATGCCCGTTTTCAGTCTCTCTCTCTCTATAAATATATTTATATCCTCGAGCTTGCGCCGTCTCAAGCACGATGTCTTTATATCTTTATTTTGGAAGAATATCTAAAACAAACTGAGCAAATTTAATAAAATTTAATATAATGTTACATCAGATGTCAAGTTGTGTATTAATAGGTTTTGTTTCAGTTCCTTAATTACTTTGAGAGATCAATGCATCACGTATACTTTAAAAAAAAAGAGGCCTTCATCACATGATAATTAACGTCACCGCTTGTAAGTGCATTCTGCTCATTTTATACAACTTTTATAATACAAACAAACACACGTAGAATTAGATTAGGTAGCTACCATTTGCGCTTGGGGAAATTTAAAGAAACAAAAACTGACATTTTGAAAACGGGCACCTTAGATAAGTCACGCCGCGTCGTCCAGAACACTCTACAATATTTCGGGATGTCGCAACTACAACACGCGTGACGTGCGTAGCTACAGCGCATACAAACGAAGGCAGTTGTTCACTAGTGTGTGCATGGAGTGCATCGCTTCTGCCGGAAGCCTTAGGGTCGAAACACATCAAAAGCAGTTCAGCGAGAAGTTGGCAGTTTTTGAGAAGAACGGAATGCTTTGGGGCGCGCACACCGAACAGCGCCAGTTGAGCAGGCCGCTGCCGCTGTTCGGTGCGCGCGCTCCAATGCACTCAATACTTCTCAAAAACTGCCTGCCTGCCAGGTTTTCGCTGAACTGCTTTTGGTATATATCGGCCCTTACTCTGAAAACTCTGCTTTGGGATTAGAAAGCTTTCAGCGTCGTCAAAAGGCGTTGCAGCTGCTGCTGCACACTGTCAACGATGCTATGTTGTCTTTTTGTTCGAGTTGTTCAGAAAATATGTTGTTCATGCTCTAACTATGCGTCAGACGTTGTTGGAATTTCATCGTGAAGATATAAAGACACAGCAATATCTACTTCTACTTCACTTGGGCTGAGACCGCGACTCTGAAAACGAGACCCCCTAGTACCTACTGTATGGTAATTATCGCACCGGTCCTCGACACTTCTGCTTCCACACCACAGCTAGCACTGAACCAAATACATTCAACCGGGTTGGTCAGTGGGATCTAGACAGAGTTCCGTTCATCCGTAAGAAAGAGGCTTACACTGACACAATACAAAATCGTCGTAGACAGCAATATACACTAGATAGGTGATCAAACAATTGAAAGAAATGCACGTAAGGGTCGCTACTTTGAGTCCCTATAGATCGCAAAAACGCAAGAAACACAGTTGGCGACTCACCCCAAGTAATTCGAATGAGTATGGGTCATGATGCATGTTAATGACAGTGGAAGATGGGCAGAAAACAGATGTAATATAACTACTATAATAGGTATAACTAACAAGGAATACGTGTCGGTTTCTGTGTAACGTGGGCGCCACAAGCTAGAAAATGGGGCGAGGATTAGGAGCAACGTGACAGTTGTATTGTATAGAATATATATTATTCTTGACAAATTCATATTGAATATGGGTATGTAAAGTGGAAATGAACATAGTCTCTCGATCGAAATGGACAATAAAGTTGGTAAAAGAGTCTGTATGTTACCTTTGATTGTGCATATACATTTTTCAACTTTATTTTTCAAGATAAGTGTCTAACTTTGAAACATCAATATTAACTAAATATATGGCTATGTTGTATATATAAACAGCATTTGTCAAATAAATATTTAGCCATTTGCTAAGTTTATCGTACAATTTGCTTATTTATGAGTTTTTACGGTTACCTCAGATTATGCAACAAGTTAATAAAAACGTCATAAAGAGGAAATAAATACAAGTGAACAGGAATATTTTTAATAAACGTCCAAAACCAAGAAATTATAACCAAAACAGTTCAATAAACACTGAAATAAGTGTTCAGTAGTGGTAAACATAAGTGAATTATGAACATGGCAACCTCCATTTTTCATGATTTTTATAAAGCGAATATCAACCGACTTTAGTCAGGTTTGATATTTCAGATGGTGGGAATCTGCAGCTGTTTTTACTGCATTTCACAAGCTTACTTTGCTCGAAAACTGCCGACCACCTTCATAGACCTTCCTTTTGATCATTGCCCAGAGGTTCTCAATTAGATTGAAATCGGGGCTATTCGCTGGCCAGGTCATAATCCTCTTTGATTTAAATCCTCAATCCGCAAGCCAGTTAGCAGTGTACCGTGCTAGGTGTGAGGGAGCGTTATCGTGTTGAAATACCAATTTGGATCTGCGTGCGTTAATCTGCTCATCAAGCCATGGAATCAAGTAGGCTTCAAGAAACTGGCAGTAGGTACCTTTCTGCATTCAGTTTGACTCCTTCTGCCACTTCAAATTGACCAATAAAGGTGTCAAATACTATCCCGGCCTAAAACATTATACCTCCACCACCTTGTTGACGCTCAAGCCGTGTAGCCGTGTCTGTTGAGGTCGGTCATGGAGGACCCATCCAGACGCCCATCCATCTGGACCATCAAGAGTGGCTCTGCATTCGTCAGTAAATATGACAGTGGAGATATCAGTTTTCACGTTCTCTTCAGCCCATTTGACCCTATTTTCTTTATGAGTTTTTGTTAGAAGTGGTCGTTTAATTGCCCTTTTTCACTTTCCCTAGCTTCTGCAGAACCTCACATCTTGTCCTTCTGCTAAACATTGGGGCTCCAGCGTCTTCAAATATCGCCCGCCTTACTTGTAGGTAGAAAGTTGTTTTCTAGCCATAAACCTTCAAATGTCGCATATCCCGAGCGGTCAATTTCCTCGTAGAGGCTCTATCTGGAGTTTTCCGATTGACCTTACCTTCAATTGCATAAGCCTCAATTGTTCGGTGATAACGGTGTAATTCCTTGGAAACTTCGAGTGCTGTCTTATCAGAAGCCAATAACGAGGTCACTTTGATCTTTTCTTCACTAGTTCCATCGCTTTTCTTGCTCTTGTTGACTAGAGAGTGATGTTGCATAATCTGGCGTAACAGCAGAACTCCGTGCGATAGTAAATGTTGCCAAAACGTGGGAAATGGTTCCGTTTTATTTTTCTTCAACTGTTTTCATAGTTACAACATACCTGTGCACTAACTTACTGTTAACATTTCAAAAGTTTGATACTTATCTTGAAAAATAAGTAAAAAAAATTGTATTTGCATAATCAAAGGTAACATACTGTATATAGCTATGGCATTCAACATCAATTGTCTAACGAGATGCCAGCACCTATCAAAGTTGTCCATTTGACATTAAATTCTCAGTCACCACTGAGGAGTAAATTAAAGTAAAAATAACATTCTATATTAAATGGTAATCAAGTCCACTACCCAAAAACAACAATGATGCCTTCCTTGACTTGTTTTCGGTCCCTTGGCTTGACTAGTTTCCCACCCAAGAAGAAAGAAGTACACAAGGTCAGTCCAATGCTGGGTGCCTCCAATGCCGCTCGATAGGGCCGAATATCCACGGCTCTTCTAGACACTGCGATTTTCAATTTTTCGAAAATTCAGGCCCAGAGAATAACCCAGGGAATCGCACAGCCGTCGTCAGCACGAAAGACACCAGAGGTCATATAGTTCACAGAATCGCAGCAGAATTTGGAGAAGCAACTCCCACCGAAAATATATAAAGACGAAAGTAACAGGCGCCCAAACTTTAACGAAGAACTGCACTTCATGTGGTAAGGGTAGAGTTTACACAGGGAATGAGACTCCTATCGAGTGTTTGAAGCCATTCAAGGGTCAGAAAGTGCACGACTCCAGAGTGAGTCAAACCAAAGAACGAGTTCACCGGAAGAGAAATTGGCATGAGCGCACCCCAGCACAGCTGCAACATCACTGAATGACCTGTTGAACCATCACTCGCTTGCTTGCTGCTGCTCCCTGGTCCACCGCCGCACAGACGGCCGCTCGGTTGGACGGCGCAACCTCCCACCCCCCATGCCTCTCGCACAGGGCGCTGCGAAGCGACTCCTTTCCTTACCATAGCAGGAACCTGACGGCAGTGCCCCACGCACTTTATTGTAGGATATGATACTTGTGCTGCCATCTGCCGCGTTACTGGTCCACCCGTGTCGTAGGGGGGGCATGTTGTGTGCTACGGTAGCTAATCAGCGAGATGGCGTGTCACGCACTGTAACAACACACGATACAATATTGCTCACGTATTTTATACCTAGTGTCTGACCACAAGTTAGTTAGGCACAAGTATTGCTCACTAACAGAAGAGTACTGTGTCCAGCAGCCGTTAGAGGGAGCGGGCAGTAAGCGAATAACACTGAGGACGAGAAGTGATATTTCGGCGGCCAGAGATTCCGTTGGTTTGCCTGTTCAAGGCTAATAAAGAAAACAAAGAAATAATACAGAAAAATGTTTTGCAACAAAAACTCCAGTTACTGTTCTCACCCAACATAGCACCTGCCATGGACCAGAAAAATGGGAAGACTAACAACATGCACGCATATTGCAAATAAACATGGGGGACAACAATAGGACGACTTCCAACACGCATATTGACAACATAGGTAGTCCAAATTCTGCAGAGAAAGCGTGTTCCACTGCGGTATCTGACGTAGTAGAGATATCGTAAACGGGCGTCCTAGTCGATCTGCTCGAAGAACCTAGGAAACTTAAGATAACTAAAATTGTTACCCTTATTTCAAATAAAAAACGTAGTTCAGGCCGGGGCAGTTTCGGAGATAGGCCCAACTGCATAAGCCCTTTTGTAGAGCAACACATGAAGAAGCAGATACACACAAGACACAGCACGGCCGGTGCAGGCAGGCAGACAGACACAGAGATACATAACAACAAATACCAGCGACACCACCACTCCTCTATCATGTTACACTTCCCTCCCGAGTCTCTGCTGGTCCGCGGCCTCGTCCTTCTCTGCACCGAGCACATAACAGTGCAGCGCGGGCGTGCCGCACCGCACCGTTCACACTAGAGCACGAATGTGTACACACAGCTGCGTTTTCGTGGTATACGTGGGTGAATCTCGCTCCCCGTGCGGCAACTTCGCGTGTTTTCGTACGTTACCTAAACTTGCAGGATATATTGACACGACTTAGGATACGAATGAAGCCGTGTTCACACTTTAGTCTTATCTCCAAAGCGTTTTATTGCTTGCTCGTTAACACTAGGCTAATAGAGGGCACAGCTTTCAGAGTTCTGCAAATATCAAGAGATCTGCGACACTTTACTAGTATCACTTGCTCAGCAATCGGACCTGACAGTACGTAATTTACACCTCTTTTATAGACAGCACCGCATCCGGACAATTAGTACCTACTATCTGAAAGAATGATAACAAAATACCATTGGGTGAAGCGGCTTAAAAGCAGGCGCTGCGCCAAGGAATGCAATCCATACGGTGTCTGTATTCACAGTAATTCCTTATTCTTGTCTCTGTGCTTATAATTAAGCTAGCACTCTGAGAGAGCATGCCTCCACCAAGCAAGGCAGTGGTAACGAAAAATTGAAATTGGTTCAGAAGCTATAATTTCCTTTATATCAACCCCAAATCTAGTCATTTGTGTCTTCTGACAGTAATTTCTGCACCTTTTCTTGAAGATCTGTTCATAACTTTTCGAGAAATGCTCCTAAGCTAACAAACATAAGTCAAACACACAAACAGACCAACCAGTCATCATCAAAACTTAATCGTTTTTGTCTATCAACATTACTTACAGTTCCCCTAAACTTCATGAAGATTCGCTCATAACTTTTTGAGTTATTTTATTAAGAAGCATAAAATCAAATACAAAGACAAGCAAACAAACAGGTTACAAAAAATGGTCATACTCTTCGTAATGTACTTAACAACTCATGTAAATTTCATAAAAATTCGTTCATAACTTTTGAGTTATCTTGGTGACAGACAAAGAGACAAACACATTACCTCGACGAAAACATAACCTCTTTGGCGGAGGTAAAAAGTGATATGTGTACCTGAGAATAACACGGACAACGGCATAGTTCTGCCAATGCTGGCAAATACAGCGCTTGGAATCGAAACGCAGGAAAGGAAAAGATTTTGCTATATCATAAACTTACTTTTTTTTAAACAACAGACTTACACCTAATACAAGTTTGATGACACGGTTCCTATATAAGCAGAAAAGACAAGGTATAGATAGGATTCCACCAATTGGGATAGATATATTTAAGTACTGTTCATCAGTATGAAGATGGTGACTTCAGAAATATAGGACTGTAGAGCATTACAACGCATGGGTGAAGTGACGTCAGTACTCTAGCAAGGGGAAAATCGCAGCTTGTGAGTTTGGCAGAGCAGAAAACGCAAGTCGGTGCGTGCTCCAATGGCCATATCAAGGAAGGATCGATAACCAGAGTAATAAACCAGCAGCGTTACCCCCTCGACACTGTCACGGCCAGATAGCCAGCTGGCCTCAGCACTCGTTATGGTTGTGCACACACAAAGAGCTGAACAAATATATTTGGTGAGTGGCTGCATGGGTATATATACACAGAGAGCAACCTTTAGTTATTGCAGTAAAATGTTAGACAACCAGAGAGATTTGGCTGTGAGAACCAAAGATTCATACATTTATAATAATTAATTTGCACACGGAAAGCTGTCTAGTTTGCGCCAAACACCGGAATTGGAATACTGTAATACTAGTTATAAGTGTTACGTAAGATACGAAGACATTCTGTTTTTGGTCCTAACAACCAATTTTTTTTTTTTTGGTTACGGTACCGGTGCTTGACAACTAAGCAGTGAATTTCATCAAGTTAAAATATTTTTTTTTAAATGAGTATTTTATACAGCCATTCCTGTCAATAACTATCAGTTGAGCCCGTGCGATACATCCTAGTCTAGCCATAAATTATGTTATAAATTGAGAACTAAAAATAAGGGACAAAAAAAAAAAGATCGCTCATAGCAAAAGCTTTCAGAATTTGTTTCCTAACAAAATAAAATTATGAGTTAAGTTTTATTCAAAATGGCTTCCTTTTCTGTCTACACAGAGCTGTCTAGCTCTTCACCTTTTTGCCGCACAATATCAATTGGAAATTTGACCACTGCAGTAAAAGATTGCTCAAGTGATTTGAGAGTTTTGCGTGGTTTAGAGTAAGCCATGTTCGCCAATACTGACCACAGTTTGTAATCCTAAGGGTTCAAGTTTGGATTCGCAGACGGCCAATGATAAGCCTTGATGAAGACAGGAACATTCTGGGAGAGCCACAGCTGAGTGACATATACGTATTCATGTACTGGGACTGAATCGTGCTGAAAACGCCACTGTTCCTCGCTGTACAAGAAAAACTGGTCAAGCACTTGACCTCATCTTCAACAACGTCATCACTGTACACATGTTCAGTGGTTTTAACCCCTTTTCACATAACTGCAGCTGCGTGACCCCCTGCAAAGACATATCCCATCCCCCACGAGATGATGGCCTCTTTGAACCCTGCGAATGACTTCACACGTTCTTTGGCACTATGAGCACATACATACCTCGTCCTTTCGACGGCTGCAGCTCTCTTCTACAGTGAAAACTTTCTCAAACCGTGAAAAAGATATTTCAGAGGGCTTCACTTCCAAGCTTGATCATTAACTGTTTTGAGCTTCGGAACTCTTATCAAATAGTTCAATCTTATTAGGGTAACATGTCTAGTGCCCCTCCACCATGCTAGTAGCCGTCCACTTGGCTTCAAAAACTTCCTGTGTGAAAACTAGCAGTGCTAGAGAGCCGTACATAGGCTTAAACTGTAGAGTGCTATTTAGCCTACAGTTTAAGCCTATGTACGGCTTTCTAGCACGGCTAGTTTTTACACAGGAAGATTTTAAAGCAAAGTGAACGGCTACTAGCATGGTGGACGGGTACTAGACATGTTACCCTAATATAGAAAATGTTTTCTATACAGAAATATATGCATTAGACCCTAAACAATATTTTAAACCATACTTCTTTTATTTGTAAAGTTCCTAATTAGTAAANTACACAGGAAGTTTTTAAAGCCAAGTGAACGGCTACTAGCATGGTGGACGGGTACTAGACATGTTACCCTAATATAGAAAATGTTTTCTATACAGAAATATATGCATTAGACCCTAAACAATATTTTAAACCATACTTCTTTCATTTTTAAAGTTCCTAATTAGTAAATTTATTAAATATTTTACAACGAATTATGTCCACAATAAGCATTGGGCGTGAAAGTGTAGAGAATCTATCTACCTAACAAACTAGTCTTCGCAGCAGGAACTGCGGCGGCCAGCTGCAACATCTCCTGCTCAGAAGGCACTCGGGACAGCCCTTGCGTGATGGGAGGCATACATATTTTGACACGGATAGGCCCGCCAGAATATACCCTGAGGGTCGCCTTTACCTGTTACAATAGCTAAAGGTGTCTGTTTACGAACCCCGGAGGTGCAAACTGATGCAACTTTGAGAAATAGAAAGATTAGCGTCATACGTGTATTTTTGAATTGAAACACAACATCGAGTAGGTACCTAGCTATGTTAAGTACCAAAAACGTACCTATACTACAACTCTTACCCCGAACATGCACTGTATTACAGAGCAGTTACCACCAGAAAGCAGCCAATATCGATCTCTCAAACGAGCGTTCACATCAATGGGGCACGTGTACGTGACGCAGCGGGCATGCTCTTTGCTTCTGTGGTTAGCGCTTAAAGCCCGGTGCTCACGTAACACTTTCGTTGGCACTAGGCTAGCAGCCTAGAGCCAACTCAACTAACCCGACTGTGTAGTTGTGGCCGTAAATTCAGCTTGATGCGTTAAATTTTGCGTTATTTGAAGCTGTGCCGCGGCACTGTAAACGAATTAGTTGAGTTACCTCTAGACTGCTAGCGGCAACGAAAGTTATTACGTGGGCACCGGGCTTAACGTGATGCAGATTTAAGTAGAGTTCACTTCATAGCCTTTTGCTCCTCGTACGCAATACAAAGTGTTGCATGCATCCTGGCAAACAACTGCGCATCTAAAACATTATAGCCATCATATCAGCTCACGGTAAGCAAGCGTCCTAGTGAAGTTCTGGATAGCTCTCTAAGGGCGCTGGCACACCAAACGCAGTTCAGCGAGAAGCAGGCAGGCTGGTAGTTGTTGAAAAGCACGGAATGCATTGGAGCGTGTACACCGAGCAGCGGCAGTCTAGCAGGCTGCTGCTGGCCAGAGCAGCTAGAGGGCTGGCGGCAGGCGGTGCGACCGATTCCTGCTCTAACTGCTGCTGTGTGCCTTGCCAGACGTGCGATCCAGGGCTGCCACTCATTGGGAATATTCTCCAGATCTTGGATATTAAGTGGGCTCCAGGAAGTTTCAGACCAATTTGGGGAATTTTTCCAAGCCTAATACTCAAGAAATATGCAAATAATTAACAGTTACCTGTTGTTACCACATATATTGAGATAAGCATGAAGATTTTATTTGTATTCTTTACAACTATCTGAAGAATTTTCTTAAGATCTGGGGAAATCTAGAACTTCTATCTGGGTAATTTTAAAAACTATGAGTTGCATGAACTTGCATTGCTGGACTGCGATCTGAATCCACCTGGACGTTGATCGCAGAGGTTCTGCGTCAGATGCGCACCGCTGCTCAGTGTTGCAAAATGAAATTTGGACTTTCCTGTAAAATCACTGCAGAAACAATGCTATCAGTATCTAGTTACAAAGAAAGAGGGAAAAGATTATGATCCAGCGATTTCTTGCTGAATTACAGCTCCGATGCAATTTTATCATAATTTATAGATCAAGCTGTGCATTCTGTACTGGGGCAATTGTCTTGTCATAGAAATCTATCAATCCAATTTTGTTGATAGCAACTTTCGGCAGTTTGCAGTTTTTGTAACGTCTGCTATGCCTCTTTAAGCCATATTTTTAGCTTAAGAATAGCTGATAGCATAGGCAGTTACATTTTGTTTCTAACCTTATTTTTCACGGCGTTCATGATGCTGAATAACGTTGACTTCGGCACTCGAATGGAGTAATATTAGTTTTCAAGCAAATGCTGCCACATCCATAAATTGGCTTTTCCGGAATTACAAAGAAAAAACTTATGATTTGTCAGTAGTGATATCATTACATTCATTCAGTTACAAGCTAAATTTGCTATCAGTAGTTAAATTTTCATTGAAATAAGGAACTATAGTATATCATTCTCCACTACGTTTGCAGACACAATGCGATGTATCACTGCTTTAGTATCGGATTTGAAATTTTTGCACAAGTCGTCCAGATGATCACAGGAATTGAATGTTGTATTGTAGCAAATATACATGACTGACTTGACTTTCACCTTAGTTGTCTTATCTTCATCACTGTATATAACTCGTAAAAGAAGTGCCGGTATACTGTGACACGGACTGGCGAGTTTGTGCTTGTTGTTGAACTATTGAGGGTACTACGCTTCATCATTACTCATTGCGAGGCGAAGGATATGCTGAACTACTTTAAAAGTTTAACCGGTACTAAGAATTAGGATCACAATGTAACGGATATGGCATTGCGCTGACTAGCCCCTGCACAAACAAATGACGCGAAGGCGATAACTCGATCGATTTTACAATGAACGAATTTAATACACGTTTGGTACGGTCGGCAGAGTTACATTTTCCCTCCAATGCTGCAATAATCAACGAAGGATAATTTTATCGCAATTGTGTCTAAGTTGTGTCAAAAGCATTAAATTTTGCATATAGTGTTGGATAAGTCAGAAAAATGTCACAAATGCTAAAAATTTTAATTTCCTGTTCTGTTCAATGCTACAACCAATTTTCAGATGCTTAACCCCTCAATATGCTAATCTAGCATAAAAATGGTAAATTGGCAACACTGCACCTTCGCACCTGCTATACTACTCGTGGTGTGCAAGGCATACTGCCTGCCTGACTGCCAGCTCAACCGCTTCTGGTGTGCCAGCGCCCTAAATCTGGAGTTGCTTACAAGTGTAGACGCTCTGCCCTTTTCTGCTCTTTACAAGAGAGCAACAAAACATTCGGACGCTAGAGAGTCAGCTTCGGACCGGCTTTACCCTTCAAAGTCCGTCTGGCGCGTTGAAAGCACACGAAAGCTTCATCAAAATTCTCAGTTGAAACGAAGGAAGCTTGGGGCATCAGCACCCCATGCAGCTCGAGAACCGGTTGTTACTGGGCACGGCTAAGAATTAAAATTCATGTATCAAGTAACCAATACGTGCCGTAAATCAGTTCATTTTCACGGAAGGCCCGACCATTTCTGTGTAAGACATTTTCATTAAGACCGTCGCCCCACAGACACAAGAAGCGACGCAATATGATTTTTGATCATGCCTTGTCCACACTAGTAGACACGTTGCGCGATTTTGGTCTCAGAGACGTGTCTAGCATTGTCTACGTAGGCATGTCTATAGACAAATCCTCGTCTAGGGTTGCGTTGCGAGACAAAAATCGTATGTCTATGGTTTCCCGATCAAGATGGGTTACATCATGCAACGGTAGACACGTTGCACAAATTTTGCCTAGTGTTTACGACAACTGCAACTGTAGAAGAGACATAGGAATCGTATTTCAGTCTCTCTCCAGCTAGCAAGTGTGTCGGGTGTGTGTTAATTTCCGAAATGTCGCTCAATGATAAAGTTTTAAGTTTTATTGAAGATTACCATGCATTTAGCTGCCTTTGGGATGTAACCTCTGCAGAATACAAAAACCATTGAAAAAGAAAATAAGCGCTTCAATCACTGGCCACTAAGCACGAGGTAACAGTGGCAGATATCGAAAAGAAAATTCCTAATTTGAAAACTTCTTTCAACCGAGAGCGAAAAAAAATGAAAAATTGTAGTGGGGCCTCTCCTAAGAAGTCTACATGGTTTCCATATGAATATTTGCTATTCCTACTATCATTTAATGAGTCGAAAGGCAGCCGAAACACAGATTTCGAGGAAGAAATCCCAAACAGTGGAAACAATGAAGTTGAGGTAAGTGAAACATAGTTCATTGAACATTTCAGTTGCAGTTAACTCTTTGATTGTGCTTTTTTAATTAGGTATAAAATATTTAAATCGCATTCTATGACATAGGTATGTAAATAAAAAAATGGCACTTGATTACTGAGATTCATCTTTAATAAATACTGTGATTATTGTACAATATGTTTCTGATATCAGTTTATGACATATTGCCAAGACACCGCTCCCTGTGGAGAAACAAAATAGCTACAAAATTCATCACGGATATTATGTACGTTAGCTGAAACTCTTCGAGGGACGGGCATCAAATCCAATAAACGATCCCTTTCATCAATGTATCTTCTCCACAATCCTTCTATCACATTACCATCTGCATCATAGGAGTCTAAACTTCCAGGAGGCGCGTAGTTATGTCTTGAGACAGAGAGACTCAACTTGTAGTGTGGACGCTAGACACACAAGGAACGGTGTCTATAGACGGCCTCGCGACAATGTCTACAGACCGTCTAGAGACATGTCTCGCAACATGGTCTACTAGTGTGTACTAGGCTTTAGGGAGACATGGCGCCTGTGAGCGAGTGTATCGCGCGATCTGGGTTGCGTAGGTGGGGACAGTACAATCCTGTATCCGATTCTACGTTTTTAACTTTCTTAACCAAGAAATTTAATGCGTTGCACGTCGCTTGTCGCTTCGATGGGGCCGCGGCCGTAACTGGTTGAGATGCAGCCCGTGCCACGATAATAGCTTAACTCATTTTAAACGTACAATTAAAACTATCCCTGTTGAGAAGCTAATATTTTCATGGTGCGTTGGAGACCATAAGTGAAACTTTGTCAGAAATTTTCAACTCAGCGTAGTTTTCATTTGAGAAAATTGTGAAGGTTTCGATCACCTTTCAAGCGTGTCACGGTATTAGCTTTTATAGATTTTATCAATTGATTGTCATTAGCTATCAAACAATGTTAATAATAAAAAAGTATGATTGTGCAATGTTTTATTCAAGCAACAAAATCCAATTATTTAATCAAGCAATGAAGTACATAGTTAATAGTTTACATAAGAACCTATCTTTTTGAAAAAAAGTTCAATCCTCTTGTTGACAGATACTGACAGTTTTTTTTTTTTTTATTTCAGAATGAGGAATAGCGCTTGCAGATGCCGTGATAGTTGTTCATAATTCTTCTTTTGAAGTGTATTGCCTTCCGTTCTGCTCTAAGGGGTATATTCTGGCAGGCCCTATCCCTGCCACAATATACAGTATCTGGGCCTCACGAACCCAAGGGTCCCAAAAGTCTTTTCCGCAGGGGATGTTGCATCTGGCCGCACTTCCAGCTAAAGAGGTTATTCTTGTAAAGTTAGGTACGTTCT
>LQNS02278170.1:26618800-26630309 GCA_001587735.2 Parhyale hawaiensis
TTTTGACTGGAATATCGTAAAACAGGGTGACTTCGGACAAATAGCTACAGATAAAAGGAACTTACGGCAGTGACAGGAAAAGTATTAAAAGTTAGAAGGAAACTTCCACAGTGTAATAAAGGTTGGTATCTCTGTAGTACCATGTATCACTAGGCCCACACTGAAACTCGACTAGCATAAACACAGAATGGAATACATTTTGTAAACAAAACAAGCAAAAATATTCAAACAAACGAAACATATTCCTTTCTGTGGGACCCTTGAGTTTGTGAGGCCCAAATATACCGTGTTGTGGCACGGATAGGGCCCACCAGAATACACCCCTGACGGCAGCTAGCTATGTATTTAACAAAAGTGTAAAATGTCAGCCTACAAAAGTTACATAGCTAATTGGCCCACGGTAATTGTAGGAATGTGAAAAATGTTGTTAGAGTGAACAAAGACATGTACAGATCTTTCACAGTTTTTAATCATTGGCTGAATCAAAACAACTGGAATGAACAAATGCAAATAAATGTGATGGGTGAAAGTGATAAGGAAGAAACAGCACTAGTATACATAGGTACCTACCTACAGTACCATACATATCAAAATGAAAGAAATGGGACTACGGTAGGTACTCATGAGAAATTAAAATAGCTATTGGGAAAATACAGCAGTAGCAGTGATGGGCTTAAACAACATCACTTTGAACTTTTTCAATACATATTAGCTCTTTTCAAATGAGAGCTACATATTGTATGAAGTTCCTACAACGTACACCAGGCTAACTGCGTACCCTATAGGGTCACTGCACACCTTAATAACTCAATTTTTTATTAGCTAGTTGTCAAAACTGTTTTTAATCTTTTTTGTTTTTTTTTCAAATAGAGTGTATGTGCAGCAGCTTAATTAAGCCATCATTCTAGGTGGCAACAACCTCAATTTTTCTCAAACTGAGACCAAATAGCCTTCTAAGTGGGGATGGAGCAGGAATGGATAATTTTGGAAAAAACAAAGTTGAATTACTAAGGGTGAGTTACCAATAAAATTAATGCTAGGGTATTCTCCTTAGGCTCATTAATTATACAGTACCATAGTAGTAGTACCTAGTTGGTATTTTCTTAGTTTAAGCCTCCCTACCCACTGAGAAGGTACAGGGTTGACCCGGTTGAGGCGTCGGAGGATTTGAGGGAGAGTCAGAATCTCACTTGCTCTAAAAGTCTGAGTCGGCATTTTTAGCTGGACTCCAACTCCGGAAACCCATTTATAAAAAATACCAATGCATTCATAATTTTCACTCTCAAGTTTTAAAAATAATGAAATACCAGTATTTTATAAATGTGAACTTTTTTAGCATTTTCTTTTACCACTATAGCTACCATGTATTTTCCTATTCCATAAGATGAACACATTGAGAAAAAGTTGGGTAGAACTTTTGCTCCTGGTAGCTACATTTTGTGGGGGGCATGGGGGCATATGATCGATTTCTGATAGACTGTTCTAAAATTTGCATAGTATAAGTAATTTTCAAAAAGAAACACATTAGGCTCATACAACTTTTTTGATTTTGGCCTTAGTTTTTGAGATAATGGGTAATGTATATAAATATACAGTAGTTAACTATATTGCTACATTGTTTCTAAGTTCAAAGGAATAGAACTCAGTGAGTTTTCATACTAGAATAATAACATTGACATTTTTGGGATCCTTGAAACATTGCTAACAAAACTATAGAGTTGGGTTTTCCATTTTTGCCCACATAATTTTTTTTTTAACACAGCCAAAAACAGATTTTTTTCCTATATTTTAGTTAGCAATTGAACAGAATAGAAAATTGAATGTTCAGGCCTGTAGTTTTGTTAAAAATGTTTCATGGATTCCAACACTGTCATTGGTTTTATTGTAGCATGAAAACTCATTGAGTTCATTTGAAATTTAAAAAATACACATTTTTCAGTGGCTCGCTCCAACAGAACACCTCTGGGTCTGTCAGTAGCACCAGACCCGCGACAGCGCCCAACTCTAGGAGCGTCTAAATTGTAGTTTAGACCATTTCGAGGCATAACCCTCATTCTAGACAAAATGGTATTCAATCTTTTTTCCTTAGGCCCCGCCCACCTGGTGCCTCAGGAGCCCAGCAGCAGCACTCTTCATTCTGTTATGACTTGTGCTACTGTTAACATCTCCATCTGAGCTCTGGTCTCAACTGCTGCTCTGTGCTCACCTATCGATCTTAGAGCTTGGGAAATACTTTCCTTACTGTGCTTATTAGTGCTCTAATACGATTTTTTCTGTTTGGAAATGTGTTTTTACCGTTTTTGGTGATAGTTACGTCTTGGTGACTGTGTTTGGTGTGTGATCGGCCTAGGGTGCCGCCACCTTTGATTTTTAATCCATGTTTCCTTATGTTCACAGAGCTGCAGCAGCTATTTGTTCTGAAGACCAGTGACAGTGATGGTGTTTTTTGTGCTTTTCTGCTTTCTCTTCTTTGAATTAAAGTTAAAATAAATTATTTTTCCTCGGATTAGAGGAATAAATACTTGGTGGTAGGCACTCATGCCCTTACAATTCCAACAAGTATATTGCTTGCTTAAATACTTTGTGGTAGGCCCCAGTGGCCCTAATAATTCCACAAAGTACGGTACCGTAAAACGGGGTGACCTCGGACGCGGGGTGACCTCGGACAGTTTAAGGAAAGATTAATACCTGTGCAATCTTAGATAGATGTCTTGGGGTCCTGCAGTAAGGCTTTGTACATGAAAAATCATAAGTAAGAAGTGGTAAACCGTCAATTTTTTTTCCTATCAAAAAATTTTACTGGGGCAGAAAAATTGGTGCAGTCAGGAGTGAAAGTGAGCATACCACCATCTATAGCAATCAATATGATGAGCTTCCACTTCGAGACATTTAAGACTTTGTTGAAAAATATGTCAACTTTGAATGCTCAAAAAAATTATCTTTGTGTCTTGTTTTTTTGTGGGGTGACTTCGGACACCCTTCTGTACTAATTAGTATCATTTATTTTAGACTCCACAGCCAATTTCTCTGATTTCAGTGCCATCCAAGGCACTCCGGCAAGAATATGGCCAAATAGATGTCTCAACTATAATGCCTCGTGACGTAAGACCACCCAAGGTGGGAGAAAATTCAACTAAGTCATTTTTGATAGCCAGCTAAGTCTTGTTTCTCATATGAATGCTGTGTCCAACAAAGATGGCGCCGCACTGACTGCCCCGTTCAGATCTCTGAATTAAAAACATAGAAAAAGTAGGATACCTCATGGTGTGAGATGATCTGCCTCGGTGGAGCCAAATTTGCTCCAATGAAGGCAAATTCGCTTCGGTGGAGGAAAATTCACAGGTGAAAAGTAGAAAAAGATGTTGAACTCACTGTAGCTCTAAGTTACCGCCATGTATCATTAGTTCCCTTCATTTTGTAATTCAACATGGTTTCTTTAAGTTTAGTGGAAATAAGCAGTGTTTTTCCATCCCATTATTGTCATAAGCCAGCTCTCAACCCAGCTATTTTTGCTAGAGTTTTGCAAACTTTTATAATTTTAGTCCGAAGCCACCCTACCATGTCCGGGAGTGGCACTGGGAGGCACAAGGAGCCTGAGGGAGGCCAGGGAACTCATAGCCTACAGCAATCGGATGGGTGTCCGAAGTCAAACCACCCCTGTCCGCGGCCACCCCGACCCCTTGGGTGGCTTTGGACACTTTTTAACCACTAATACAGTGGAGCCCCGTTTTCCCAGAACCCGGTGTCCCGGACTTCTCGTTTTCCCGGACTATTTTTACTTTTCCGGGGTTTTCCCGGAACGTTTCTTGAAACTGAAACCAAGCTGGAATACCGGAAAACTTTGGTATTTCCTGGAAAAAGTCTGGCAAAAGTTCTGGACTTTAAAAAGATTTCCCAAAAGTGACGCTGTTCAGATACTGAAATTCGCATATTGCGCAGCGTCTTTTCCGAGAAATGGAAGGCAACCTCCGTCATTTCCGTTCAGTTGTCGTCTGCACATTGTGGTGTTCGTTTACGAAGTGCTATTTTAGTAATTTAAATTGAAATTTATGGGTTTAATTTTGGATTTTTAATGTGAATGCGATGAATTCCGCAAGTCGCCACAACGCTAACCATCATAGCATAGCAGCAGAAACAAGCTTTCTTGTGCAGAACGGCACTAACATGAGGTAACTGCTCCCATAAAGATTTTGTGGCTTACGCAATTACAGAAAAAGTTATTGAGGAAAACAGTGCGATCACGCGGGTGCGACCACTCGCAAAATCGCGCAAGTGGCGATAGCACTAATACTAGCGTAGCAGCAGAAACCAGGTTTCTTGTGCAGGACGGAACTAACATGAGGTATATAACTGTCTGTAAAGATTTTTTGCAGCTTATGCCCTTACAGAAATTTATTAAGGAAAATTGTGTGATAACGTGGATGCAATCACTCGCAAAATACCGTAAGTCGGGATAGCACTAATACTGCCTCAAGTTTTTGCTACTTCATGCATAGATTTACATGTAAAATACTGTGTGGACTGACATTTCCGGAAACAGCTTCAATTCGGTTCACCAATGGGCGGCAAACCACGGTTTTTCAGGCATTGAATTTTTAGGAAATAGTTTCAATTTACCGGACAGACGTCTGGTAAAAAGGGGGTTTTCTGGGAATGGAGATTTTCTCGTTTTCCCGGAAATTTCAGTTTCCCGGAAAAGGCTCCCCCCCGTGCTGTCCGGGAAAACGGGGTGCCACGGTATCTCTAAAATTTTCAGGTGTGGATTTTTTTTTTTTTTTCATTACTAACGTATAGGCACCCCATAGGCCTACAAATACAACTACTAACTTTCACTCCAGCACAAATAATGAAGAAGTGGCACTGAAAAATACCCTTCATTTTGTCCGAAGTCACCCCATTTTACGGTATATTGCCAAAGGAATTTTGCTTCCTCTGCGGTGGTGGCCCTTACTGCCTTTCTGTGCCACCTGTTAACGTAACATCAAAGATTGGATGGTAGGCCTTTGTTGCCCTCACACACATTTCCATCTAGCACAGTGTGGATAGAGTGTTGCAACGAATGTTCCTCAGTGGTGAGTGAAGACAGAACACCTCTGTCGGTAGCACCAGACCCGCGCCAGCGCATAACTCTGGGGGCGTCTAAATGGTACCTAGTTTAGCCCGTTTCGAGTTGTAACCCTCATTGTAGACAGCTTTCGGTGTTCTACCTTTTTTATTTTAGGCCCCACCCACCTGGTACATCAGGAGCCCAGCAGCAGCACCTCTCATTTTGGCACGACGAGCACATTAATACGTCAACATCACCCTAGGCCATGGAACTGAAGAGGCTTTGGGTCGTTTGATCCTCCAGAGGTGTTCTGTCTTTGCTCGCCACAGAGAAAAATTAGTTGCAACACTATCCATTCTCAGTGGCTCGCTCCAACAGAACACCTCTGTCGGTAGCACCGACATACCCACGGCGCAGCAGGGAGGGGTTTCATGGCCCCATGAGTTGCTGGTGCAGAGGATCCTGACATGAAATAACTTATTCTCTTCCCTCTTTGTTGACTTTTCCTTTAGACAATCTAGCTGTTTCAACTTACGGTCTATCACTGACTTTAAGTGGAAATTGGAGCCCCCATGGACCGTTGGTAGAAGTCACTCAACAACATGGGGACACCTTCTATCACACAATAGATTATAAATAACAAAAACTGCCTTTACTAGATTGTCCAGGAACAAAACCATAGAGCAAAACCCTGTAAGGACAATATTTTCTAACCCGGATTCTTGCTGTTTTCAACCTTTACCTGAAGGTATTGGAGATATTAGCCAGCAAGTACAATCGCTTGTAACTCAGACCTTCCTGGACCCTTTAGGACCGCTGCTTTTTGCCTGGTTCCTTTTAGACATGGAAAGGCTTTAGAGTCCTTTCTGGATCTCGCTTCGAGTGATTCTGAAAACTGACCATCTGTAGCACTGGTCAAATTCCGAGAGGTCCCTGAACCATTACACCACCTTTTGTGTATTTAACCGGTGTCTTTCTGGGACGATTACCTATTGTAGACCAAAATTATTTTGGGCTTGTTTTCCCTAGTGTAGTCTCTGCTGGTAGGCAGAGCTTTCTCTTGAGGATCTTGGATCCTTGATTCCTGATGGGAGAACCTGTAGGAGGCTTACAGCCTCTCCAACACTAAACTAGCATCCTGAACTGTCTGCTCAGTGGAGCAGGTCAAGTCAGGAATGACATTTCCTAATTCCAAGAATCCTACACCTATCTTACAGAACTTCTATATGTACCATTTCCACTGACCCGTCTGAGGAGCTAGTCATCTTGTAAGCTCGGGAACACAAACCTCTGATGTCCGGTAGACGCTAATCAGGGGAAGGACTTTTCCCTTGTGCCTACTCCTAGTTAAGGGCAACTTCTCGTAACGAAGGTGTTTTCCACTGTCGTAGAAGAGCAAAACCTTGACGGGACCCTCAGGGAACGTCTTGTATTGACCTTAATTACTCTATGGTTAAGCCAGCTCCCACCTTCAGAAAAAGTCAAGAGGAACCCTCAATGAGGACCTTGTGAGAGGGGAGAGAGTACGTACGCACTTTGGACTTACTCTGGCCCTGAAGACCTGAGCCTATTTCAGGTTCTAGTCTTGGCCCAAAGGAGGGATCTTGGTCAGCTCATTTGAGAAGACATTTTCTCTAATTTTCAGTAACAGAGGCACCTACCATTCCAGGCTTCTGCTCAAGTCCAGTCTCCTCCTGGTGACTGACCCACTATCTAACCCTGTTACAAATTTATTTTAGTAGCTACATACCTATACTGCAGCTTTCAACTGTTACTCCCTCAACCAGACTGGGTAGACAACTACTAGGCAACTCTGGCTAAAGGTTATAGTCGCCCTGTTTTTGGTAGAGTAAATTTAACCTGCTCTTAGAGGTGCCCCATCCCGTAAATGGTGGGTGGTCCTCGTTTACACAACTTAGCTAGGCCAGCGGCGCAAGGGAAGCATGCCTTACTCTGCCGCACTCTGGCTAGAGACGTTTTCCTACGTTAGTGGAGGAACTTCCTAATGTAGGTGGATGCAACCTGTATCGCAGCCTAACTTTGCCCCTTCTGACGGTGTCAAAAGCTCAGGTCTGTACGACTAGTTAGGCCCCTCCTGACATTGTCAAAAGCTCAGGTGTGTAAGACTAGTTAGGCCCCTCCTGACGTTGTCAAAAGCTTAGGTCTGTAAGACTGAGTCCAAGCAGACCCAACCTGGGAAAACTTGAGTTTCCCTGTTACCTTCTAGCTAGGGGATAACCTCCTGCTTGACCTAGTGTATCTCACACTAGCTTACTTCTCTCCAGAAAACTACGCTCGAGGGAGAACTAGGGTTTCTCTATGGCGAACCCCCTTGGAAACCAGTCGGCGTTTTCTAGCACCGTCTCCTGAATGTTTGAACTACTACTATAGGACCCCTACTAGAAGTCCCCCTTCAGGATTTTATGCTGATACTAGCTGAACCTCTCCAGCTATTTGGGAGGACATAGATCTGCCCAGCCAACCAGGTCTGCAAAAACAATTCCCTATGAACTTAGGGTAGCCCCTAGATAGACTGGACCTATCCTTGGATGTATCATACAAACTCCTTTTTCTAAGGTCTCTGGAGTACCATGAGCCTCTCGCACCTTGCACTAATAACGGTTTAAGAACAGATTCTGAGAGTTAGAAGGCTGAACTTTTATAACTCACTGTCTCTCGAGGACAAACCCGGCGTGCCAAAAGACTCCTTGCGAGTGTGAGGACCAGAGAGTAGCTTCCAATAAAAATCTGAACTCTTGAGAAAGCTAAATTCCATTCTATGTCTCCTGCAGAGCTAAGGGTAATAAGGGACAAAGCTCATTGCTAGGTCAAGCTGGGTTAGTTACCTACCAATCTACCATCTCAAGTCCTGAGACTTGAGATAGCTCTCCGCCCATCAAGTTTTTTCTGGGCTTCGGGACCAAAGGACGTATGGAGCACTCTGATTTCACCCTTAGCAGGATCCAAAGACTTGGATGAACCAGGATTATTGACACCGCAAGACTAGGCCTATGCTTTGACTCCTCTACGCCTATAGTGCAGTTCTATCTATCCTCCCCTGTCACGGCCCTCTGCCTTCCTAGTTGGAAGATCTTCTATTGGTTGCAGGCCTACTACACCTGGAACCAAGGCAACTGATGTAGGCTTATAACTGCCCTCTGGGCCGCAACCGGAATTACCAGGAAAAGGCAGAGGATAGTGGTCTGCCGGCACGTCAGCTAATGTCAGGAGTCGACCTCCGCCATGTAGCTAACCACTGCGTGCCGCTCCAAAGTTATTTCTATCTCCCTTCTCTAGAGAAGGGATGGCGCCAATTTAGGGCGGCACAGTATCTCTGGACCAGACACTATCGGCAGGTGATGATCACTCAATGAGAGCGAGACCCAAGTGCGAACCCTCCTCAGGAGGCCCGCAGTAGTGTTCTCATGGAACTTGGAAGACCAATTTATAATCTATCAGGAAAATCTCGTCCTATTTTCCTCGCTCTCCATGACCTGGGATCCCTTATCCACAGGACTGGACGAGGTTGCGGTAAAGGAAGGCGTCAGCATTAGTCAAGGGATAAACCTGCTTCAATAAAGTGGGCTAGCACGAGTCTGGAACTATTATCCCTTTTAGGAGACATGGTTCCTGAACCACCCCGAAGAGGAAGAAACCTACTAGCTCTATTTTTGCTCATCGTACCAGCTTCCTCTATCGTCTCAGCCTTCCTTGAGACAGAACAAAGTAACAAAGAGGGGGGACCTCTATCCCTGCCCTAGACGCTGTTTAATAGCTTGGGAAGTTATCGCATAACCCAGGGTTACCCTGAGCTATCTAGTGGCCCTATGAAAAATCGTTTACTGGCATATCTCTTTAGCCTGAACTTATGACAACCAAGAGTCCCGTCACAGCACTAATCTAACCATGGAACCAACCTACGCTTGGAGCATTGTCATATGCCTCAGTCCAGCATACTGACCGAGGCTATATCCTAGGGCCCGTCTGTTTTCTGCTGCGGACTTGATGTCCTTATCCTTCCCACCAGGAATCATTCATAACAGCGCCCACAGCAAAGAAATTGACTTTCTGTTGTCCTGTTACTATTATAAAACTGCAAAAATGCAATATCAAAAGTTAATACTAACTGGAGGAAGATTCTCTTCAGCAAGTTTTACTGGAGTAGCAGTAGGTACTCAGTAGCTAACCAATACTCGAAGTTTGTGGCCGAACTTATCCAATCAGGAAGAGCCTGATGGGATTTTCCCTGCAGGGAGCTTGTAAACAGGACTAGTCAGCACCTCTGGGGTCAAAACATCTGGGAGAAAACTATGCCAGTGAAAGGACTCCTGCGAGGGAGTCTCTACCTTGGCTTTGCTGGCTCGAGGAGGTAGCCAGATCTGACGCTAGCCTTGCGTCCGATCATCGGGTAGCTACCGACCAACCTCTGTCTGAGGCTTAACCCCTTTCTTATTGACGGGACAACTCTTTTTCCGACAGAAGCTTCTTTCTAGAAATCAAAACTGCGTCCCTCGCACGAAGCAGACCCTGAATCTACAACTATCTGTGGTTGAAGATTGGATTTCGTACTAATGGATTGGCCAGAGGAAGTGTCCACGGCTATAATGAGAGCGCCAGCTGAACACTGTCTTAGGCTTTCATAAGGAGGGCCCCCATCTGGGCCAAGGAAAGAATAAGTTCTAACAAGGCTTCAAGGGATACCTCAAGCAAGGTCCCAGTGTAGGACCCGCTGGACCGATATTCAACGCTGGGCTTTCCTGAAGTCCGGAAGAACGGTTTAACTCACCCTTTCTTCAAGGAAACTCAGAACTGGAACAATTCTCCTACCGCTCCGATTCCAGTCTAGGAACCATTGAGAGTATGCTGATCTAATTCCTGAACCAAGTCAAGAACTTTGGCTTAGACTGTCCTAGGCGTACTGTCTTTCTAGATCTCAGGGTGAGGTCTTTCCAAGGCTCCCCCCCTCAGGTCCTGGAAATCAGACTAATTTGGAAAACTATTATTCAAAAGGGGCCCGTCAGCCCCTGAACCCTGGTATCCAAACCTAGGGTACATCGTCCAGCTAAGCACCGTAGCAGGGGCAGTGACTTGCCTAAGCAAACCAACAATTCATTGTCTCCATCTGAAAGTTTCTCTCCGGAGTTGAGGGTCAACAGCTCACACGTACCCTGTGTTCAGGTTCCGAGAGTTCTGAGAATTCTGGATATAGGCCCCAACTCCCAGAGAAGCTTGAACAATAGGCACTATCCTCCTAACAGTCCTATCTAAGAACTCAGACTATGAACTGCATTCTCTTCCACTGTCCCTTGAAAATCTTTAGTGAAGTTTGGGCCACAGAAAGTCCCTAGGTGATCTGAGCTGAATTCTCCAAGCAGTAACTGCTTTAAGATAACAAACTAGTATAGGACCTCGATACACAGCACCGAGGTAGAGTCAAACAATCCTTGGGGAACTGTGCCAACGCGTCTGTGGAGGATTAAGTCCACACTTGGACTTCCCAAACTGCTTAATTCTCACCCGACTGTAGACAGTCGTAGCTACATCACCTGTTGGTTGATAATTGTTTATCTTTGTAGCCCCGGGATGTTGCATCCGCGGCCGAGTCCAATAGGACCACAAGAAAAAAAAATGTCCTAACCTCCACAGGTTGCCTTTTGCTCGAGCTAAGTCCACAAATCTTAACTGCAGGACTTCTGCAAGGTATCTTTGTTTACCGGGACTAGGACCCGTCTGTTTCTTAGGGGGATACACCCAGTACCAAAGGAAGACCCCCTTATGGGACTAAGTTTCAAACAGGTTGCTACATATCCACCCGAGCCTGCAGTAGAAGTCACAATCCCTGATATAAGGCCAGAGTTGGTTCCTTACAGGATTCTGAGAGGTCCCAACCTCCTATGTGCAGGTAGGGATATTATTATGCACATAATGTACAATGTACAGTACTGTGTGGAATGGCAATAGTCTACTGGAAATAGTTTCATTCTCGTGCATCAACGTGCGGCAAGGGGGTTTTTCTGGCATTGAATTTCGCGGAAATAGTTTCGATTTACCGGACAGACGTCCGGAAAGAGATTTTTCCGGCAATTGAGATTTTCTCGTTTTCTTGGAAATTTCAGTTTCTTGGAAGAGGCTCCCCCCGTGCTGTCCGGGAAAACGGGATTCCACTGTATAGGCCTATATAGTGTGACGCCCCGATGTGGTAGTCAATGTGATTGCCGGTCTTTCCTTAAGCCTGTGTACAGTAAAACCACTCTAATCCGCACCTCAATAATCCGAAACCCTCCCTAATCCGAACATCTCATTGCTGTTCGAAACGCTATCTGAACAAGTGAGCATTTTTCGGATTAATGGGATAAAGTACGGAGTTCCTACAAATACCTCTGTAATCCGTGCAAAGCGCTTCTCATTTTTCGGATAAAAGAGGTGATGAGCGAAAAATTGCGCAGAAGGCATGAACAATCT
>LQNS02278170.1:26719095-26768851 GCA_001587735.2 Parhyale hawaiensis
TCTCTCTCTCTTTCTCCTGTCCTGGCAATAGCTCATAGAGTGCCGGGGCGTATGTTCCGGTGTCTCTTTGGGAATGGGCCTATTGGTTCGTCTACTGCCGCCTATCTAATCTAATCAAATCTGAATGTTTTGTGCTGTCTACCGTCACTTTAACCATCAGAATCACCAGGAAGCAGAGAGCGTTGTTGCAATCTTTGCTTCCTAAGAATCACTGTATTGCCGTGCATTGTTGCAATCTTTGCTTCCTAAGAATCACTGTATTGCCGTGCATTGTTGCAATCTTTGCTTCCTAAGAATCACTGTATTGCCGTTTAATACAAGAAATCTAGTTGAGCTGAAAATGTTCTACTTTGATTCGACAATGAAGTGGATTGCCAGGTGTTAAGTTTTCGGTTTATCAGGCTCAAAATCTTTTGAAAATAGCCTGTTTCTGTCAAAATAAGGCTAAAAAATTATGGGATACGAATATGTGACTTCAAACTGACGCGAAGTATAAGCAAAAATATAAAGAAACGAGAGGATATCTGAACGCGCGGTGTCATTCATTGGAATGAAGGTCGCTCCTACGTGTGAACAGCAACCGGCAAACTTGACACGCAGCTTGAGTTTATTTTCGTGACTGAACGCGTTATTACAATGAGGGAAGTGTGAACTGGCCCTTAGATTCTTAAGAAAATTTTCAGACGTAAGATTTCTGCGGCTATCATCGTTGTAACCTGAGATATGTGCTTTTTATACAGCTTATTGATAGTTCAGTTACAATCGCCACCATTTACGTAAAGTTGTAAGAAAAACGGAGGCGTTACATACCATAGTAGTCAATAGATATTAGGAAAAACTGGACGGTAAGTCGCGCTTTGAGTTGCCCCAAAGCCACGGAAAAGATTCGCCTAGACGCATCCTGCTGAATTCGCATTCAGGCAACTTTTTCGCCGAGTCTAGTGGAGCATTTGTTGGCGAAATGCCACTCTCTGCAATTTTTGCTCCTCGTCTGCATTGGGCTTAATGATTCATAACTTCCCGCCTATTGTTGTCAGTGCTGGCAAAACTGCTATACTATTTTCCTTTGAAATTCAATACAACAGGCAAAACCGTGCGTGAACTCTCTTGTAGCTGAATGAAATTTAGCACCGAGCAACGAGATGCTCTTGAAATTATTTTTGCTGTCCTCGCCACTGTCACAACAAAAGGTTCCTATGGCCTTAATAGTGTAAGAATAGTATTGTTATATGAGTGACCTCAAGTATCCTTAGACTAGCACAAAAAACCTGGCCAAAGAGGAGAAAAGGAAGAGATCTGTAGTACGCCAAGAAAATGCGAAACCCATGCACGATGGTTGGTGTTCTGGCGCAAAATCAATGCGCTTGGAAACAGAAAGTCGGAAAAGAAAAGCTACCAAAGAGGAAAAAATCATCAGTAGTAGCACGGAGATGGAAGAAGTAAAGTGGCCACGAAGGAAAGGATGGACGATGCTTTTGATGACACAGGACGGGCGACTATACATGACCGATCCTGTGCTCCCTGGAGGATTCTGATCTCAGTCTCTTACAAGCATGTGCTCGTTACCCTCCTCAAAGCTGGACACATCATAAATCCGCCAACTAAAGACGGTCTCTCTAATCTACCACGGTGTAAAATATTCCAATATGGTGTTCAGAAAGCACCAGTGCATTCTTTTACACGCTGACCGCCAGCTACAAATTATCTCTTAGTCGGCAGTCAGAGAGTTAAAACAACGCTATTAGTAACAGCAACGACACTTGATATGTAGTCTACCGCCTAAGTGATAACTCGTAATTGGTAATGCAGTAGGGTTGTGACTTTGCAAAATATGCTCGCATATCCTGTTCAATTGTACAACTGAAATTTGATTTCCATAGTGGATACTGGCGAAGTGTGCGCATAGGCGTTATATTTCATGTAAGAAATCAAAATTCAGTCATGCAATTGGACAGAATATGCGTGCATATTTTGTAAAGTCACAACCTTTCACAACCTTCATGTACGTATTTTATCGTGCTATTAGTAGGCCTTGTTTCAAATGAACGAAATTTCATCAAAAGACGAACCGACAACCTGTTACAACCTGTTGTAACAACCTGTTACAAGAATGAGTGTCACCTTACTCGGGTACTCAGTACATTATTACCTCCACCAAGGAGGTTATGTTTTCGTTGGGTTTGTCAGCTTGTCTGGCTGTCTATCACCAAGATAAGTAAAAAATATATAGACGGATTTTAACGAAATTTACAGGGATTGTTAGGTATGTTAGGAGGAACAGATGATTAACTTTTGGTGAAGATCCGTCCATCCGTTTGTTTGTTTGTTTGTCTGCTTCATTTTTCCCAATGACATGACTCAAAAAGTTATGGACGGATTTTTATGAAATTTACATGAGTTGTTAGGTATAGCATAAAAAGTAAATGCCCAGATTTTTGTGATGATCTGTTAGTTCGTTCGTATGTTTATTGCTGTGTTTGATATTATGTTTCTTAGCGCAATAACTCAAAAAGTTTTGAAAAAATCTTTATGATACCTGCAGGAATTGTTAGTAATATTAAAAGACATGAATGATTAAATTTTAGTTCAGATCGGCTAATCCGTTTCTATGTTTGAGTTGTGTTTGTCATAATGTTTGTGACGCAATAACTCAAAATGTTTTCAATGGATCTTTATGAAATTCGCAGGAGTTGTCAGTAATTTTAAAAGGTGTAAATGATTAAATTTTTGTGTAGATCGATCGGTTCGTTTGTATGTTTGACTTATGTTTGTCGTAATATTTGTTAGCAGCATAACTGAAACAGTTATGAAAATGATCTTCAAAAATATTGCAGAAGCTGCTAATACTATTGTTAGGCACAAATGATTAGATTTTGGAGTTGATTTAAACGAAATCATGGTTTCCCAGCCAATTTGAATTTTTCGTTACCGTTTCTTTGCTTGGCGGAGGTATGCGCTCTCTGAGTGCTCTAGTCAGTCAAGTATTGTCTACAGAAAAAAGATGGCTATGAACATCAAAGAAGCCATTACTGGAGCTGCACACACACAAACTCACCACAAGAGAAGTCAACTTCGCGATCTCAGGGCTGGAGAACTCGAGGCTGTAGGTGTCCCCCAGCAGGTTGCTCTGTAGGAAGAGTTCCTGAGTCCTGTTCTCAAGACCTTTCCAAACGCCCTTACTCAGCCGTCTGATGGAATTGTCCGAAAAGTCCAACTGAAAGAAATAATAATTTTTCTTAAGAAGCTGCCTCTGGAATACATTTAAAATAAATAAATAAATAACATAAATACACTTTATTAGGTAAACATAGGGACATGAATGATATAGGTGCTCGATTCACGACTTACAAAAAGCTATGTTTAACTTGTAGTGGCTATGCAGACACATCACTGTGAAAGTGTATCTTAATCTTGTGCCAAACGATGTTTGTAATGTATCAATATGTAATAAATCTATCAAATCTACCACTAGATATACATGGATGAAGTGCCCGCAGGCTACACCAGCATAAGTAACTCACCATGGTTTTTGAGGCAGGTGTAACAGCATAGTAAATGACGAAGTGATACAAAAGCGATTGGTAAATTCAACATCAACACAGTCAAAGATACGCTGATTCCAGTTTGGAATTTTCTTAACACGCATTCGGGATGTAGTGCATCTAAGAATGAGCACCGGAATTGTGTTTTTGATGTACGGATCGCAGTTTTTGATGTACGGATCGCAGTTTTTGATGTACAGATCGCAGTTTTTGATGTACGGATCGCAGTTTTTGATGTACAGATCGCGGTTTTGATGTACGGATAGCAGTTTTGATGTACAGATCGCAGTTTTTGATGTACGGATCGCAGTTTTTGATGTACAGATCGCGGTTTTGATGTATGGATCGCAGTTTTTGATGTACGGATCGCAGTTTTTGATGTACGGATCGCAGTTTTTGATGTACAGATCGCAGTTTTTGATGTACGGATCGCAGTTTTTGATGTACAGATCGCAGTTTTTGATGTACGGATCGCAGTTTTTGATGTAGAGATCGCGGTTTTGATGTACGGATAGCAGTTTTGATGTACAGATCGCAGTTTTTGATGTACGGATCGCAGTTTTTGATGTACAGATCGCGGTTTTGATGTACGGATAGCAGTTTTGATGTACGGATCGCAGTTTTTGATGTACGGATCGCAGTTTTTGATGTACGGATCGCAGTTTTGATGTATGGATCGCAGTTTTTGATGTACGGATCGCAGTTTTTGATGTACGGATCGCAGTTTTTGATGTACAGATCGCAGTTTTTGATGTACGGATCGCAGGTTTTGATGTACGGATCGCAGTTTTGATGTACGGATCGCAGTTTTGATATACGGATCGCAGTTTTGATGTACGGATCGCAGTTTTGATGTACGGATCGCAGTTTCGAGATGGTAATAATGTGATAATGGTTCTGTAGCGCGATAAATTATGCCGTAACTCTCTTAAGATAATAGTGACACGAGAAATAGGAAATCCCCGGGTGGGGCAAGAGGACCAGGGGGATCACGCGGCCTACATCGGCCGGACGGCCGTCTTATATAGGATTCTACAATACATTTTAAATGACAGGTTTATCACTTGAAATGTAAACTGTTCAGGAACTCAACACTAGGTTGGATATGAGCACGGAAGACTATGTATACTACTAAGCTGCGTATTTGGAAACACATGATTTGAATGGTAGAAAAACAAGAATCAAGTAGGTATGGAATAGTGCATCGATGGTACACAAGAAAGAAAGAAAGAAAGAAAGAAAACCCATTTATTTATTTTTTTTTGTACAACACATTGAGATAACAGCTAATTACAAAACTGGATAGAATAAAGATAGAAGCAATATGCATCTTTATCTAAGCATTAAAAAATTGCAAGCTATTGAGTTCAATATATGGTTCGATCATAAAGCTGGAACTAGCATTTTTCTGATGACCCACAGGAGTAACAGCGTTGTGCACCCCACATTTATGTCACTTTGACTCGATATCACTATATGAACGAAGCGAAGATCAAGGAGCTTAAAACTGCTATTTAACATAATGCACTTACCAACGCGTAAGACATAATATCTGAAAAATGCTGAAAAAGTTATATGTATTAAGGATTTGAGCCACAGTCCCTAGAAGAGTGCACAACGTGTGCACCATACACACCTGGTGTTGCATTGCAAGAAAAATCTGAGGTCAAACTTCTTTTACTGGTTCCCACGAACAATGTACCTATGGTGAAGTAAGCACACATCGCACTGTTATATTAAACTGTCCACTTGCGGAACTCTGCAAAGAATGCTCATGGCTCAATTTCTGAAGCTATTTTCTTAGACCTGCTGACTACTCTCCATAAGTTACAAGTTACTGTACTGATATAATAGCTGAGATAATAAACAGAAATTGTCTAAGCCTTCGAACTAGTCATTAGAGATGCTATGATTGCTTTGATAAAAAGAAATAACGGTCTGGTTTTGTAATTAAAAAAATCAAATTGGTACCCAAAGATATCGTCAGTTGCAAAAGAATTGAAATAGAAGTTTCTACCTGTCATTACCACTGAGTGATAATCGCTGCTTTCTCATTAAGACATAGTCGATCTTATTAAGATAGAAACAGAGCAAACAAGGGGTAAAGAGAGAGCATGAAGGCGGTTGTTGACGAGAGTCCTTCTGCGGGTGTGCGAGTCGTCGACGCGTCGCCGCCAATGTATTTTTGCTGCACGAACTCCAGTCGCGCGCACGTGCGCAGAGGTCGAAAGTGCAGGCAGCATAGGCAACGCATCACGTGGCTTCTACACTTGCAAGTTTGCAACAGAGCACGTGAGTTAGAGTTTGTCAAACACAAGCAGGCGCTTGCAGTCATACGTCAACAGGAAGAGTTTACTCAGTGCATGAAAGTGTGCAAGCATCAAAACAAACATTTCGTTTGCAGTTTCAGTGTAGCTTTTTTTTCAGTTTACCCTCGACAACAACGCAGCGTCCAGAGAGTTCGACGCAAGATGTAACTTTGCTAAACTTTTCAAAGGTGAAGGTAGGACTTCGATGCACACAATACTGGACTTACTAAAGTGAACTAAACACACCTTGGTAAGTGGCAGGTCAGCGTTGGTGAAGAGCTCGGCAGTGAGGGCCTGGATGCCCGCATCTCGTTGTTGGAAGCTGACGATATTCACTCTGAAAATGAAAAGTACATCAATAGAACTAGTGCACTCTGGGAGCGCATACCTCCGCCAAGCAAGGCAGCGGCATGATTTTCGTTGTATCAACATCAAAATCTAATCATTTGTGCCTTTAGACAGTATTAACAGTTTCGACAATTTTCTTGGAGATTCGTAGCTTCATAATTTTTGAAGTTTGCTGGCAACAAACATTCTAACAAACACAAGTCAAACACACAAACGGACAGACCGATCATAATGAAACTTTAATCCATTATTTTTTTCAACATTATTAACAATTCCTGCAAATTTCATAAAAATCCATTTATAACTTTTTGAATTATTACGGTAACAAATCTAAAATCACAACACGAACGAACAAACCGATCATCACAAAAATTTGATCATTTACTCTTCAAAATATACCCAACAACTCATGTAAATTTCATAAAAAGCTGTCCATTACTTTTTAAGTTCTGGACTAACAGAAATAGGTAGACAAACAAACAAACAAACAAACGGATGGACAGATCTTCACCAAAAGTTAATCATCTGTTCCTCCTAACATACCTAACAATCCCTGTAAATTTCTTCAAAATCCGTCCATAACTTTTTGAGTTCTCTCGGTGACAGAAAGACAGAATAACAGCCAAAGAGACAGACAGAAAGACAAACCCGACGAAAACATATCTTCCTTGATGGAGGTAATAACATTTTTGAAAGCTGACTGAGCGGAAGCAGGGATAGGGCACTATCTACTAGGTATCGATGAGCTGGCTAGCGTAAATCTTTACAGATTCCACCGTTATGGTAAAGGAACACATGTTCCTATAGTTTTGCTCTACTTACTAGATTGTTCTAGTTCCCTTTACTAGCTTACAGAGATAGTGCGAGTATTGACGTCACTCTGCACAGTAACCGTTTTTCCCAAGGAGAAAACTTCCAACCGTCCTCTATTCTACGTACGTATCCCACATAGGCTGTAAGTTCAAAAAGGCCTACAATTACTGCGACATTGCTCCACAAAGTGCACCTATCCAACATGATCCTAGACATACCAATGACTGGGCTTGGTAGAAGCACTATCACGTTTCTAATGATAGGTCCGCATTACGCGTTCACGACGTTCAACTTCTGAGAGGATGTTCAGCTGACACATCGTTTGACTCTCAAGAGTATCTTAGCTGCCAAGTTCCAGAGGGTGTTCGGTACGACGTGCAAGCTCAAAGTCCGCTCATGGGTTATAGACGTGCGACTGTACGTACAGTCCGAGGAACTGTCGGGCATGGAAGTACTCGAATTGTTTACCACCTGCCAGTCAGCAGACAGACTCTTCCCACCTTGGCAAGGTGGAGCACTCTGCAGCAGGTTAATGACTTCAGGTACACGTAAAGTGTTTCGCCGATTGTGCTAAGTAGAATAATATATGCATACTGTATTTTTATTTTAGAATGCATTTTTTATTCAAATATGAACCCTCACACTCTACAGCCCACTCCCCTCGCTTCAACAACGTAGCAACATAAGCATTAATTGCAAGAAATTTTTCGATTTACTTAAAAAAAACATTCTCCATCTTTCCAAAATTTTAATTCTTAGCAGTGAAACGCTAAATAAAATCAACTGGACAGAGATTGGATAGTTGAAGTAGGTATAATTAGCTTTCTAAAGCTCGGCTATTTTATCGAGAATTAATTTTCGCAACGATAACAGTAGTAGTAGTAGAAGTTTTACTAGCGCTTCAGTGGCACAGTGCCTATATCGCGCCGAACTATTCCTGTGTTAAACCACAGGCACGTGCGCCAACTAGGGCGCGTATTAAATTATCAATGATTTTTGTCTCGGTTTCTCTGCCGGTAGGTCTCAGAGTGGTCAGTGCGCTACTGACAGGAAAAAGGCGCAAGTTGAGCATCTCCAACCCCCGGGCACGGCTGAACACTTTCGCTCGGCTACGCCGCACAGGGAAAAGAAACGAAATACAAGAAGATAGGAGCTAAGCGGGAATAGGTCAGCCACCTCGATCAACAGCCAGACCTCCCGAAACAGAAGGGGAAGTATTGAGAGCCTACCTAACTTTACAAAACTAACCTCGTCAGCAAGAACTGCGGCAAGTTGCAACATCCCCTGCGGAGAAGGCACTCGAGACCCTTGGGTGCGTGATGCCCAAACATATTGTGACAGGGAAAATTTTCACAACGAGTGCATGGTCGAGTAAGTTTGGGTATTATAACGAGACTTTTTAAACCAATGATGATCATTTCATCCCATAACAGCATAGTCACCAAAGGCTGTACAAAATCCTCAAAAAGCACCGGATGCACTAGTACCAATTTTAAACCAAAAAGCAGTGAAAAACTAATTATCGACTCTCTGTGAGCCATTTTTAAAGTCTGCTAAATAAGATACAAAGTGACATTAGCATGACAGGAGATGATAACCGAATGATGCAGTTACGTCGTTGTCAATATAAATCACTTCCTCTATGCACGTGGCTGTTCATAATCAACCGAGATCCCTGGATATATGAACTCAACAATAACCGGTACAAGCTTCTCCGTGCACCTGCTGCTAGCTCAGGTGTGATATTTCCAACGTGGGACACTCGGTCGGACTCTCATTCCCTGTAGGGCATGGGAGGGCAACAGGCGCACTGATCGATACGAATGGCATTTGGATATCAAGTTCGTACACGAACATCAGCTCCACGTAGTCGGCGAAGGAGCAATTGCTTCAAGTTGCAAATAATGAATCGGCACGAAGTTTGAATCGCCCTGGTTGCAATTTTACATACAACACAGCTATTCATTATTGATGACTATGCACCAAAAATGGAAAATACTTGAAATACTTCGGCAATCTTTACATATCGAAGCATCACTCACCGGTGGGGAAGGATGGGGAAGTCCCCAGGGAAGGCGACCTTGTCGCAGTTGATGTGGATGCCGCTGCCCTCCTGAGAGCACAAGCAGGGGATGCGCAGCCGCTCGTCGATGGAGGCGCAGTTGGGCGTTTGGGCCCCGACGGAGGGACAGAGGAGACAGATGGTCACCGCTGCCACTGTGGCCACCGGCAGCGATAGTCCCCACGGCCCCATGCCTGCACAGTCGGGGAATAATATATAATATTATGAGGAAACGGCGCCAACAGTCTCATGGCTGCACAGTCGGCGAATATTATTTAATATTATGAGGAAACAGCTTCTACAGTCCAATGCATCCTTGTCAAGGAATATTAACTTTATAGGTATAATAAGAAAGCAGCCCCAATCATGACAGTCAGGGAAAATACTACATAATCTCAAAAAATAGCCCTCACAGCCAATGCCTGCTGAGTCAAAGAAAAGTTATCGTTATTCCAAGAAACTGCCTCCACAGCTCCGCGTGATGTGAAACATCTAAAAGAATTGCAATAGTTGCTGAAATCTCCCTCATCGGATGTGAAAAAGAGTTACAATGAGAAACGCAGTATGTACTGTATATCCTAGGCATCCACCAAAGTTATAACTCCTAGTTTGACCACAATTATGATGCCGCTCCAAATACCAGACTAGAAGAGTTCCGTCAATTCGCTTGCGTCTGAGCAGTGCGATTAATAGACTCATACTGACGAAATATTTAACGAAAAAAATCACCCTTTGATTTGACTAGCAATCGTTGTTCATACGCCAAGTTTTAATCACAAAGAATATACCTGCAGGTAGATTAAATTAGAGTGGATAGGCGGCAGTAGACGAACTAAGAGGCCCATTCCCAAAGAGACACCGGAACTTACGTGCTACTCGCGCTTTCGAAACATGAACAACGGCTCTGACCACGAGAAAAAATGAGCCTATGAGCATGCAAATAAAGTAAGACAATAAACATGTAAACAGAAAAATAAGCAACTGTTTTCATTACAGAATTTGAGAAGAGAAATAGCCCCGCGATCCCGTGGCTGCAGTCACCGTAAGTTGTATTTTATTAGTTGCACCGTCTCATTCTTCGGTACTGTATGACCTTTCACGGCTGCGTTTTTATCCGTTTACTGGAATTTTACAGCTTCAAATTAAACTTCCATGTTAATACTTTTTGAGGCCCATGTCATTCTCGAGTTCTACTGTTCGACATTACTATTTAGTTTTTGAGCACTGTGTAGTTAGATCTCAAGGCACTTGTGAAATATTTTTTTTATATATTTTTGAACATATTACGCGAATGGAATGGTTACAACCGTCGAAATTCACTACTTCCTGAGATATTGATGTTTCTAATACGATGCGCACAACGCGGTGGATACACATTCGCACACGCGCACGTAATTGAACACACTCATGCAGTAGTAGCAGCAGGGCGCGGTCAGGTGTATTTTGCAACATTATTTTCATAAAATGAATTGCTATTGGTAAGACCAAGTGATTTTGGAAGCCGCGAAGTGAGCTTGATAAAACCAATTACTTTTTTAAGACGAACTGCTGTTGGTAAGACGAAGTGATATTGGAAAGATGAAGTGATATCCGGAAGACGATGAGATTTTAGTAAGACGAAGCGATATGGTGAGGTCCAAACGCGTTTTGCTTAAACCAGACAAGGTTCGGTAAGAGAAGCATACTTTAGTCTTCACGTATGCAGCGAAAAGCATTAGTATAATAAATAATAAAAACACAATTTTCTTTCATTTACTGACAGAAAAACGACCAAGGAGAATACAAGCGTATGGCGTTGCTATAGACACTCTACGCTAATGCTCTCAACTTGGCTGTAGTTATACGTACAGGAAGTCTTCGTTATAAGTAAGGCTTGTTTTATATGAGTTTCGATGTAGGCTCCAAATTTTTAGTATCAGGTAGTCATCAGAAGTACCTTCGTTTTCATTATTGTCCTCAGCCCGGCAACACTCTCGCGTACTTCGTCTTCTTGTACGCACTATCTGGTCTTGTTAATTAAGTTTACATCACTTAGCTAAACTTTATCAGTGATGAAGTGCAAGGTGAATTTTCACTTAAAGTTTCCTTTTCTTTCCCATTTAACTGTCTGTGAATCATTATAAATAAAGTAGAATTTCTCCAAACTTCGTTTTCTTTCCAAAGCATCGCAAAGCATGATGCAAAGCAGAATTCGACGATTCGTTACAGAACTTAAGGTCCCGTGTTAACCCCTTGTACTCGATATATATCATCCCGTCCCTACACTGCTCTATGACTTTTGACGAGGACTTCCTCTACTAGTTATTCTATTTCCCCTAATTAGAACAAATTTACCTTCAACACCGAGAGCAATATTTGCAGCAGCCCAGTCAACCAAAACTCCTCATACACAAGCCGTACACACCGCGCTCGGCAGGAGAGGCGGCGGCGGATGTGGGCTACACCACAGCCGCCTCATCGCCGCACTAAAGACCATTGCATGCTAAGTTTCACTTTCATTGCCTGTCTAAAGGAAAATACCATCACTGTAATGAAACCAAGAGCGGCTGCCTGCAGCGTCAGTGCGCTGATGCCCAGCGGAAGGTAAATTTGACAGCGGCAGTTTCTACAGCGACGGGAAAGTTCCGCGCGGAACATTGGAAACAGCTTTTTTTTAACAACAGCTGATCTCCTAACATACGATATTACTATTACTCTCCGTAATATTATTATCCTTATTGTAGCCATATTTTTACCACATATATTAAACCTATCCGTTACCAATTTTTTTCAGTCGCTTGAGCGCCGAGGCGAGACAAATTTGGACCGCCCACTAAAAATGCTTATAATTCATCAATATATAAAAAAAACGAATGGGCGAGATTAGCTTTATTGGTAATTAAATTTGAATATAAGAAAATTTCACCGGAATGTACAGGGCGAATGCTCCAGCTGCACATCTACAGCAGTTGTCATATACTTTCACGTTAACTGCAGAAGCTATAGGCAACTTCACAGTGTCACTGCACTGATAGTTGCAGCAGAGGATGGTTGGAATGGGTCAGACTTCAATAATAAAGCCTACTCTTCTTCTTGATATATTTAGGCTAATCAATTAGGCTGTACACTAAACTAGGACAACGATTATGCATTAAATATGACAGCGAACTACATCTATAGCAGCGATAGTGTCAATGCTTCTGCTATTACTACAAACTGTATTTTGTAAATTTAGATCATGATCATTTACTTCAACGAGCTGAATATATTATTCTTTCTATTTTTCATATCTAGCCTTGTTTCTATCTATCAGTATTCATTTCAATAGCTCTTTTTCGTAAAGAAATCTACGAATGCACACCATTTAATCAGTGAGGAGAATGTGTGCCACATTATCTTAGTCCTTGCTTGCTAGTGGGCGACTAACGATGCACACCTAGCTGCTGCTGCTGTGATGCTGCCTGACGTCGATCCAGATGCGCGCGCTTAGAGAAATTTTATGACCGAATATTTTTCTAAAATAGTGATATTTATCAGGATTGTTGGCTATACTGTGCAGGTATCTTGGAATTTTATTGATGCACAGGATAAATTTTGAAAAGTCACTGAAGTTTGGGAACTGAAAATCACTGAGCGTAGAACAGTGAATGAAAAACAGTAGGGCGGTACGATTTCGTCTCGCCTTGGAGCAGATAGGGTTAAATGTGTGAAGCTTAAATCCACCCAGCAATCACACTTTAATTAATCGCATAGTACAGGCGAGAGTGGTAAACGCATGGATGCCTCTACATTGCCTAAGTAACCGAGGGAACTCCGCATCCATTAGGAACAGACAGTCGCAAACCCACCACAAACACATGTACACAAGCCACAGTGAGTTGTAAGGTGGGGATATTATCATAAGCCACGACTGAGGAACGAGCTATGAATAAAAAAAAAATAAAAAAAAAGGAGTCTGAGGAGGCAAGTAAAAAAAAAATCCCCAAAGCGTAGCTACGACTACGATAAGCTACACTGTAAAACAATCACTAAACAGAACGGGCTTTTTAAGATTTTTGCTACTTTCATTGGTCTCGTAAATTACGGAATTCCATTTTTTTGTTTCACTTTAAATGAATCAGTAAAATGAGGACTATTTTCAAAAATTATAGATCCACGATAAAATAACAGAGCAGTTCTCTTTAAAAATTTACGGAACAAGTGTCGCTGTTACATGATTTTCTTGACGTCTCACGGACAATGTTGCACACCAGTAGCAATAATTGCGTGCAGCTAGCGAATGAGATTTCGGTTTATGGCGAGCTGGTGTACCATCGAACGATATACAAGTTGGCAGTCAAACCTTATTTGACTCCATACTCGCAACTACTAGATATATTAACATTTTTGACGCGTTGTGAAGGAAATTACAGTGTAGAGTGGTGGATGAAACGTTATTTGGTATCAACTGCTTTCATCACCACATGTTCTGCAGCTCGCTGCTGCAGAGTGTAGTATCGACAGTAAACTGTGTTGATCCTGGCGTCGTGTTATACGGGGCCACACTCTACAGTCCCGTACTCAACTTATGTACGTCCGCTCATGCAGTTGAACGTGGGGCGGAATAGCATGGTCCCCAGCATTAGGGAGGGAAGTCGTTGCAACGTACGTGCAGTTGTTAAATATTGGCACGCGGCCCCAACATTGAGTGCAAAATACCATTATTGGTATTCTTATTTAAATATCAATATCTCATGGCTTGGAAGTGAGAAACAGCTTGATAAATTTCTAAGTTTTTCACGAAGTCTCCCCAAAAACGGTAAGCATATTCGCTTATCGTTTTATAACAATCTTAGGCTGTAGGTAGGTGACAAAAATTACAATTGTTCGACTAAATTCAACAAAATCATACAAGGATACGATAACTATAAAATTTAACTATGCATGAAACACTTTTGGTCTTAAGTGTTAACAATTTAGTATTACACTCAACAATTGTTCTTTAAATAACACACTGGTTGTTAGTAAGTGTTGGCAACTGTGTTGTATAACAGTTAGACATCTTGTTGGGAGTAGTTCATCAAATGGTACTTGCAATATTTAAGTTACCCAAAGAAAATATATACCCATTCTCAAGACCAGAATAGTATATTCGCATTTGGGTTTCACTGCCTTTCCGTGGAGGCCCGAGAGTGGAATTTTTAATAGTTATTATAATATTATCAGCAGTTTCGAACGACTGAGAACGTCAGCTGAAATTTTCACAAAAAATTCTGAATAAATCGACAAAATGCCATAAAATTTGCCGCTCCACATCGAATACAAAACTATGTATTGTGTGGCTAATATATGTGAGATAAAATAATCTCAATAGGCAAAACACTACGAACACGTATTGTGAGTCACATAACCTGAAAGTAAACTTTTTTTTTATCTACAAATGGACACAAGACCATTATGCAGGCAGGTAGCAGCTCGACTCCAGTCACCAGAGCATTGCGTGCGAGTCGTACTGCCAGCACAGAGACTTTCTAAGGTCCCAGCAGCAGAGGAGGCGAGTGGTTAAATAACTTTCAAATACATCTGTAATTACTTCCAGCCGAGCTGTAAGACGCTGCGTGTAGTAGAGTCAACGCCCTGCCTAGCTCCATGCATGGATGAACCAAAGTAGATTTCACTTTTCATAAGGGAAACGAAGGAGAAGAAGAACTGTTGAAATGGAGGGTGGCGTCGCGATGGCCCGCCACACAAAATTACTGAAATCAGGTACTTTCCAAGAGCGCAGCTCATTCCACCTGGCAATTCTCTTACAAGGAAACGAGGTGATTTCAGTAACACGATTTCCTAAATCAAAGTGAAACTCTCAGATCTGTCGCAATGTTTATTGCTCAAGGGATGTCGGAAACCTGAGAAATGCACTGCCGGCTCTGCTTCTTGATAGCAGATCATCTCCTAAATTATAAGCTTGCGCTGCTTATAAATGAAAGTAATATGAACGGGAGTAATTTAGGGGCCCTGCGTCCCGCTACTGCACAATGGAACAAATTTCGCGTAGCACTGCCGAGCTGAGGGGGATGCATGGCAGATCGGAGGTACTCTACACCAAGTGTAAGTGAATCCTCAAAAAATTAAATTCGTAAAATGTTTGAAGATTTCACCGAGTTATATGGTGGTCCGTTCATGCCCACACCTGCAGTGCTGAGCAACTTCTATAGAGCCTAATATCAACTGCTATCGGAACTTCTAAAGGCTAAATCTAATCATCGGCATAAGTCTAGTTCCAAAATGTGAAATAAACCGCATCTAGCTTGACTACAATCGCGAGGTGCAAACCTCTCAACACAGAATGTTTGCTCAAGAGCTTACCGAATCGAAAGAAAGACAAACTGTGTACAAATAGCTGATCCAATAGCGTAATTTTTGGGTGTCACCGTGACGCAACCTTCCTCCGTAGGATGAGTTGCCAAGCTGTTGCTCTCCACCAGAGCAAATGAACGACGTCGCCTGAGCGCGAAGATCCTCAACCGCAGCCGGCGATCACTGGCCAGACAGACCCGCCGTGAAGCTCTTCGCGCGGCGGATCGTCTGCACCACGTATTAATCTGGTGATGTGAAACACTCCAGAGGCTCTATCGCTGAGGATCGAGCATTGCACCCTCACCCTATCACCAACTGTTTAAGTTTCGAGCAGCGTATGTATATGCGCAACCGGACAAAGTACCGGCAAACAACAGCGACGTTCTGACACTAATAGTCCATTAGTGATGGGCCTCTGTAAGAACTTCGCCGAAAGCTCTTAAGTTCGAGAAATCATCACTAAATGAGCTGGGATCACACCATAGTCAAGTGACTGAGCTATCTCAGCTTACCGTTTGCATATTTTGTTGTACTCTCGTGGACACAGGCATGCGTCAACCAAAAATGTATTAAAATATTAATATCGTAATCGACACACACACACAAAGAAAGTGAAAATATAACTTTTTCTATATAAAGCAATTTGTTATGTTTCCCGACTAGAAGCTTCAATCGGTTACATTACAACCTGTCCACTAAAGTGGTCTGCTTCTGGGGAATGCGGCCACAGTTATATTAAGGAGGTGTTAATAGCTGATAGAAAGTTTCGAGTTTTTTAATTACTGAGGACGTCAAGCCAGCCTCTCTACCAGCAAACTTAGCCTTTGTGTCAGAAGCAGATTTGCTGGAATACAGGCGGCGGTGTGGAGCCAACAGTTATATAGCTTTCTCATGGGTATCAAACCAAAAGGAACTCAACGGGTGATTCAAGGAAAAGCGGATCTTCCAACAGTAAAGTAACCTAGCTGTCAGGTGGAGCTAACCTCTCGAAGGTGGAACTCTTCAGTGGGTCCTTCAGAGGGGAGATTACGATTGGGCTGCCCATACTCGAGAGGGGCAACAATGGCCTGAATTTCGCCGTTGTCCAAAGTTTAGGTCGTCTTAGAGGTGCAGGCGTAGCGTGAATAATTGCTGCGCTCGTACTTTTAGTTGGTCGCTGTTTTGTATACTTGTTGGAGACTTAATTTCTGTCCCCTTACGCTGTGTTCTGAAATACTTCGAAATGCATCCAAAGACCTGAAGCTTCGTTCGAATCCAACCCATCAGCTTTAGGATACAGCAAAAAATTGGAAAGTCGTTGAGCACTTAACAGAAGATCAACCTGCTCACAATATTAGCAGTAGAGTAAGTTTACTCACCACTGTGGCCATAGGACTTCGGCTGGAACTCAGAGAACATTGCGCTTTCCTGCTGTTCGAACAGACACCGCGGCGCATTTAAACACGGAGCTGAGGCAACTCGTTCATCTACATTAACGTGTCATACCGCATACGAGTTGCCATACGAGTTCTGCAACCTAAAAACGAGCGAATTCTCTTGCAAAAGCACGATCTACCCCAATATGATTATATATGGTTGCGTGATGTAGTTAAGATGTGGGCGCTCAGCCCTGCTACTCTTGTATCGCTAAATTTAGAGTTTAGGGACATACGGACAAATGTTGGGACACCGGGTGCAGCTGCTGCTGGGCTGTACGCGACCACACAGAAGAAGTCCTGACAGGAATCGGAACATTTGTCATGGGGTTTTGAATTCCTTAAGTACCGAATTGAGAGCTCTGAAGCATACACCCTGGCCACACGTAGAATTATGGAGCAATAGTCGTACTGCTGATGCGCTGCAGCCACCGTGCGGCGTAACTTTAATTGCACAGACACCTATGTTAGGGAGCTATGAACTTTTGAAGTTCAGAACAGCATAGGAAGAAGCCGATTAGTATAGAAACGTTCCAACTGTCTTCAAATATAATTAGTTCACTGTCTTACGGAACTGCTAGTACTATTCTCTACTCATTTCTTGAGTGATCTGCACTATGTTACGATTTAAATAAAGCTTACTGTTTTTATCAGTACGGATTGAGCAGAGTACATGGAACCTTAGAGTAGGTCTGAGGTACCCATGACTTTTAGAATATGGCAAGTGACTGAATTAATACTGTATCTATATGATGATAATGAGATGCACTTTTCACAGAACGCATGCTGAAAACCACCATATTTTAAGTCGGTTTTAATAACACAAAACGTTTATCGCCAATAGGCATCGAAGCAACACTACAAAATGACAAACTACAAGGATAACTGACTAAGACGGGGCGATAGAAATTTCGTTCGGCTATGGTAACCTGAGTCTTTGAGTAATGAGCTTGAAAACAGACCATGTGCGGTACTGTGCTGAATCAGTAGCTATTTGACAGTACTGTAAATATTCCCATTGGAGGTTATGCAGAAAAATATAACACGGTAAGCAGATACATTGTTTGCCATATATCCTATTATTATAAATTACACAATTACCATAACATCAAATAAATGAATATGGATAAAGTATTGCGGGCGTAAATATTAACTACAAACATTACTGTGCCACGATGGTATACAATTTTTTGTTCGTTTTTGTAGCTAGTTTCCAAATATGCGGACGATAATGGTTCACTGGACTTCGCGGAGCAGAAAAAATCCTGATTGAAACCTGCCTCTATTAGTTAAGGCAACCGACGGGGGTTGCCAGACCCCAGGCTTCCCACCATTAGCTCCTCTCCCACCGCCTGCTGCCGAGGACCGCCGAGTTCGACAGAAAATTTGCACTGCGGATGAACGAACCTTAAAGAATCGGAACGCCGAGGAGGACGACTCAAAAATTACCCGAGACAAAGAACAGGAACGCACACGGCAATGCAGGTTCTCGTTACAAAATCCTTACAAAAGAATAGGAAATTCGCGTGTCTCTGAAGAACGTCCTGAAGTTTGTCGAGAGTCGGAACCACGGCGTTGCTGCTGCATGACGACATACGTGCAGGCTGCTTTGTTCCAGTATTGGATAATGACATAAAAGATATGTTGCAATGCTTTCAATTCAACATAATGTTCTTTATGTACTGCGGCGGTGATCTTCGTAAGGTTTTGTCCTTATCTTGCAGACAAGGCGGAATTCTTTTATGAATATAGAGAGAGCAGTGAAACAAAACTTCAATGGTTATAACTCATTTAGTGTAAGCGCAGCTAACGCGTTGGCTTAAATTAAGAAGAATAGAAAGAAACAATTCTACAGAGCACTATTATAATCAATAATTCGGCGACTGGACGAACAAAACCTGCAAGTGCGATTAGCTCTAACTCATTTTTTAAGAAACTAAATTACACTGGAGACATGACACTCCATAAAAAGCAACCTCAAGTACTTCTTCCACGACGACCCTGACACAGCTTCGTAGCAGAAACTAATAGCACGCGTAGATTGTATGACCGCGGCTCTGTGGTGATTCCACCGATAAAAGGACTTAATGTATAACGCTTATCTTCCCAAGTGACGAGACAAATTTTAAACGGGTCGGCTGCTGAGGGCACTATCATGTAACATGGCCATCGCGCCCCAGGTGTCGTTCCAGTGTGACCGGTACTGGGCTGCGCTTGCACGGTCATGTATACACGTCCTGACTGTAGCTCCCCCAGTAAAGACGATCCACCAGTCACTGTATACATAGAAGATTCACTTATATCTTAAGAGTCTACTTCATACAGCTTCCAACTTGAAACTTCTCTTAAGCTGTATTCTGTATTTTGTTACTGAAAGTGTTTTCAAAGTAATAGTTTTGTCTACACCGCCCTTCTTTAGAACTGATTATTCAAGAGCAGGCATATCATATTATTGCAAAAGTCAGCTTTAAGTTACTCTGTGAGGAAAAAGGAAAATATAAAGGATTCCTATATAGCAAGAGAAGACTTTGAGACTGTCTGCTCGGTACCATGACTTCGGTGGAAAATCAAGAGGATCTCCTTCTTCAGAGAGAGAAAAAAAATGCTCAATTAAAATATGGTATTTAGGCATCAGATAACTATATGTGTATGTGATATTTACGATATGACGTTTCTTGGTGAGTTAAGTTACGTAACTCTGGGTGCAGCTGACCTCATCACCCTGTACGGTGGCCCGTACGTGGGCCCATCCCGTCCAGCACTGCTTATGGTCATTTGGCACAGCCGGGCACTTCCAGCCACTTGGGGGGCAACCAGATAAGTGAAATGATCCGAAGACGCAGTCCTCCAGCCATTCCATTTATAGAAGCCAAGCGGCAATTGCCCAATTCAGTCTGCTACGTACTGCACAGAACCACCGCTAACGGAACTACCAGTATTTGGATGCTATGCACCAGGTACCATGAGAAAGACAGCGCTGAATATGCCAATGCATATTTTGGGTCAGTATATAAGGACAAAATAGACTCAAAGTCTGTGGTCTACAGGAATAACGGTTCTGATTTTTTCAGGTGCATGTATGAATATGAATATTTTTGCAGCCAGTCTGCCGATACAGATAGGCTACTTATTTCACGATGTTGATGAAAACTTCTTGAAGACAAAAATTTTTAATGTGCCCAAGCTTTCGGCATGAATTTGCTTCAGCCGTCATCAGGGGAATGATGCAGATTGGTTTGGAGTTACATATGTACAAGGACAGGTATCCATGCTCCAAACAAATCTGCAACTTTCCCCTGATGACGGCTGAAGCAAATTCATGCCGAAAGCTTGGGCACAAAGATCTTTGTCTTGAAGAAGTTTTCATTAACATCATGGAATAAAAATTACCAAGACGTCCTTTATTTTCAACGATATAGATACTGTTCTACCTGCAGAACTGTCAGTTTATTATAAAAAACTAGTGGACCCGTGCGTGAAGAATTCACGCAATAACCTATACGTTTGCCTAATGCCTATAGCCCGGTGCGGAATCTCCTCTTCTCTTATTTGCTTCCTAATTTTCTTATTTTCTTCATTGATCCTTTGTCGTGCTGTCATCCTTAGGTCTTCTATGTATATAGACAGGCAGAAGTAACGTCTTGAGTAAAACACTTTAACAAACTTAAACAAAATAGCAGCTTATATACAATGTGTTCGCTCGGTAGCAAAGATACCGTTGATGCCGTCTTTTCACCTCAAATATCTGTTTTATTTGAGGTGATCAAATTTTGACCTATGAAGAGAAAACTGCTTCGTCTGAGGAAAACAGTAAGCTAGAAGAAATAATTGTCTACTGCCCGTGAAAACTTATGTTTCGTCAGTTTTATTGACAATTGTATCAAAGTGGGAAGAATAGCTCATGCAATCGAAATCATCTGTGGGAAGAAACTACGAATCAAGAAGCATGAGAGTGCCAACGGAAGCTTCAGATATCTTCAGTGCTACTTCGGCAATGCAAGAAGTGCATTCAGGCATAAGGTCGCCCTGTACTTTGCCGTAGATTCGATGTATGGAGAAGCTAATACTCGTACAAATCAGACTAAGCCTGCAATGTCTTCATTGTTGGAATTTCATCTGTCCCTGCTTAAGGTACGTTTGCCATCTTCTGCAACCCGACCGATTTTCTAACGATCACTTTTCAATGGAGCTTGAAAGGACGACCAGAGCTTCCAACCTGGGCTAATTTCAGCCTATCTGTTATGTTAAAGTGTGACAGAAAATGAATAAACTGATGAATAAAACAACAAACAAACAAACCGATAAATACACATCGGTCTTTATTATATTGTAGATATTTTCACGATCCTGCTTAACAAATTTTCTATCTTGTCGTCACGCACCGCCACAATGCAAAAATTGGAGCCCATTAACGGCTGTATTTTTTTTTTAACATCATGCTCTACCTTGAAGGGAATGTCACACCCCTCCCCCCCCAATATATTTTACGTTTGGGTTTCCTGCATCGACATTATACCCGATTAAAGCACACTATCTCACTATCCCGAGAAATGCTGGACGCTCAATAAAGGCGAGCAGCAGCAGCAGCGGCAGGTCCCAAGTCACAGCAGAACAGAACCACAGCCTCGGTATTTCTTACGGACGGAGAGTGCGACGTAAGAAGACGCCTGACGCGGCAGACTGGAGATGAAATATGCAGACACACTCGGCTGCGCGGACCGAGACCTTCCGTTCCAGCCCACAGCTGTAGAAATTCGATTTCTAAGAAGCCAGAAAAAGGCACATTTGGGGAAACTGGACGATTTCACTGAAACCTCGTTAGTGAAACTGTCGACCGAAGCAATTCCGTAATACGGCGAGTTAAGTGAGGCGATCAGTCGGTTAATTTGCGGTCATCAAAGCAAGATTTTCTTAAAAACAACTTGTTAACACTATCTATTAGGTGAATATTGACGATAGCAATCAATAAGTTTAACAAGTGGGCAAACAATCATTGAAATCCGTTAGATAATAGTAGCATTCTTCGTTAAGAAATTCTTGTTGACAATAAGCAATCAAATAATGTAGCTATGCTGCGCACGCATACCACAAATACACTTACGCTGATGTAGGGTGAAAGCCGCCAGATGACACAACGACGCAGTGTGAAGGTGTGACATGTCATTTCATTGCTGAACTAGCGGTGATATCATGATAATCGTCCTGTAACGAGGCCTGCAGTTGTACGTCACTTATTTTACAACGTCATCTGCATGATGACTTCATCTGCTGCCATTAAACCTCTTCGGGAAGAAGCGATTAAGATTAGAGGAAGAGGTTTGAAGCCTTGCATCGCCTGAAAGTTATAATCATTAATTTGAATCAAGGCTTGTCTTCGCTTCTTAAGCTTATAGGTTCGTACGATTTACAGTTTTGCAAACATGTACCAGCGGCACCGATTAGATTTTGTCTCTCCATTACACTGATTATAACTAATTTGAGGTCAAGAAAATAGTTTTAGTCCTGAGCTGTGAACAGTCACATCTATGAATGAGACGAGACTGTTAAATTAAAGGGGCAAATTATTAAACCTGAGCCGTTATGGCAATGAATTTGTGCCCGCGTCTGTACACTTACGATACCCTCAAGTTTACGAAGCGATTGAGAAGCCAGATAGCATTTTCTAAAAGATATTTATTTTTCAGTCTTTGCACGCAGTATGTATTCATAACCTCAATACGGTACACAAACATGAGAACGTTGTGCATCGTGTAGTGAAGTTAAAACTAACTCTCAGGGTCGAATGCAACAGATACTCAAGTAAAATTGTTTTTGGGATTTATGTTGAACCGTATAACTCTGAAGTTTAGCAATATAGTGTTACATAAACAAAGCTTGATAGCGTGGCAACGTGTTTGCGTAGAAATGGACACCCACATAAGTATATTTGATATTTTCCTGAGCTATAATTCGTAAACTATTTTTAGCTTTACTTTACAAGACTTTTACGTGACAAGTGACGCAAACATACCTAGAGACCTTTTTTTTGCGTTTATTGCAGTTGAAACGCAACTGCTTCATGCGCAACTGTAACTGCGGCATGGCACTTGAAGTGAGTTCTCAGCAAATAAGTTGAAGCGTTAGTGGCAGCATTACGGGAGTATTTCGGCCAAACACAAGAATAGAAATGATAATAACTTGTGTATACGGAACAGGAGCACCGCACACCAAAGTTGCGCCACGGTTGCGCTAGCGCGCGTCCATCGTCGGCCGATTGCGTTTGGACATCGCGCGCGCATGACAAACAAAAGTGAAGGTGCGCAGTGCACGTAAGCAGTGCAGCGGTGCAGGCGTGGTCAGTCCCGTAACGCAGGGTGCCGGTAATGAGAGTTTACAAGTTCATGAATAATAAGAATGTCTTAATTAATTAAACGATTAACGAAAAGTAGACGTATTGTAAACTAAAAAAATTAGTTTTAAAGAGAAAGGAAGAATACAGAAAATGCTGAGAAATTCAGGAACGAAGTACAATATCCGTGAGCATTCTATGCAAAGGACCTCGATCAAACGATCGATTCTTACAAGGTAAATATTTTCGAGCTGCGACATGCACTTTATTTCCTTCTCATTTTCATTCTTCTGCAAGAACCGTAGGTAATATATATGCAGGAGGTAGTGAGAGTTGAAAAAAAAGACAAATCTGCTGTCTACAAAATAACATTCACTATAAACATCTGTGCTATAAGATACGTACAAACAAGACACCTCACTGATTTTCTGCGACCATCGAACCGATTCCAAAAATAAAACTAGCACGCCTCGGTGGCGTAAGACCATCACCCGCAGTAAGGGGCAAATTCAACGGTTCTTTTTATAGACGAGTTGAGCGCACAGCCCCCCCCCCCTCCCATCCCTCTTCAATAATAATATAGGAAAAAATAGAACGCCCCATGCTCCAGACGATCTGCCGCGGTGGAGGAAATTCAACGCCGTCATTTTTTATGGCCAGCTATATCGAGTTTTTTGGCATGGATCATATCTAGGTCAACCCACCAAACTCCCTACAAAAAATTATGAAGATTACTTGCAGGGATGAGACCTGTAATACAGCAAAACGAAAACATAATAACTGTATTCGCGGGTGATAATTATCTGCAAGAAACTGTCATAACTGTCAGGATTTTATTTACAGATTAATTAGGAAACTGTCTGCTGTTTTGCTAGAGCACGATTAAAGACGCATAAAATGTTTATAAACGACGCTAGAGCATGAGCATTCATTCACTTATTATATAGCAGAAGCAGTTACAAGTGATGCGATGGCAGACGATTCGACACAATTGCTGAAATGCTTTCCTCACGATGACGCGTCTAAAATTTGCAACAAAAACTTCGCTGACAAAAAGACTTAAAATTGTTTCATACAATATAGAATGGAATAACAGACAGAAGTTTTCCTTGGCTAAAAAGTAAACAGTTTCTGCGGTTTATCGCAATTAAAAAAAAAGCGAATTAAGAGGTGAGTGGGGAGAGAATGTACGACGGTATAAAAGATCGACTAAAGACTATGTTGTAATGAATGGTAAACAGTTCAGCAGTGAATGATATACTATATATATATACTCGTATTACCTTTCATTGTTGACTGCTACGTATATCAGGTAGGAAATCAGAAACGTTTAGGAACAGCACAGACATCTACAGCTAAGGCAAAGGTATACTTGGTGTACCAGAAACTTGACAAATTTTCTCGCAGGCACACCGAATTTTGTATAGACAGATGCATATGTTGTCTTTTAGCGCAAATTAGTAGACAGCCACAAAAAAGTTGGATAACAGTCTAGCACAATTTGGAACAGCTGATTGCGTATCTGCTAGAGGACAACGATACAGCAGAGCTCAGAGCGCACACAGGCGATTGCGCAGAGATAAACACATGCAGAGTAAAGGAGACGAATGCGTGGAGAGGTCGAGGTCTGGGTGGACCGAGTCCTAGATACGCTAAGGAATCCCTGGACTGCAAAGGAGACGCAGGAGGTACGAAGAGCGAAAGATAGAAAGAAGACATGCAATGTTATGGAAGAACGTATAATTACTGAGCTAACGTATGAGTAGTAATTAATTCAACCGCGACTATAAACATGTCACTAAGCAAAAGAGAGCAAAGCCTATACGGTAAGTATATAACCAACTTGGTAGTGACACACACGCGCGCAGCTCTGTCGGTGAGCAGTGCTATAAAGAGTATCGTGCGCTGTTTATATGCGGGGTGACAAAAAACGTGTAGCACCTGCAGACCTGGATACTAGCATATGGCACATACAGCTGAGCAGATTATAAATGAGCACAGACGCATCGTCTTGGGGAAAAAAACGCCGACTGACCACCTGGCGAGTGTCATCAGCCAACAGAGTATAGCATGTTGTTGGAGATCCATAGAGCACTGGGCAGCTTTGTGACGGACTGCAGAGATTGCAGTCAAAACAGCAATAATACGAGGCCCTGAGTGCGTAGTGACCTAATGCTGCACTCCAACAGAACAGACCTCCACCAAGCAACATGGTGCTAAAAGAAACAATGGTAGACACACAAGCGGATCGTCGAAAAAATTGATTCAATTGTTCCTCTTCTCATTTCTAATAGTTCTTGTAATTTCATGAAGGTCCGCTTATGACTTTTTGAGTTCTGATACTAACAGACAGAGACAAATAAACTCAGGTAAAATATAACCTAACTGGTGGAAGTTATACTCCTGATATCGATTTCAGAGAATTTGAATAAGTAAAATATTTGCTGTTAATGCTAAGATATATACAGTGAAGTGACTGACTGTGTTGACAATACAAACAGTAAATTCTTAACAAAAATTAATAATTCATTGATCGCGTGGCTGCCAAACTTTATTTTCCACTTTTCAAGCGTTGAAGATTTGCAATAAGTGTACAAGGACGACCCTTTCCTTTCCAGTGACTGGCCCCCGGCGATATCAATGTCCGCTCTTGGAAAATAGGAGTCAAGAATATTTGGCACAGAGATCGTTGTTTTCTGACCCACGGTATAATGCCACTTTGTGCACACAAATGTTGCTCGTCACTTCTTTACAAAAGTATCTATGTTGGCGAAGCGGGGTAGACCACACGTAAAAGTCAGAGATGTGACATCACAGAGCGAGCCACGAACAGAACCTCGGACAACATACGCAACAGTCAGAAGATATAACAAAGCAGAGTTTCAAAAATCAGAGAAATACATATACGCTATAGTTAGCGAATAGAACAACAGGGTAATAAGCTGCAGACAATACGCAACACTGCCTGTGAATATGGCGGCAGTGGACGGGGTTGGGACAATGGCTGCGATAGGAAATACTGAGGCGAGCCGTGACGCTGTGGCGTGCTGCGTCAAGTGGACGATACTTACGCTTCTGCTCGTTAGGCTCGGCAGCGCAAGACGTCATTTCACGCATGAAGAATGTGAAGGAGAGCAAGGCAAGAGCTGGTAACGCGTGCAACGAGAGAATGCGAGCTTATGAGTGCGTGCTCTGAGCTGCACACAGTCACTCACTGCACGTCCATAATGCTCCAGGAGAGAAAAAAAATGATAGAAATTAACACCAATAAAATGTTACGTGAATACCGCACAAAATTAGCGTAACATGACGTAATGGTGGAGGTAAACAGTAAGACACAAAAGGAACGGTAAAAAATTTAACTCTTTCATAAAATTTGTGCAAGATTATAAACTCTATTGCGGTATAGAGCCGGAGGGACGAGAGAGAATAAGAAATAATTTAAAAAGATTACAATACAAGCGCGATATGAATTTAGTATATTCCAGTGACTGGGAGGCGGCAGTCGACAGGCAAGGGAAAAAGAATTTGTAAGCAAGATATGCATTAGTGAGTCATATAACGGGCTCTGTTATGGTGAAAGACGTAAGCCTTGCAGCCTCTCTTGCAGACGCTACGGCATTTTCAGATGCCGCATCAACGTCTTGATTATCAAAACCAGTGCGTTGTTTCTTTCTCTGGATATTTGGACGCATATTTAACAACCCGTCTGAAGTTAATGATAGTATTTTATTTACGACTGAACTGAACTCTAGGTGAGCTCCAGTGACTACAATGATACTGACTTCTATAAGCTTCTTTTAGAACCTCATAGCAAGAGCGGAATTTTCGTAGAAAGGGTTAATTAGGAAGGTGTACATACAGTGCTGTACCAAGCAGTTCAGAAACTGAACGTCAAAAAGCTAACCATCCCAAGATTACCTCCTGTACTCCTAATTTACCTCTCGAGGGGCAAAGATCTACAAACTCAATTCAATTTTTACAAGCCTTACGTTCAATGGAGATTTATATGGACTTTATAACTAAGCGCAATATCACAAATTCACTGTAATTACAGCTTCGTCTGTACGGTTTCCTCTGGTATCTCTCAACGGAGGGTGAACACAAATTACAAAGAGATTCACTGAACTTGGGGAAGATTATAGGCCTCGAAATATAGTTTAATGTGGTATAAAACAAACGAGGCGTTGAAGGCGTATTGAAGTTGCGCATGAAACTTCAGCACCAGGGCTTCAGCGAACTAAGTGGCGTAGACAACTAACTCCTGCCAATTACAGTACATATTGTGCCATTACACACAAATTCTTTGCTCGAAGTATTTTCAATAGAACTTAGAGCGAGTTACGACCGCCCAGAAAAGAACTTAGTTGAAATTACGTTACAAAATAGGAATTACAGTCTATGCCACAGGGTATTACGCATTGAAGTAAAGAGAATTTTATGAGTAAAGGTTAGCTCTTTGACGGTAATTAGAATAGATAGCTGGCTGTAGACGGACCAACGATTCGTTAGGTAGCTAATTCTCCAAACAAGAGCTGTATGTCCAAAACAAACAGTGTGAAATAAAGAAAAACACTTTTTGAATATATGTATGGCAATAATGTTGATTAACAGTGACAGAAAAGAACAAGACATATAACATGTAGCTAGGTTCAGTAAAGCATTGGACCTTGAACAGAGGGCCACCAGAGATGGGAACAGCAAGTGGAGGAAGAAATAGAAGCACACAGACAAGGGGTAGGGAGGAAAAGAAAGTGGGTCCGGAAAGAATCAAGCAAAGTTAACTCCCCTCATCAACATAGGATAGGTACTGAATGGACACCAACCCATTCCAGACATAGCAAACATAGATCGCTATAATGTTGTAGTACCTATTCAATTCAGGCCATACGCGCAGTGAATGTTTCACCTGGTGATGAGTGCGTTGCCTAACCTTCACTACGCTATGCACAAAATAAAAAAAATCACTTTCCAACCAACTCGTTGGATAATCCGAGAAAATGACAATAATCAGAGACGGGAGGCAAAAACGACAGGATGACGTCAGCAACTCGGCCAGCAGATGGCGCAGGAAAAACTTCATTGACGACTTTCCCAATTCCAAGGAAATTGGCTGTTGTTGTTGACTGTCACGAGACCGACAGTATTCTGCATGTATCACTTCTGCACCAACGCGAGACGCTATACTTTACAGTTTAGGGTAAATAGCTGCCATTGTTGGGGCTGTCGTAAGGATGTTTTGGTCTGATTTGTGAGAGACACCAGCAATGCTGAGTTCAAATACAGTAACTATTCTTTTTCAGTAAAATTGCCTCTCAACATGTAGACTTACATAACGAACAGCTAAAAGAAAACATAAGAATCTCAAAGTTGCATCAGCTGCAAAGTAAAATAAAAAGGATAAGCATTCCGCATGAGCGTATAAAGTGACTCGCATATCCCTAATAGAATTTTTGGCAAACCCGAAAGCTATTTTAAAATTCTTAGTCACTAGGACGGCCAAGAATCTGTGTAGGAGACAGGTAGTCGGAGCACCATTTATATATACGCTCACTTCATCTGCAACTACACTAACACTAGTGACTAGTTTCCAGTCCGCGACCACTTTATAAATTCCGGCAGCCGCTGAGTGACCAAGAGACAACACTAGCAATACATTAATGCAGAGACGCACACTCGCAGCCCATGGCCACGTGAGTGCAAGAAGACAGGAGGCCTCAGACCTCTTGTGTACTCATGCGGCTGAGTCACAAACAGACGCAAGGGCTCACCTCTGCGCGCACTGATACTTTTACAATGTATTAGGTAAAGGCGATTATTTGAAATGTTACGAGCGTCAGAAGCCAACTTATCAACTCTCTAAAATAGGTACTACATTATTTGGTAGCTTATACTGCAATACATATATTATATACACATAGAGCGTTACTTTTGAGGCCATAGATATGGATATTCAAGTCCCTAGCTGTCGGTATGTCTCCTTCCTTAGCATTTTAACGTTTACGTTCCAAGAACCTTGCGGCGCCCACGCACGCAATGATTAATAAGTTGTTTGAATGGCTTGTCAAAGTCAATCTAAGCTATTCTCACTCGTTTGAATCTTCAGACAAGAGCGCTAGTCTTGCAGCTTTGAATACGTAGTATATATTGCAGGTTTTAACAGCAACCCGATTACGCATGCGATGGCTGGAAACTACATTTTACGGAGCATGCTTGTTTTCGGCCGGCTTGTGAGTAACTGATTCAAGGTTAACGCCGGAAGTTTGATTGAACAGCAAGAAGCAAAGGTCACCTGTTTATAGTTTTCGGACTGGTGGGATTTTCTTAAATCGACTCTAAGGAGCCAGTCGGACGAGACTCAATTCATTACCTGGGGCATCCGTAACTTAACGGTTTCCGGAACGGATATTTCCGTCATTTGCAGTAAATGGGTTAAGCAGATAAGGCATCAGCTGTCGTCGCCAGGTATCGCCTGGAATGCGATGCCAAATGGTATCTTACGAGGTTCTCATCTGCAAACCTTTGTAGAGCACTGGACGTAGCCTACTTCCTACAGAGCGTAAATCAAAGCAGGCAAGTCGAGCGCCACATTGGGTGGAATCCTCTTGCTGAGTGGATTTGCTTCCTACATCGAGAAAAATACACATATTCGTTTTGGTGGGCAGGGAAACACATGGAATGATTTCAGTAAGTACTATAGTAATCGCATTTGGGCATGGGAAATTCTATATCATCTATTGGAAATGATTCGAAAGTAAGCTACACGAGTACGTTTTCAATTGACTACATGGTCCGGCAGCACGTACAGAGTTCTTTAGATACGTAGTTAGCTTAGCAATTGCTAGGCACTTGCGTAATTTACGTGGCTGCACAGCGACAGATTTTGAGTACGTGGCGCTATATTCATTGCGCGTCTCAGAAACGAACACAAGCTTGAGTGAAACAACTTAGGAATGTTGTTGGCTTAGCATCTATTTCTCTATTGATGCTAGAGAACTAGCCTAGCTGTCATCAAACTTTCTTGCAACTCCAAACGAAGTATGACAAGGAATAAAAGGGACCTGAAAGAAGTGCGGCCTCTTTAGTTAAGTGAAATAAATTCTAAAGCAAAGCATTATAATTCTTGCAATATAATCCTAATAGGTTGTACGCGACCGACGGTCCTACACCTCCGCCCACCAAGTAAATAAATGTGAAAGGGACGAGAACGAGAGTGGACCTCCACACTGAATAGTTTGGTGCAAGTTCCTTGCCTATGGTGCTTCCGTGGAATGAGATCAAAAGGAATTTAGCGTCATCCAATAATTTTTGCAGTCAATGTGCTTTTCACTTGATTTTACCATGCTTAGGTCACTTTAAGCAAAAAAAAAAAAACGCTATCCATGTGGTCAATGAATAATATTCATGCTAAGTCAAAGAGCTCAATCTAACGCTCCTTCGCACATGCAACTTAAAGGGAATAACTAAAGGGCTTCCCACTTACAGTCAACCCTGCGCATCGAACTGTTCACCTTTCACGGCTCCGTCCGAGCAACTCTCCACAGGACGCTTCACTGCAGCAACACAAGAGCAGCAGCAGCAGCAGCAGCGGTCACCGTCAGCGCAGCGTAACACAAAACCGTACTTTCCAAGCAACACAAAAATCAGCACATGAATGGTAGGGTGAGCGGTAAACACACAGCCGGAGAGACAATCGGTCAAGACAAAGCAAATGTTGCAAAATTTTTCCCTGCAGAGAATGTATTAACAAGAGAGGCTGGCGCGCCTGTCTCTTTCAAAAGGAAATAACACCAGAAAAACAGCATCCCCAACACTTATGTTGACGGTAATTAAGCATAGGTGTAAAAATTCAATAGCCGAGAAATGGAAATAAAAGATAAAATTAACGATATGCATGACGAAGAAATGAGAGCTGAAGAAAGAAAAACAACAGCAGTGATGGAGGAAATTGAGGTGTCTAGCTCACGACCAAAACAGTACAATACACACCTACCCTAATTAATAGCAGCAGGTGTCCGACCACAAGCAGGTTCGCAAGCAACAGACATGCGTATTAGTTTATAATTTTTCTAGTTAGGGCCTGATGGTGAGGAGTCTCTTTAGCACTGCTCTAGTATAAACATTGCTGCATTAATGTTCATGATCATTAGCCATAAAATAGCTAAACAACTTTGAGAGGTCGTCGCAATTAATGCGGTAAACGATGAACCATAGAGTTACGTTGACAACCAAAGTTCATGATTTTTAGAAAGTTACTAGAAAATGTTCGATAAAGAGATGTTACGCTAAAACTCAACCAGTTGCATAGCAATTGCAATAAAATAATAAAATACTGAAGTGATCGAGCAGCAATTTAACAACTATGAATGCTAACTTAGTAAAAAAGTTCTACATAATATTTTAAAAAAGAATTATCTACGAATTTTATTTGGCTGCCTAGTGTGTCGAATCACAGAGTTGATCAACGTAGAACTGACTAGGGCGAAACTCGGGCTTGAACAAATGGGCAGTCAAAATTAAATTTCTTTACTATTCAGCTCAGGTCTTTAGCATCGGTCGTGATCCTCACTGTAAAAAATGACGGTAGAGAATTCACATCGGCACCCCTTCCGTGTTTGTGTTGTGGTCATGATTCTGTTGTAAGGATTATACAATCCACCCACTGCAGGTTGCTGCAACCTCAATCCCTTAAAATAATAAATAGGAGCGCTTCGAATTTCACTTCAATGTATGCACAAATTTTTCATAGTTGCCTCAATTAACTTAATTAGATTAGTTCTTGCTATAATTACTTAGAATGAAACTGTACTGCCAATTCCGCTTAATCTGTCCGCATCGGGAGCAGCTGATTTGGCCACAACAACCGGCTGGTCATAAAAGGTGAAGTTTGTAACTGCATGAGGCCAGTCTGTGCTAAAATATTATTAATCACATTTTTTGGCCACTGTTATTTTTTGTCTTGTTTGTGATTACGGAGGTAAATTACAGATAAAAACAGCTTACGAGAACTGAGTAGGGAGAAAGTTCATTTTTTATTCAAAATTTGAATGACGTGATGAAATAGAAGAATTTCTAACGCCACCTGCTGGTAACGAGAGCAGCATTACACACAGAAAATGGTTGTTTGCCATTAGGAAAAATTAGTTAACCGCAAACTACCTTGTCGTTTGAATTTGCGTCAATGCACATTGTCGTTTGTGATGAACAACAGATGAACAAGAGCGTTGTGATGAACAACAGTGTCGTTTACGATTAATTATTAATGCTTTGTAGCTAAAATATTACGTCGTTAGTGATAAGAAACCAGGTGTTTTTTTATCGTACAGAACATACTTTTCTGCGAGTAGGAAAATATTTAATTTGAACATATGCTGGCATACTTTAGGGTATATATGGTTCCTAATTTGAAATAGTATAACACGATTAAAAATCACTTCAGTTTGAATGTTTTACGCTTTTATGATAAGCAAATTAATGGCAATGGATTGTCCCGTATAAGAGGAACGTTGTACAAAATGAACGAAGTTACTCCGTTCATATTGCAAAGCGTTTAACTTCGTTCCAGCAGCATTGGTCGCATTAAGCGGCTGGTCGTGTGACTGGTGGTCCTATCAAGCGGAATCGACTGTACAAAGAAGCTGTGGTTAATGCGTGGTTGCTATAACAACAGGCGTAGTTATAATATAGTGCATCTGTTACCTCGGCGCAGTGGAAAAGGATACTGCGAAGAGAGAGCTCCGAACAAAGGACACATGTACTGCATTAAGCTAATTCATAGAAGTAGGTGTCATCTGCTTTCATCGTTTCAAGCTTCAGTCACCTACCTATTCACCTATACGGTTTGAAGCTGATAACCAGTTTGCTTTGTGGGGTTAATGGATTCCACTCAATGTTCATTGCTTTTATCGTCGTCTGCATTTGTTCATTCGAGTATTGAATTCCCGTCTTATAAGTAAATCCTGTACACGAGGGGAAACGAAATGCATGTATTTATATATATTGAATAATCCGACGAGAAGTACATATATAGATTTAGTTACCCACAACGCCAGTTTTTTGCCGTTTCTCAGTTCATCATGAGGGAAGCTCAAAGTTGGTCAAATTTAATTCATTACGATTTTGAGAAAATTTTAGCAGGTTACCGTAGGAAGGTGAAACTATGATACAGAGTTTCCAAAGGTATAAATTACATAAATTACAGATATAAATTGCTAACACTGAAGCTCCCACCTGATGCTGAGAAACAGCGAAACGCGCGTCGGATTCTTCTTCTTTCATCGGATTCTTCAACATCTTAAGTAGTGTTATCTCAAGACGATAACTTCTATATACATGTATATACAAATTTATAACAAAATTGGTCATTATTATCGTGTTTTGATGTGCGTGTCAACGAAGCGATGCTGAGCCAGGAGATAAGAAGAGAACACAAAATTGAGCGTCAAAGATTTGAAGTAACGTGTGTGTCCAAACCAGAGAAAATGGAAGCAGTGAAAGGCTGAGCAGATAGACAGCGAGTGATTGTTGACATTGAATGCAAGTGGCGCAGGAGCTCACGCCCACAGCGAGCGCTGAGGAGACGGGTGCGGCAACACAACAATTGCAGCGTACCGTCACGGAGTATACAGCCCCCCCCCCGTGGGGCCGAGCACCCATGTACACATACGCAAGCAGGACCTACTGATCTCAATAGCGGCAATCATAAGCACTTGTTGCGGTTTAGTGAAATTAATACATCAAAATTTCAACAGTCGTAATTGCCGCTGAAGTTGGAATCTAAGCAAGAAAAATATTGTAGGAATTTTGCCGTTACCGGTGTTACAATCATAACGAACAGACATTTCCATTATTATTCCATTCGTATCACAGTCCTTCACTAACATAGTCTTTAATGATATTCACTGGCGCATTATTGTATTTTTCTGCACGGAGAGAAAATCTGATGCACTTGAGTGAATCAAAATAAGATGAATTTTTATCCCCCAAAACCGAAACACGAAAGGGCATCATAAAGAGAAAGTGCATCATGATGATGCATATAGGGTCCTATGATGCACTTAGTCACGTTGATCCACTTATGTGTTTTGGTTTTGTGACAAAGCCGATGATGCACCTAGATACATCAAAAAACAGGTGAAATTGATGCACCTGAAAAGACGAAATTTCGAATTACAATAGCGATCTGCGTGTTAGTAACAGCGTTTCGTTTCGCACGTCTAATAAAACTACAAGACTTTTGTTCACAATCTTTTTGCGGAAATATGTTATTCTGACTGAAATATTTTTTCTGTCTGCTGCGATGACACACCAAACTACACCATGAAACACTTACGTGCATCCTGTTGCTTTTCTGTGAAACACCTACGCGAATCGAAACTTTAAAGTGTGGTCATTATATTAATACCTCTGCCGTACTAAGCTTCTCGAACACTGAGTGCTATATACTTAGTGAGTGATCTATAAACGATTGTGCAGCCATTAGGGTGACCTGTGGTAGAGCTAGGAACATCTGCGGTGGTTTGGCTCAAGTGATGCGCGGTAAGAAGATAACTTTGGGTTGCCAGCATATTGTAGTGAAACTGGGTGTGGAGAGCACATACCTCCGCGATGTAAGGCCACGGCAACGAAAAATTCAAATTGGTTCTGAAACCATGATTTTCTTTGTATCAACATCAAAACTTAATCATTTATACCTTTCGATAGTATTAACAGCTTCTGTAATTTTCGTGAAGATCCGTTCATAACTTATTGAGTTATTGTGCTAACAAGCACAGTGATAAATGAACCAAGAAACAGATCGTCACGAAAATTTGGTCATTTATTCTTCATAACAGACATAAAAACTCCTGTATATTTCTTGAAAATCCGCCCGTAACTACCTTAGCTATAGCACTAAGAAATAAAAGGCAGACAAACAAACAGTTGAACGAGTTTTCAACAAAAGTTAATCATCTATTGCTGTTAAAATGCCTAACAATCCCTATAAATTTCGTAAGGATCAGTTCATAACTTTTTGAGTAATCTCGGTGACAGACAAACACAAAACAGACAAAGAGGCAAGCAGACAGACAAACAAACACGACAAAAACATAACCTCCTTGGCGAAGGTAAGAAATTTGGAGACACGCTGCTCGCTATAGGATTGTGTTATTGGGAGTTAAGTGTTATAAAATCTACCTATCAATTCTTGAGCAGCATTTAGGGCATGATCTTAGTTTCCTAACAAACCATCCTGTCATAGTGTGTAACCGACAAGCGAAGGCAAGTAGCGTACTGAAAGCTAATGATTTTTTTCCAATTTTAAGAGTAGGGTGCAATAGCCCTAATTGTGTATGAATGGGCTTAGGTAATACAGACAGTGCATTGTCCGTAGAAGAACTGAATGTTTATCAAAGTAGGGTTCCAGTACAAATGCGTATCAAATCAAGTGCTTGCAATGAATTCACGTACTTCTTCGGGGCGCAGTAAGGCATGAATGAACAGAAACAAGTTAATTTCGAGAGTGTAGCATAGTTTTAAACTTTAAAATAGGAAGAAACCGACAATGAACTCTACGCATACATCTAAGCAACATCACCCTACTGCTTCAATCATTTAGCATCTATTCAACCGCTCTAATAGCACTAAGCTCTTCTCAAAAGGCGTCTTTGTAACCAAGGGCATGAAAAGCGAGGAGCAAGCCATGGCTTGATTGTCGTATTGTGCTTAGAGTTCCATGAACTTTTATTCATGAGAAGCATTGAAATTTCCATTTTTCATCTGCTAAGCTCGCATCCGAACACATACGGTAGAGAACAACACTGCATTCGGCATGGTATGACCCTGCGTACCGGCAGACCACAGCCCTGGCAGGAAGCAGCTGCACAGGAGCGACTCGGTATCGCAGATCGCGGTTATTGCTAAGAGTTGCCGGAACCGGCAGTAAGCACGCTGCTACGCTACTACGTTGCTATTGTTGTTATTAAAACTATACGTTAAGGGCATCAAAGGACGGGTAAACCTGAATAGAACACAAACAGCCTCAAGACGGTCGAAAATCTACGAATAATAACAACTGAAAGAAAAGCATTCACGGTGGACTTGCATGCCTGTAGATCCCCATGACCAAATATAGATCCATACAATTACTTCGATGCCTGTACACTGTGTACAGATCAGGGGCTAAACATCGACTGACCTGATGAGCTCGGCATCTAACGTCACGATTGTACACTATACAGTGATGGCCTCAGCCGCAGTTCGTGTGTTTCTCCTAAAGATTTTGAGGGATTGAATAGAGGAATGAAACCACTGCCCCTCACTGTTGACTAAATTGTAAAATGTACAGAGGCAAGCAACGATTCGGCGTAGAGTAATGTCCCATGGCAACAGCTGTAGACAATATAGTGGAGCAATACTTCGGCAGAGGCAGCACGAAGATAACAAAGGCATCTACGGACTGCTTCGTTACTAGCAAAACACTTTACTTGAGCCTAACCCTTTCAGCACCCCGTGAAACTAGGCGCCTAGGCTGTGTCGTAAATATTAGCTTCTAATCAAAAAGGACATCCAACATTCTAAAGAATGAGACCTCTGTAACGCTGTCGTAAATATTTAGAGGCGGAACATGTGGGAAACGCGTTCTAAATCGACTGGTCTTACCCCATTCGGTTTCATGCTCCAGGCAAAGCACCTTCCTACTGCTTCTTGTGTATAGTCAGTGCGAGGCTAGGCTGGAAAACTTCCTGATTGACCAAGGCACTCACTGGAAATAGACGCACACGAGCTTCATGTCGTATTTCCCTTGAGGCTCACATGAGTCTTCCGCTGCTATACTTTGGTCACTCTCGTAATAATAAGCCTTCGCTCACAGACTTGAGGGGCTTACAAAGTTTTCAGTCTACCTTAGCAATTTCGATGGTCGTTACTATAGCGCACGATAATATCTCGCAATAGGGCCCCGGGGGGCAGCTGCCGTAACGCCGCGCAAGAGAAAGGTGCCGCTTGTTTAGCATGGAAGTAGAGCGGAGGCGTCGCCCCCATGCGGGTGCTACAGTGGCCCCCACCTACACCCATCGATCACGTCCCTGTGGGACACGCACGCCCTCTTGGCATCTATCTACTCGCACCAAACACTTTCTTTCCATTGCTAGTGATGTGAGTAGTTGTAATAACGCTCTGGTACGATGTCACTCACGTCGTCAAGTCAACACGACGCAGCCACTTTCGTGCACGTACAGCAACTCAACAAAACAGTGCAGGTCGGTTGAGGAATCTTCCATTTCCGTCGAAGAAACGCCCTAAAAGTTAACAACTTAATTTCTGTTCGCGTAACTATTTCTTGACGGTCTCGCCTACCAAACCTGAGCGACCGCTGGGCAACAGAAGTCCGAAATGCAGTTCATGCAATGCAGTCATGACAAGTGTCATTTGTATACTGAGCAAACTACTGCGATATGTTACATACGTCACTCGACTATCCTTTAAGCTTATTTGCATAAAACGAAGGTTGATTTCATTGCAGTTAATAGCTGTCAGACACAAATGATGACGATGAATGTTACGCTGAAGCCTCCAGATCTGTCGCAAATTTCACAACTCCTACATGAAATCCACTGACAAATATACTATCACTTTACAAATAGCACCGAGTCGCTTTAGTTACTGTACTTTTGCAATGTCGGGTCCGAACTGTGCATTTGCACACTTAGCTTGATGCGAGGATGTGCAGCTGGCGCGTCGCTCCGAACTTCCGATGTAAATTTAAAGTCTGTAGCCTAGGTAGGGCACGATGACCAATGTGCAAGCTTCCCATCCTCGCGTCGCGTCAAGATGAATGCGTAAGGGCGCTTGCCCCACGGTAACATTGCCATGTACTTTGTGACAGAATTGATCGTGCCAATGAGACATTGTTTCGTAAACCGCAGCAACAGAAATCATCAAGACATTAGGATAGCAGCAGGCTGGAGCGGAACGAAATGAGATCATTACTTATTCAGTGACAGGGTGGAAAGTGTGGCGTGTCAGCTACTACCAGAAACAAATTGCATGTCGTAGACGACCGCGCCCCGCTGTCTAATGCGCTGACTCAGCGTTTCGCGTGTGTGGTCCGAAAGGGAAATCCTCGCAGCAGCGATTTCACGCAGCAACTGCAGCGGTCATTGCAGCGATCCATTATGTGCATGAGAAATATTCAGTAATTCAACGGTTGTAACACAAAATTAAGTAATTTTGGTGGAGTAAATAGGACAAAGTTGATCTCAGCTAGCTCTGTAATTCAAAGCATATTGGGGATTCTCACAAAAGAATAGCATTTTGGATAATAAGACACCTATCAATTTCCAAGGTTGGATACATTCTTGTTATTTAACTCTTTACTTATAGATTCATTCCTCCTGCTAGTGGCACGATAGAAATGGGTCTCATGCGCACATTCATTTTTCTGTTACACATCTGAAATCTATATCACTGCCGAATTCCATTAAGTGTCGTATGTTACCAGAGCTCTCGCTACAGTCAGCCTTTCCATAAGCTCTACGAGCTGTTATTCATCACATGGTGCAATCGCGGGTACAATGCAGCGGTTTATTACTCTAGAGATCTTGAAAATTTAATCCTAGCCTCTTTAAAATTATTCCAAATGAAAGGCAATACGTGAGGAATTTTGCCAAGGTCCTCTATACGATCTTAAGAGGTAAAAATACTGCTCAGGTTTGACGAAACGATGGATGGTCTTCTACTCAACGTCGGGAACGTTTTAGCACCTCTTTATATAGTGCACAATGATTGACGACTGTACGGACCTGTTAGGCAAAATAGAAGTAAGAGTCGTGCACGAAAAAAATAAAAATCAAAAACCTACCGAGCACTACGATCCAACACGGCCAACAACTGACTTCTTACGCAACTGTCGAGAGGAAATAACGCGTTATGTAGATCAGCGGCACGAGATGCAATGCAGAGGCAGGCCGTGCATCAGTTGACCGACCAACGTTCTTATGTCAGCTGACCTTTGCAGACTCAGACAAAGAGCGGCAGGCAGCAGCTGAGAAGAAAGGCCGCACTGATAGGCTCCATTGCTGCCGTGTGCGAGTATTTCCAATGGAGCCCGCGCCATCAAGGCTGTCTTGCGCCAAGTTATGGTTAGTTCGAGAAAGTTAGTGGACGAGTTGAGAAATACAATACCTACGGCTAACACCTTGTTGTTGAGATATACGGTACTTTATGTGCAGCGCTACCAAGACAGAAGTTTTACGCAAATGAGAGATATCCCAAACCAAGCGAACTTCAAACCAAATTTTGCACAGCATTTCTCAATTCACTACACAATAATTCAGCGAGGAATGTAAGGAGGAAATAAGAACGACACATTCCAGTTTTCTATCAGCTTTGCAGTTTATCGATTTAATGAGATGACTATTTATTAACGTTACTTATCATGAGATCAAAAACTACAACCACAAATATGTACAGCACTATTTACAGAGTTTGTAGTTACGACTTTTATGTAAGACTGTAGTTTCGTGCTGATAATGAAGTACGAGGCAAGATATAGGAGCACTCTCACGGAATAACTAACCGAGCAAATCAGTAATTGCACAGGGAAAATAAAGTCCAGAAGAAACTATTTTCACGCCATTTTCGGTACAAACAGCACGAACCTTGACTCTTGGAATGACGCCGGCCCACCCGCCTGGACCTGCGCTCGCGCGCCAAGCTCAAGTCTCATTAGTGGTGAATGCGGTCCGAAAGTTTACTCATACAACACTCATTGGAACATCCACTCTTGCTGTCAACGATTTCCCCGATTGTGAAAAACCTTGGAAAATTGCTGAGAGTCTGGCACGCAGGTTCACTGACCAACTCTCCATAGGGTGACCTTTTGGTGCAGGCAATTCATCGTCTCAACAGAGAATAATGCACACGGTGTAGCAGTGATCTTTGGGGCCTGCAGTGGTCACCGAAGGAAATATTTGGCGGTCCTATAGTAATAGTTGGAGCTGGTTAGGATCTATGGGAGAAATAATCATCGGCGATGTAGCAGTGGTCTGTGGGTCCTGCAGTCATCTCTGGGAGAAATAAGTGACGATGCTTCAATAATATTTTGGATTGAGAACAATTGCAATCTGATCCGGTACGCATAACTTAGAACAGATTCGTGATATTTCCGTGATCTCTACTGCCTGTAAAAAACTGAACACAGAGCCACTGGTCAAAGTTTACAGTATATTAACTTGCATATTTATTATTAATTCCTCTCCAACAGCAAAATAGCCCGAAGTGTCCGTAGTGCATTTCTCAGCTGTTGCTTTCCTATAGCGAGTCACACCTCGTATGCAGTTATCCTTCTGTAGCGACCAACAACTACGAGAAAAAATCAACATGTTGCCTTAGATGTACTTTCCACTTAGCTAACTGCCTCAAACGCGCCTCTCATCCAATTGAAAAGCGAGCGTGAATCTTTGTACAGTAAAATAGCAGCAAACTTAAATCAGCTAAAATACTCCTTCTTTGAAACTGAACTTGTCAACCCTTAAGTCATTTCTTGACATTAACAGACAAACAAACAAACAAACAAAGAGAACTTGAAGTTAACAGGAATACATAACACTCACAATCAAAAGACATTCTTAATAAAGAATAAGGACATTGCCGCGCCGGGTATAAGTTGAATTAGGAAAGATTTTAATACTTTCGGTGGTCCTGATTTTTAGAAGGGTTGCATTGGGCCTTTCAACTCGACAAGAGCAGGTATAAGAAACACAGTCAAAAGTAAAGATATCTCCGCTTCTTCAAAAATTTAATTTGTAGAAATAGATAACTCAAATATCATACAGCAGGCGCATAATATGCACGGCAGCAAGTTATAGTGTGTGCTGGCACTTACGTATGGCAGGTACAGGAAAGGGTGGAGCTTGGCAGAAACACTTGTTTCCACGCTAATTATGCCATATATATATTTGATGACGAAAACTGGATATGCAATGTGCTAAGTAGGAATAGAATAGAAAATACTGGTGAAGCAACGTGCTGGATAAGACAGCTTGGTTGAATTATCAGGTTGGTACAAAAGTGATGTCCGATTTCCAGGACAAATTTTTCAAGCCGAATTTAGCTCTTACCCTCTTCTTGTGTTTAATTTGTACCATTTTGTTTGAGATTATCTAACCTTTGCCCATAATTTTCAAAAAACTTTACCCCATATTTGTCCCACACATGGTCACATGAGAGAAAGTTTAAACGACGAATATCATGAAGGTGTTGATGCAAGTGCGGTAGCAAATCTAGCCAAAACACTTTTGAGGTGCATGTAGTGAATGGAAGAAGTTGCAGAAGGGGATTTTCTCGCTTCCGAAGTGGAGAGTCTGATTTAACTTTGAAAGAAAAATGAAAAATATGAAAAAACATGATTCCGCATTATGGAAAGCTTTTGTTTTAGAGAACCCTACCATTACCACTAAGGAATTTGCACACCACCTAAATGTAGCCCATTTCCCCGTGGTAAGCCAACTAAAGCATATTTTTTTGCCCTATCATCCTTTAATCGGACTTTACTTCCGCATAAACCTGATAGAATAATTAATTTCAGACAAGAAGTTACTGATGATCTTTCCCACAATATTCAAGAAATTTGCTGATAGAGGACGCTTGACTCCTGTAACATAGAACATGGTTTTGTACGATTACAACTGGTTTAATACTCAGATCGACTGCTTTAATTATGTAAATCCCAGCCGTGTTGTATCCATGTTATAATTTTCAGACCCAGATTTGTCATTATTAGTACTGAAAGAAGACCGCGTAACAAGTGACTTTTGCATTCGAACCGATGCATTCGAATCGATGTTGCTGCAGTATGAAAATATAATCTGAGTGAACGCAATGTAAGTTAGTTTCGAAAACCAAAATGACTTAGGTAACGCATGTGGCTGCTGGATGTTTATGTCATATCGTGAGGCTTTGAAAGGGTGGAAGCGAGACGCCGAGGTGCGGTGGCATGGAGCTGTTCTCGTAAGATTACGTGCTGCTGGTGGTGCCGTACACGCCGTGTTTTGTGGTAGGTCAGAGGAGGAGACCACAGCACGGCGGGAGGATGTAGCAAGAAGTATAATATTCGATCTATAAGTTGGCTAGTTGGTGAATTGGAATGACGGTGAACTGTACAACTGCTAGAGAATTACGGGGCTTCAGCTTTTCCATTTCAAGAACTTGAAGAATGTAGAGTGAAGGTCTTCCTGTTTCCGCTTGCTCCGAAAGAAAGAAAAAAATCGATGAAACCGTGAACGGAGAGGTTTTCAAACTGAATTTCGAAAAATTTGGAGCTATCAGCAACTGAGTCCAAGAATACACCAAGGATGGAGGGTGTTCGAGTGCCGTGAGCGACAAAATGCAACAGATCAGCACCAAGAAGAACCATGTAGCCTTAGCATAAGCAACAATTGTCGATGTAGTCAAGTTCGCTTAGCTTAATGTACTTCGCCAGGAAAAGTCATGCCGAGGAACATTTCCAGCGAGAATCGCTCTTTCACTTTTGGAGACTGCAGGTGGTGATGCAAAGCCGCGCTTGGAACGTGCGCAATTCCATGGCATTTGCACTACACGCAGAATGTCCGGTGCGTGTGGCAATAAAAGCCGTCCGTATCTACGCTCGCAATGCGGTCAAGGCTGTTCCGTCATTTCCAAGTTTTCCAGTCGAGGGCACGAGCTCTGCAAACCAAATCGCGTCAGGCAAAGTGGACACGCGTAGAGCTGGTCATTGCTGATGGCTCGTGGGGCAGCCGACCTGACATTGTTCTTACGCAAGAAGTGGTCTTACAATACGCAGTACATGATTATCAAGTTTACTTTTGCATACATATGATAGAGTTTGAAATAACTTCCAGTGACTTTAGTATAAGTAGCTGTTCTTCTATCTATGAGGTCAGAGTATGCACACTGAACCGTGATTGGACAAGTAGAACAAACAATTTTCTACACAAAGAAGCACGTGTAACCCGCAACAACGTCAGCTACTGAGCCCTGACGAGCGTGGCTTAAAAAGCAATAATCAATTTTGGAGCACGAATCAAGGGATCACGAAGTAAAGGCGCTGTTGCATCGACTACCTCGGATTATTGGTTGGTCAGGAATTCCATGTACACTCAGGCTGGCGGGAAGACATCAGGAAGTGCCTGAGAGGCAGGTGGGAGAGCTTACATCTGATCCATAGAGGGAGGTGGACTGCCTCCTGACGCACAAACAAAGGAAGGAGCTTCTATCGAGGAAATGCCGCAACAAAGGCGCCTATAAACGATCACGTAGCAGCACTGAGAACATTGACTAAGCATCAATTTGAGAACTGTAATGGATTCACATGAAAACCGTAAAATATGCTGGGAAGACAATAGAAGCGTCCGCCTTCATCAATATTTGACTCACATTTATATCTAAAGCGGGGTTGAATTGTAGGCAATTTCTAATGCCTAATGTTAAATGTGATACGCAAGTGGAAACATATTTTAAATACTCAGAACGTGCTGCCAGGTGTAAATCTACCGCAAACGAGGTTTGCCGGATGAATGTGTAGATACTATAACGCGAGAATATTAACACTAAGAAAATTATCTAGAAATAAATCTAATGTCGACTTATAAAATTTACCGTTTCGGGATAATTTAAAATCCCATCATCAGAATAAAGAAAAATGAAAATCTACAACCTGTAAATAAAAATTTCTCCTTTATTTCCTAAATACGGGAGCATAGATGTGATCGGGACCAGGTCTAAAAAGGGAATGAACAGAGCCGCGTGAAGGAGCCGGATGTCTGCTCCTGTACAGTCGGCAGATGTAGAGTTAGTCGAGGAGGGTTGTGTGAAGCGGTACAGCCGAGGTCGTAACGTTGAGGCTGGGTCTAGTTTTGTTGAAAAATTTATTATAATGACTCAACTCCTTTTGCCTCTTTTGAGTGGATAGTTAACAAATTCATTGCCGTCATTTTTTATGGCCAATTAATCTTACCTTTTTGGAATGGGTGACATCTAGGTCAACCCACCAGACTCCCTTGCAAAAAAATTATGAACATTGCTCAACTCCTTCTACAACTTTTTGGGTGGAAAGACGAACAACTATATATACTTAAATTGTCAACGAAAACGTTATCACCTCTCTCAATACGTTCGCGGGTGATAATCACTCATTTATCTCACGAGTAACTTGAAGTGCCGTACAGACCAATCACAGCACTGCAGCTCCACAATATGATCTAGGCCAGACCACGCTGAAAGTGTTGTGCATATGTATATATTTGCGTGTGCATGTATTTGTGTTTGTATCTTTACCTGTGTGAGAGGCGCCTAACAATGACAGCCCCCTCCTCCCCAGAACAGGTTAAGCATGATAGGAAGAAAATGAAATCATCGACTGGTAGCACAATCGATATACATACATGCTATACATGATAATCGATAAGCAATTTACTATGGATTTACATTTGCATGCTTAATATTCAGTGTTCCCTTAATAGGCATCACTAACGACGAGCAGGGCAAGAATACAAAGTTGAGCCAAAAAGCTAATCGCCATTTTTCGAAGGCATCATGGGTGTGTTTCTCCATCCAGGTGCGACTAAGTTGAGTAGTCAGAGGTTCAGTCAGCATCCTTGTTGCCGGCCTTGTCTTCTAAGATCGGTTCAACGTTTCCGCAGACATTCAGATCAGGAGCATAACCTGGCAACCCGCTCTTCATTACCAAGGAAATCGATGATGTTGTCCTTCAGAAGGCTCTGGGTTCGAAGGGCTTTCATGCACGGTGCTTTGTCATGCAGAAAGGTAACTTGAGTGACATCTAGAACGTATTGAGGGTCGTGGAGGGATTGAAAAGAAGGTTGAAATATGCTCTAGGAATCTCAAGCGATTCGATGTAGTCGTAAAAGGATGGAGGAGCACCTCGATGTTGTTCTTCGAGAAATGGAGCTTGGCACGGAGCCATCTAAGTCGCTTATATCTCCCCCCTCCTCCTTGCTTGCTTTCAAGCCGTTCATGACGCCAGTGAAGAGCACACCGAATACTGAGCTGGTAAATATGAACTCACAATAATTTGGGCTGCTTAACGGTACTTTTTTTTTCATTTCATGCTACGTTTACTTTGCGGCGAGGGGTTGTCATTGTTGGCACCTCATCGCCGGCTCGCCTTTAGTGAAGAATCGCACAACATCTTAGCATCAGCAGCAGTTCTTCTGCCAGCGCATTTCTCCGTCTGTTCGTACGCCGACACGCAGGGTCAGTAAGCTTAGCACAGAGTAATTACGTCGCTGGTGTCGATCATCCATTAAGTCCAGCCTAGAGATGCGACCCCTTAGCCACTGCGTGTAACGAAGTTTAATTAAAAGAGCTAAATGGAACTATTGAGAACACGAGTCATAACTCACAGGCTGGCGCAACACTGCACACCTCAGCCGCTCGCCTGACGTCTTCCCACGCGCCGTCTCGGCGCAACATTATATGAGCTGAAGGCCGCAGCGCGCCAGCATTTAATTAACACGCGTTCCACATATCCGCTCAGTATGCGGGCGAGCAAACGTTAAATATTTTAATAGTAATCTCGAGCTTACCTGCCCACTGTGCTCCTGATCTAATTACCGATATGCAGGCAACTTAATGTTAGATTTTTATAAGTCAGCTGTTGACTGAGTCAATAATAATATAGTTGGACACATCGACAAATGAAGCATCTATAGTGAAATATTTTTTATTCACAACAACCATCAGAAGTGATACAATTCAGTTATTCACACTCTCAGGTGGTTTACAAATGTATCATATCTTCACACACTTGTAAAAGACTTCCATGATTTGCTTCAACTACAAAGCATCAAACGAAGTGGATATGGATATAATATATGGTTTTTGTTCGTGTACTTGCAAACAGTGATTTGCATTACCATATTATGGAGATATTCTCAACTGCTGAGTCTTCCGCCAATAGCGACGAATGGTGTGCTTATCGGAAAATTGATTTCTCACTTGGGCCATTGTTCGGTCAGGAGCGCTGCACGGTGCTTAGGTGGATAAGCCCTGGTGGTATTGGAACACGCGCCAGGGTGGTCAATAGCTGGTGCAGCATAGTGTTTTCCCCTAAGCAGAGCTAGGCAATGAGACACTCGGCTTTTTGCAATTCCGTGTAGGTTCAAATAACTACATTCACTAAGATATCGCTGATATACTGTATATTAGTTTATCGAGGGAATTAGCATTCGTTGTTATATATTATTCGAAGATAATATGGTTGTGTGAGTCTTCCCTAAAAAACTTGATGTTTGACAGCTAAGCACTTGACGCCTAATGTGCATGCACATAAAAACAGAGACGGAAAATTAGAATAATAGAATTTGGAAAGAATGATAATTAACGCAGTATATCGATAACATAAATTGAAGGAAAACTTTGAGATACCGCTCTTGCAGATCACATGTCAGCATTTAATCCTCCAATCGTTCGTTTCATTAACTGCATCCGCCCAACAATGCTAGTACAGTAGTTGTAGCGATATCAGTTGTGTTGAGACAACGATAAAACGTTATATCCATAACATGTAAACAGAAATATGTAAACTATCAAGCATGAGTATTTCCTCACTTACTTGCCCGCCCAACTCGTGCGCAATACGACAACAGCACCGCATACCGGCACTTCCCAGCATTCACCAAACTGCTATAAATCGTGTAACCAACGAAGTAAGGTAACCTAAAAAGCGTAACTTTATAAGCTAACAGTGACATTGATGATCGCTATCTTCCAAGAAGAGCAGAGGCTATTATCACAGAACACACTCGTCAGAACCTGGTGGCTGCGATAAGAAACGATATGAAGAGAAACTAAGAGGGACCAACTCTCACCAGAAGCAGGGATGGCAAGAAGCGATACGCCACCGAACGCAGCGTTTTGTTATAGCGTGGCTATCGAGCGACGCAGCCAGCGACCGCAAGCTGATAAACATCGCATAACTCTCTCTGGGTGGATAATAATTGCAGGCATAATTAACGGTCACGGAAAGCAAGAAGCACGTACGGCATGTCAAGTAATCATATCTTACAAAGCCACACAATGCTGTAGAATACAAGCGAGTGTCAAGGCCGCTGTAGGAAATTATAAACTGAGTATGACAGGGAAGGAAACACAGACACTAGTGGCAAGAAAGTAATATGCAATTTTCTCGGTGAAAACGTAATAGCTACTTCCAGTTGCAAGAAGGTAATAACAGACGTCAGATGCAAAAAGTTGATACTAATTTAGATACTCCGTATGCAGCTGGAATCGTATTCTCAACTGTTTATGTAGCTTACAATGCACCCGTTATCAGTATAGTGTAGCAACGGTAACGTGACACAGGTTTCTTATCAATGACGATAAGCGATAAAGATTAGCTTCGTGTGAGTGAACCATGCATCCTTTCTACCAAACACTTTTTATTTTAAATCTTAGTATAAAAGAGGAGGAAGTGTGTGTAGATATTGGATGTCCCAAGAAGACCCAAGCTGGTGGCTCATCTCTTGCCTGTTCGCCTTGGACTGCAACCTTCCATGCAGATGAACTTTGCGATACAAAGCATTGGCTGCTGAAGTATGCTGTTTATTGGTCATTGATTTTTCTCTTGCTACGAGTGACATGTAAGCTACATGGATCTTATGTTAGTAAGAAAGGATGATGATAAGAGATGCCATATTTGTAATGATGCGGGCAGGCAACATATAGAGCAGGCAACTTGATAATATGTACTTATTGTACAGATGCAGTGAACGGTATGTAACCAGGCAAACTTCGTAATTTCTTATCAGCAAGCCCACACATACTATGGTAAATGTTTGTCCATTACCGAGAATGGAAACACCACGTTATATACTAGGACTAGAAATGATTGCATTAGCGGAATTTGGTGTTTACCAGCGCAGTGTTAGCTATTCGAGACTGACGATCTAGCTGACTCTAAAATGAGAGTTTGCACGGCACTTATCTATCTACCGTTCAAATGGAACCCATGCGTTCAACTGATTGCTCCGCATACTACACGTGCCGCGTAGGAACTGCACAGCAGGGGTAGCATATTGGGTTCTCAGTCGAGCACACAGTTATCATGTAAATCGAGGGTAGATAAGCACTTCGTAAACTCGGTGCCGAAATTACCTGGTTCACCCTTTCGGTAACTGCTGTACCGAGCTATCTCACGACATATTTGTGCGCATATCAGTCCATGAGGTGAAGGTAAGCAAGAAATATTTCATAACTCGCTATACATACAAACTGCTTAAACTAGACTTTCCCTACAAACTCTGCTTTTGACACATTTGGATCTGACACACTTTCAATATATGCAGGCTCGTGTGTAAGTATCACTGAAGAGGTGGCTCCAGAAAATATTACTATGTATTCAGTACTCACTGGCAGGCATGTCAGAACAGGGCATTTACACAAGAACTGTTGATTAATGATGTATTGACGTCGAGGTATTTGAAGAGAAGTATTGACCTGCGAGGGCAGGCAGACAAGCAGAGCAGGGATCGGTACCTCAGCAGCATTGAAGTCTCCAGCACTGGCGGCAGTGGGGCGGCCCTCGGACGCGGTCTCCGCGCTAGTATGGACTGATGTGCGACGTATTGCGCACTGACAGTAGGTCTCTATGTCTCGTTGACACAGTTTATAATATACCGGCAAGGCAACAATAGGTGCGTATGATAGTTCTGGCTAAGACTTATCGCTAACATGGTTTAATTAAGGTAATTACTTGTCAATTGCAACTGACTCAAAATTAATTTTAAAAATCAAAAGAATAAAAAGTTAAAATAGCATTAATAGTCAAAACTAATTTACTGAAAGTTGAAGTTAATTTAATATGAATTGGATAAACGCTTTGTCCGTTTTTGCTTACTTTTTCAACATGAAGTTGAAATGAGTTCTTAAAGCTATAGCAATAAGACTGTTTTCTATATAGAGGTGAAATATGATTAACCGGAGAAACCCCAAGTTATAACATACCGCAACCTCACGCGACAAGAGTTTGAAAGGCACTGAGTCCATAACGGATATTGCTCGCGGGGGCACGGTCACACGAGTAGAGCCACACACTGTCGCCTGTATAGCACCGCTTTTGCTGCGGCCCAGGGAATTGTAAACATACTCGCGACAACCACAGCCGCACTGGTGAGAGGATTAGGAACACGCGACCATAACGTTTCAAGCGATCCAAAGAGAAAGCTAAACTTCTTCTGGAAACCTAGCCAGTAGCATAGCACAACGTGAGAAAACAACAGCACTCGCTCCGAACAGACATTGCAACGTGCGGACACACACCAGCTTCACTACAGGCGGCTGTAAAGAAAGAAACTGAAAAGCTTAGAGAAAGAAGAATAATTCCTGAATAATAAAGTTCTCTCAAGGCTGTGGTTCCAGTTGTTGCATTCTTTTGAGCCGAGGGGAATATTTAGGAGCCAGGAATGCTGGGGAGCCGCGTCGGCGCCACAATTCCAAGGTTGACACCTCCACAATAACATGATTCTTCACGCAATATTTCACGAACGGGCCGTGCGGGTCACGGAGTTTCCAGTCATGTGACGGAGCTAAAAAAGTGGAGACGCTGAGCATGTGACAGCGAGGAGGGTACGGGCCAATGATGC
>LQNS02278170.1:26769023-26781284 GCA_001587735.2 Parhyale hawaiensis
CTATAATCAGAGGTACGGGATGAAACCGAGCCCTTCGGAACCGGCGTCACATGGGCAACACGCCAACACTCCGGAAAAGAGCCCAGCCGCAACATTCGACGGAATACGGAAGCAAGCGGAAGCAAGCTTTGTCCGTTTTTGCTTACTTTTTCAACATGAAGTTGAAATAAGTTCTTAAAGCTATAGTAATAAGACTGTTTTCTATATAGAGGTGAAATATGATTCACCAGAGACCCCAAGTTATAACATACCACAACCTCACGCGACAAGAGTTTGAAAGGTACTGAGTCCATAACGGACATTGCTCGCGGGGGCACGGTCACATGAGTAGAGCCACACACTGTCGCCTGTATAGCACCGCTTTTGCTGCGGCCCAGGGAATTGTAAATATACTCGCGACAACTACAGCCGCACTGGTGAGAGGATTAGGAACACGCACCCATAACGTTTCAAGCGATCCAAAGAGAAGGCTAAACTTCTTCAGGAAACTTACAGCCAGCCAGTAGCATAGCACAACGTGAGAAAACAACAGCACTCGGCCCCGAACAGACACTGCGAAGTGCGGACATACACCAGCTTCACTACAGGCAGCTGTAAAGAAAGAAACTGAAAAGCTTATATAAAGAAGAATAATTCCTGAATAATAAAGTTCTCTCAAGGCTGTGGATCCAGTTGTTGCATTCTGTTGAGCCGAGAGGAATATTTAGGAGCCAGGAACGCTGGGGAGCCGCGGCGGCGCCACAATTCCAAGGTTGACACCTCCACAATAACATAATTCTTCACGGAATATTTCACGAACGGGCCGTGCGGGTCACGGTGTTTCCAGTCATGCGACGGAGCTAAAAAAGTGGAGACGCTGAGCATGTGACAGCGAGGAGGGTACGGGCCAATGATGCTCGAAGGAGGGGATGGGGGTTACCAGAGATATGAAAAGATAACGCGACTGTGTAACTTAGTCAACTGCGACGTTGCTCTATATGAAAGAAATATAGGGCCTTGAAAGCATTTCGACGCTCACTTATACTGCATCAATTTAGAGGAGGGGGGGGGGGTGTTAAGGAAATTGTATACCGTGAGCACTGAGCAGAAGGCACGACCAGCTGTAATTAAATCATAACATTGCTATTTATCGAAGTAATTCACTAAATAAAAAATACTTCTGGCGTCCCCATAAGTAGATGGAAGTAAAAATTTTTTCACCTATTCATACCTCGAACTTATTGGTATTTATTCCACGTTAGATGGCGGCGTCGAATAACATTGCATGCTCGCCTAGATAATTCGATGGCGTAGTACATGACTGACAAGTCTATTACGCACAGTAAATAAGAATATACCAGCAAAACTTCATGCTCCCGCAAAGCATAACCAATCATGCCAGAAAGGCATAATAACGGTTAATTGTAATCGGTTCGTTACAGTGACGCTATTAGCATACGTCCATAGAGAAGTATGGTGTTACTCTCTGGCGACAAATGAAAAAAAAGAGAGCCGAAGACAACCTGTAACAAAAAGTAGAACGCCTCGGTGGCGTAATACCATCACCCGTGTTAAGGGAAAATTCAACGAAGTTTCGATGAACGAGGCTAGGGCACAGGCGCATTCTTTCCATGGATTAGCTCTTCAATAATAGCAAAGGAAAAAAATAGAACGCCCCGTTCTCCCAACGATTTGGCGCGGAGGAGGCAAATTCGCCGTGGACAAAATTCAACGCCGTTATGTTTTATAGCCAGCTAGGTGTAGTTTTTTTGGCATGGGTCACATCTAGGTCAACCCACCAAACTCTCTATAAAAAATTATGAAGATTGCTCAACTCCTTCAACCACTTATTGGGTGGACACACATATATATATATATATATATACCAATATTCGATCCGGGGATCAAGAGATTACCACGCCGCCACTCATACCACTAAGCCACAAACAGCTGAAAGCAACGCAAGCACGCAAGGTACTTGTGTTGCCCGCTGCATCAGTGCAAGGATATTAAGGCAGAGCCGTACGTGCATGATGGAGCTCATCCGTCTACCCTCTACGGAGAGCCCCCTGTCTGGATAATACCAGATGTTGACGAGACGAGAATCTGTGAGATATACCAATATATAAACGTAAATCTTCAACGAAAACATTATTACCTCTCTCACTTTGTTCGCGGGTAATAAATATTTTTGGAACACCAGACTTCTAAACTACACAGTTCTCACCTCGCTGTCATTTGCGGTTGGATGTCTTGGCACTTAAAAGAAAAAAAAAATACCCCCATGCATTGCTCGAAGTGAGTCCACATACTCTTCTGGTTCCTATAAGTGTCACTGCTTGTTTGTGTGCGTTGCTATGCCCGGTTGGATAGCAAAAAGTACACAGTTTCATAAGTTCTATTTCACTCCAAATTTGAAGGGATACTCACAACTTTACCAGTGACCCTTGGTAAGCTATATATGGATAGCTGGCGACGGTTCACACTTGAGTAAAATGTTTGGCAGACGCAGGACGCAACAAAAACTTTAGTTGCTCAATAGTACCCACAGGGACAAAAAGACCGTCGCGTGAAGCCGCCTTGAAAGAACTCTCTGCTGAAGGGGACACTACAGACTTACATTTCCAAGCGTCTTCCATTATGTGCCAAATCAAAACTTGGAGCCCAACAAAGCAGACATCCTTGAAAAAAAAAACTGAATTCTGTAAAAATGGGATATAAATTAAGCCCAATCTTTACGACGGAGGAAGAAGCAGAGATCCGAGTAGCCATAAACTGGGATAAAATATGGCCATGTGGCAACAAAAGCTTCTGTGGCGATCATAAAATCTAAAATTATTTGTGATTTATGCTTCTACAGGAGACTTTAAAAACCAATAAAACAAAAGCATCAAATACTGCCGGATTGAAACTGCCAGGACAAACTGTGGAGTATACAGATCAAAGGATTATTTGGCGTTCCAAATACTAAGAGCAATTTAAACACACGTAAAACAGGAATATAATTATTACCAATAATCAAACCTCAACTACTTGTATACAGTTTTGAGAGCATCCTCTGTTAACGGCTGCAGCCAACAACAGACCAGGTGTTACAAAGCATTTACGATGTTAAGCAAGAAACTGTAGGCAGATATCCGTGGAAGCGGCGCTGTAAGCCGCCAGACAATGCAGACAGTCGATGGCTCCCTTGCATATTAGTCAAAGGTTGGAATTTTTGCACATAAAATACCAGAGGCGAGCACTTGGGCCCACCTGCGGCCTATCAGCAGCTAGAAAAGACCTGAATCAGTACACCTTCGGCCATTTTTATTACTAGTACTAACACCTCCGACCATTTTTATTACTCGTACTAATACTTCCGGCCATTTTTATAACTCGTACTAACACCTCTGGCCATTTTCATTACTTGTACTAACACCTCCGGCCATTTTTATAACTCGTACTAACATCTCCGGCCATTTTTATTACACGTACGGTACTACTGTTCACAAGCACCCAGCTCTGCATAAAGTGAGTTTAGCTGCAGTAATAATTGTAACGCATTTGATGTTCCGTATTCACTTTCTGTGTTGTTCTGTGTAGCTATAGAACTATAATTGCCATGCTGTAGCAACGTACTGCATTGGTCGAGACTCAAGTTTCAGTGTCACTGCGCTCCTTTTTTGAAATGCAGCATTAATTTAGAAACCAATTCATATTGTAATCCGTCTAATGTATCTAATAAATGTTAACGGTAGAGGAAAAAGATCCATAAGGTTTATTTGGTCATCCATCTGCTTCCATGATTTAGTGCGACTGGATATAGTCAGCAGTCGGACAAGGGCGTGTAGCATCGGCATTCCATGCAAGATTTGAGTCAAGGAGGGACTGCTGCCTTACTATCTCAGGCTTCCCTCAACTCTGTGACGGAAGAGGCAAATAACTGCCTCCAGAAAATTTTGATGAGATTTGTCAAAAACTTAAGGATGAAACGATGGAAAAGATCACAGTAGAATCTTCCAGAAAAAATCCGACGGTGCGCTAAATTCATGGGCGCCACACAACCGGATGCAAGAGCGGGGGTCGGGCAGCCTGGGGTTGTGAGAGACGCCGAGATGACTTGCACCCCGCGGGGGCACCGCGAGGTCGCTCGCTGCTGGCAACCTCAGGGAACCTTTCCGCGCTTCTGGTTAACATCCAGGCATAGAATTCCAGGGGTTAACCCCTGCACATTTATCGAAGAGGGTTGTTTGACTTTCTTAAAAGAAGACAAGATATCTCGAAAGCTAAGTGAATAGTAATTATCATTACATAGATACTTTCGGTCGAAGGACTACGCGTATGTGAAAAGGAACAGCACATTTCACAACATTTTGAAAGTGAATCGGCCTGAAGTTTGGCATCTTGAACTAAACGTAACGCGGGCCAGAAGGCCTCAACCAGTCATCGAAAGGTCAAGACAACACTACATATATTTAGTAGATCTTGACAGATAAGATTTAAATAGCACGAGGTTTTTGTTTAATGGTGTTCTTTCTTCCACAGCAGACAGAAAATATTGCTATAACAAAGCACGACGCTGTGGCTTCAACGCATAATTTTGGGTAAAAAGTGAGCTGTTCTTGAATTTTTAAAACTGCTTCATCCAAGTTGTCGGGTACCTTTCGAGTAATTTCTGTCCCTGCGCAATTTAGCATAACCTCCCTTGATCTTATTTGTCCAAAGCTGGTCAAAGGGCCACTCCACGGCCGGAAATGACCCAATGAACTGGCAAGCGCAGGCTCGGTAAACTGACCCAAGAAAACCGCAGTCACATTATCATGCATGACCCTACCTTGACAACAAACTGCCGCGTAATTTTGCTTACGAGACAAACTCGCGACAGACGCAATAAAAAACGGCCCGTCAGAGCAGTTGCGAGCGCAGCGCAACACAATGGCAGGGAAATTGAGCAGAGTACCGACAAAATAAAGTGATGCTGAAAAACGGAGCACCAAACAATGAAGGCGGCGAGTCTGTGGCTCCGTGCAAGGACGCGAGCCGCAGCTTCGGCAAGTTCCACATCGCAAGAAAAAATAAATAACAGAATGTAAATCTTTACAGTAATGTGCTGCGCTTTTGTTTCCATATGCAAATCGTTGGAACAGTATAAAAAAGAGCGCATAAAAGGAGTTGCTGCGGGAAATATTTGTCAGTTAGAAACATTGGTAGTAAAATGTGGCAGGGAAGACCAAGGTTGCTACTCTAGCAAATCGATAGCTCATCAAGGAGAGTGCTGTATTAAACGAGTATGCAAATTATGCACTTAGACACTGGAAGATAATGCGAAGTAAAACCAAACAGTGGATGCTTTGATGTATTAAGTCAACGAGTTTACACACATCAACAAGTTGTTTCATTCTTATACAATTTCTAAATGCTTCATTACTTATATTTTTTTGTTATTTAAGATAAAAATATATTCTCTTATCGCTGTAAGAAATTCAGACACCGAAACAGCATTACTTTAAATTTTTGGATGATGATATAATTTTTCAAATGTGAAGAAAAATTAAGGTTGATATTGCATTTCTAATCTAAAAAATGTGATTCTCTCGCAGTAGAAAATGCGAATCGTTTCCGATTGGCATTGCCCATGCAGCATAGCCTATTTTAAGATATTCCACGGCACGATCGTTACGTCCATGCGAGTTCTTGACGGCAACGGATGCATATGGAAGAAGATGCAAGCAGAAAGTCGGATAGGGAAGGAGAGACAAAATCCGCCAGCCAACTGCTGCGCCTACATAGCTAAAAATCGCGGAAGATCCAACAACTTTCACTACTGACGACCGCCATAAGGACAAGCAGTGGGAGCATATGGGGCATAAGGAGTCATCGGGTGGGACAGTTCGTCTTGATAAACCATCCTCATCGATTTAAGCCTGTCCAAATCTTCAGTCAAAGGCGTTAGTTTTACCACGTTGGATCAAGTTTTAAGCGTTCATCCCACACCGATTACCCTTGAGACTGCAGCAAGCGCTACTGAGCAGTGCTGAGCTTAAGGCTGCTTTATGAGTAATCGATCTGGAGTAGACTGAAACTCGATCAAAAGTAGAAAAAACAACGTCGTTGACTGAAGTTACAGTCATCCCGATCGGAAATTTATAGGCATTTCCTGGTTGCCTAGGGGAAAATAGTGAAAGATATCCGATAACATCGGATAACTGCCAATAAATTTCCGATTGTGATGTTAAAGCTAATGAGATTGGCTTAACTCGACAGAACTGTCACCATCAACGATGTCCCACATCTTACAGAGGTCAAGAGCAGTTATCCTTAGCATAACTTCTTACGGATGCAGGGCGGTGGTTACACTTGGATCCGCTGATAAGGTCGTTCACAGTTTCACCAGGACGAAGACTGTTCCTGTTATGGCAGGCGCACAATAGCGAAAAAGCCGCCCAGTCACTCAACTTTTCCCTTTGGTGGTCACGTTGCCGTGACTGCTTCTTACGGCGTTCGAACACCACGTTAAAACGAGGTATCATTGCAAGCTTGACCGTTGCCGCTTGCCGTAGCGTACATAGAGCAAGAAACGACTAATGTTGCGAGTATTCTTTTTGGTGATAGAGCTATGTGCGAGCCGAAATCTTGTCCGCGGAAACATAACGGGATCTGGAATTGTGTGGTGGTGCAACTTTTGTGTTAGTGTGTACCAGCCCTTACCGTCAAAGTACTGGTCTTCCACGAACTTTTGCAGCTCACAGAAGTGCAAGTTTACAACTTCGGCAAGTACGTACTGCTTAGTGTATACTGTAAGATACCAAACATCTGATTACAGTTGCAATGATTTTAATGTAGTCGTGTATGACTAATAGTTTTTTTTTTAAATAAACGGATTGTACCGTTGCTGGGATAACGAAATGCTTAGTAACTTATGAATGAAAAAAAAAAAAAAAACTCATCTGTACGGCGAGGTGTGAAGGCCAAAGCTGAGAGCAATTAGAGCAGGTACCAGGAGTGACACGAGCAAGGTTACAGAAATATTACCCCATTCTCCCGCCACATTGCCGGCCTGACTGTGACTGATGGTAATAGACACGGGGAGAAATGGCGCTCTGCAGGGCACGTGTGACACGGGAGGCACAGGCGCAATGCTAAGAGCGACCGTAAGGCGAAACAGTTGAGAGCGAATTTCGCAGCTATAATGTGAACTAGCTGCGGGTCAGCACCTCAGCAATTTCCTTAATAATAACTAAATACGTATCAATTTAACATGGAAATACAAACGGGAGCATTGAGGTAGCAAACAGAGTTATAACAGAAAACAAATCAGTCCCGCTAGCACCACGCAAAAGATTTGGTAATGAACGTATGAAATATGTACGAGTATTTCCGTCTACGCTGTACTAATAAAACACATACAATGTGCGCACTGTAATGCAATTGACGTACTCTGACAGCGTCCACTAACATGAATATATTTTCCAATTTTTTCTACTCTATAAACCATCAAAACTAAGCTTAGATATTAACTGTAAACAACTGTTACCCTATTGACTCAACACCACAAGACTGACAAGGCATGTTTTAGAGCGTTGCAAGGGATTGGGTACACAGTACGAGGGAACCTCAAGAACGGCATTTTCACTATATGATGTCATAAATAAACTGGAGCTGCACTCAGACAGCGCAAGCCACCGCTAAACAACACAGTAGTAAACGACAGCATGGTAGACAGCATGGTAGACAGACCCACAAACAAACGAAACGATGGATTATCACCAAGATGTAATCATCTCTTCCTCGTGGCAATTCTACCAGTCCTGTAAATTTAATGAAGATCCCTGCCCCACTTTTTGAGTTAAGTAGCTGACAGACAGAATTACGGTGTTTAAGTTGCTGTTTGATATTTATTGAAAACACTGCATCCGGTAGAATTAAGGTCGTCCAAGTCGAAAGGCAAGCATCCATTAATGTATCACAAGCTTCCATCCTTGTGAGATAAATGATCGGCCGTGTCAATCGACAGGTCATGTGCAATCATTTGGTTGGTTGCCCAATGATTGAAACAAAGTTACCGCAGCATGGTGACAGCATCTCATGGCGCTGAGCATTAGAATTTTCTGTTATAAAGCATAGTTGTTAATGAAGCAACGAAGACCTGCTGATCGTTCTACTACCTTGTGCAGCACACAAACGCCATCAAAGATGACTAATTGTTTCGAACATCCTCATTTCTGTCATTTCGACAAAACTATCTACGCACCAGTAGTTCAATAGCCCTCCCTGTACGTATATTAGAGCATAGAAATGACTTACATAGATGGCTGTTTAGCAAGCAGGGACTTTATATCCACAGCATCTTGAGTATTGCAAATTATCCAAAGGAAGATATGCATCGAGGACCTTGAACCGACGACGCTATGTGAACGAGAAGCCCATCGATACAGGCACCCAACAGTCAGAACCTTCAAGACATTGAAGAATTAACCTTACCTAGTAAATTATTAGCCACATTGATGCACTAACACTACAGAGAGTGGCTGCGCGAGCAGCAAACAAGACACAGGGCGGAGGTGACGCCCCAAGTGCCAAACAATGTTGGGGCGACAACAGGCGTAGCTGCTATGCACCGTCTAAGGTCCCTAACCTCTATGGTATACTGCACCCTAACTTGCTTCCCCCTCTCACGCACTTACTTGGTATTGTGAATATGTTGAAGTGCGAGTCTTTCCTATAGCTGCACAACAGCATTCCTTAACGTCTGGACGCCCGCGGGGAGCATTTCATTGCGTTAACTATAATACCAGATATACGAACACGGAGTTTTAATCTCGATCGTAAAACATGAAAAATTCTCTATTTTTTCGATTTGGTGAAATAGCTATGTAGAAGGCATTGTCGTTCTTCGCCTAAGAATTATTTAGCTACTGTGGTCTATTGTTCTAGCGAACTGCATATCGGCACAATTCCTTCCTTACATACTGACGACGAACGATATGTGAAAATCTTTCTATAGATTCTATAAAGAACTACGTATGTAAGTAAAGATTGAAGCAGCCAACTAAATATGTGTTTTCTATTAGTTGAAGAACTGCGCTCCTCAGACACACTACGACACAATTTTGTTCTCGCATAGAGTAATATGTGCGAAAGCATACTACTATTACTAACGTTGGAGCTCAGCAGCTCGATAAAATCGTTACATAAAGGTCTGTGTCCAAATACCGGCTTTTGCAAAAGTTCTGAAACACTTCATTTTACATGCATGTGGTCAGTTTTAAAACGTAAATATAATTCGCTGTGCCATTAATTTAAAATTTATCTTCTTAAAGCAATTTTCACTAGGAATGAATAGTGGTGAGGTGAACGTGTGCCTCAATAGAAGTAAAAAGAAGCGAGATATCTGCTCTCCTCCTGCGCGGGCCGCGGCAACTCGAACATTGAGGCCCAAGCATTTTGGAGGCGGTTTGCTCGGCTGTAGACACACAGTAAACTTATACGAGGTCGAACCTTCCCCTATCTACGACTTTGTAGACGGTTATTCGCCTGACGTTCAGCCGTAGGGTGGTGTCGGGCTCGTTGTGGCCCCGCGTGGAGGAGAGCAGATGTCTCAATTCTATTTACTTCCGTTTAAGCTCACTTGCACCTCACCGCTATTTATTGCTAGTGAAAACTGCCTAAAAAGGATAAATTTTAAGTTTGTGTCACGAATAATTATAATAACTATTCAAAACTGACCACAATCGTGTAAAATGAAGTGCACCAGAACTTTCACAAAACCCGGTATGCCAGTACAGTAGCAGATAACCATCCCCTAGAACTCATCATACTCTGACAAAAGCAGTCACTCAAGTGGCAAAACTAACCTGCATGGTTTGAACAGCTACAGAGCATTACAGTATGTAGAAGCGAAAGAGAAAACAAATTTACGCCCCGTGTCGGAGCACCTTGCGGCGAGATAACCGGTCCCGTTAGCCTACCTTATCGTACCTGTGCTCCATACCGCAGCTGTCGCCCTGTTCTCTGATATAAGCAAGGGCCAAATACTCATGCATGAATAAGTGCGCTGTAATCGAGGACTCGTGGTGTAAGCAGTGGGAGAGCCTCCGTAGGTCGGGCACGGTCGGGATAGGGGGTGGGGGGAAGGTGCATTGAGGTCAGGTTTAACATCCTATATGAAGAGCAGTTCATCAGAAAGGCAGTACATTTTAGTTGCGAGCTTACAGGAATTTTTTATACATGTTCAGAGTATCGTCAAGTAAAGTTCTTGAAGTACTATATATCAAGTAATTATAGCGCGCTTGACAATCCCAGCATAGCTGCCAAGTGGGAGGGCAGTGCGGTACATACATGGTGGCCATAATATCCGACATACTGGAGCGCGCTCCGCAGATGGGAAGGGAAAACTCGGAGAAGAAAAGCGAACGACGGGGAGTAAAATGAGCTTTTATGAAAGCGTTCAGCCACGACGTGCAGGTCGACACTTTCAGCCGAGGGACATCGATTGTTTTCTATTGAAGCAGTCCACTATATAATAAAACGTAGTTTGTTGGGTGCTTGGGATTCTAGTTTTATGTACTTATTGTGACGTGCGCCCATGTTCCTGTACTGATTAGTTTCCTTTTTTTTTAAACTCACCTGCATCATTATGGACTGCTAATTGAAAAAATTGTGCCCAAACAATTTTGGGGCACAAACAGACAGCTCTAAAAAATCCCGTTCATTACTGCAGCCATGAAGCATAGACAGTGGAGGTACATGACACTAACGTACGGAACAGCGATTAATATACTCTGGCAGTACCACCATCGTACGTTCTGGCACTACAGAAAGGCTGAGGTGCGGGCAGCTGCCGCAGTTGTGGTCAAAGAACTCCGGTCGGCTCGTGCCCTGCAAGGCCGGTTATGCGGCTGCAGGCACTCCACTCAGAGGCCATCCAAATGCCTCCTACGTCTACAGAGCCCTGAGCTCCGTTACTTACTGCAGCGACAATTCAAAAAGACACGCACGAAAGTAAACGAAAAACGCCTAAAATATAAGATTTAAGGCGAACGTTGATTTGTATCTTGATATCATGTCGATAGACATAATTTTGTGATATAATGTAAGCATGTATCTGCAGCATACAGAAAAAACACGCCCATATTATGAGCGACGAAAATTCGCAATAAATATACATACTGCAGCACATATATTGCAGCTTAAACTTCTAGTTTACGTGCATTTGTAGATCCACTGTAAAGTGCATCAGTGTACAAAATACAGATATGGACTTCTTGGTTAATTTAACAACAATGAAGCACAACGACAGGAGTTCACAAGCAAGAGAAGGAGAAACATATGTCTAGTTGAATTTGGCTATGAGTTTACAATTGAAAAAAGTTTCGGACTGAACGGAGGCATGAGCAAACATGTTTTTTTATGAGCTGAACAACTGCATGAGGTCTTCCCACCCGCCGGATGTCCTCACTAAGGCCCTAGCAACTTTCACACCGACATAGCAGACAATAAGGACAATGCATATACATGAGCCACAGATTGGACAATGGACCTTAAAGAGAAATTAATTTAGCTTTCTAAGAGAAAATTCAAGTACGTAGGATATGTACCGTTAGTACACAGCCTGACCTGTAACGTGTGCTCTTATCAACTGTAAGCCTCGGGGATCAAAACGTTACACCCAGAACTGCGGTCAATTGTAAAGAAACAACTTGCATTGTTATCGTTCCATAGGAGAATACAAAGCACAAATGAAACTTTTGTGTTTTTTCTTGTTTTCTTTTTATATTTTTTGCACGGCTGAGCGTTGGTATCAGTTTCCTGCTCGTTACTCTTCACATCTAGAGGATCACAAAATCATCCCAGTGGACTTTTCAGCAAAAGGAACCCAATGTCTCGATCTTGAAGTCATACATAGCTCGAGAGATAGGAACACAAGTCGTTTAGCGTACATAAAGCTTTATTCATTCTTCAGCATCAGCAGCCGCTGCTCTACTCACTATATAGCGAGCTTGAAGAGAAAGCCGGACAGTCTTAGCCGCCTGACTTAAGGGAGACGAGAGCGTCTAACTAACCTCTACGTCACATGCCCTCACCGACCGAACCGTTACGCCGCTCCCACTCTTGGGCTCCAGTGCATCGTCCTGGAGGAGCGGAGGTCGGGGGGGGAGGGGGGTTGAGATGGTGGCACAGTCAGAAGTTGGTTAGGCAGGATTCCATTGGGGCAAGGGTTGCCAAAGAGGCAATAATATGAGGACGCGATGCAAGGACACACGACGGGAAAGACGAGCAACAACGAAGCTTGGGAAACCC
>LQNS02278170.1:26795678-26812090 GCA_001587735.2 Parhyale hawaiensis
AAAATGCATCGGAATGCTGCACCACTTCTACGATCGTGCCTGTAAACGATGCAAACTATTGCAGTGAAAAGACTGGATAAAAAGAGTCGCAGCAGCACGAAATGCCGCCGGCCGTCGTCGCCATGCCTGCACCACCTCCCCACTTTCACTGAGAAAGAAAACTTCGCCTGAAAAACGGACTGAAAACTGATGGGGGCGAGAGAGCGGCGATTTACGAGGGACTGCCGTACTGCACCGCGGCAGTGCTATAGCGGAATGGTTAGAAGTCAGCGCTTAACGCTTAACCTTCAGGGTTACAAGAGAAGAGCAAAGTGCACCGAACAGGTTTGTGACTGGAGCATCTACAGAGAATTTGAAGAGGGGAAAAGAGCAGGGAACAGTCGGTGGACAGCTGTATGGACTCGTAAACCTGGGAAATTGTAAACACTTAAGTTCACGGGAAAAGGCCCATGGTTCCGTTGCTGGTGTTTGTACAGAGCTGGAAATTCCTATAGAGTGAGGTGAACGAAAGAAAAACAGCCATCGGATTGTAGCATAGTCGCGTACTGACAGACAAAACTGTACCTACAGCAAAATGTACTTCAAATCGCATTCAGAAACTCAGCAAGCGCACACAGTGATACATAGGCCTACTTAAATAGTGTAGAACGAGTAAGTTCTATAAAGAATTAAAAATAGGTGTTTGGTACTGGCAGTGGTATATAAGACAGCATAAAGCATTGCTGCATTGGGAACAATAATCTTAACCAGGCACAAATTGTTCACAGACAGTACGCTTATGAGGTACAAGATTTTTAGTTTTTGTAACTGGAAGCGACAATGGATAACTTAAACTTGCATGGCGGGCGTGACTCATACAGACGCAGCTGCGGAGCCAGATTGTATGGTTGCATATATTCTGATGAGTTTCAAGAGTAAAATAGAGAACACTTTTACTGGACATTCAGTGACTAGACACAACAATAGACAGCGTTATACAGTAAATGTTTTTTCCTGGTAAATGACTTCTAAGCAATGTCAGTGAGGCAATCCACAATCTTCAAGTACTTCCCATGGAATACGCTCATCATGAATAACATATGAAAATACTAACCCGAAATACCTCGTATCTTATTCAAATATATCTACATTACGTACTCATACAGTATACACTGGCCGCCTACGTCATAGCCAGTTTTATAGCACGTCAGGATAGCGTGGTGACATACAAATTACTAGAAAACTAATAAAATCCAGAAGCTTTAAGGTCAACGCAGTAGTCTTGCCTGTCGAGGCCCTTAACCTTTTTCTACCAGGCTGCATTATTTTGCTACAAAGGTTCTTTGACTAAACGCGTCTTAACGGTGAAATCGCTTTGGTAGCAAGGCAGCACAGCCTGGCACACATACATATGATTGAGCTACGTTCTCACGTTCACGAAAAACCGGTACGATAAGTTCTAGAACTGGCAAGCTTATAACTTTGCAGCAGTTATAGATGACTAGAAATTGATCTTTGACACATTGTGCTTGTGGATAACGGGCAGCTTTCGCCGAATTGTTACATCAAGCTCGGGTAATCTCACGATAGATGCGCATTACTAGGTGAAACTTGATACTCTACAGCAGGTTAAATCGAGCAGGCAAAACCAAGAGTACTATTCATGATCAAGAGCGGCAAACAAGGCGACGTATATGTGAAGTGAATATATTCTCGCAAACATGTGTTTTCGTCCTAAGTGTTTGAAAATTAACGGCGTATGCCTGCATACCGGAGCGTAATGGGCGAACTCACGTCAAATCACATCGAAAAGTGACGTCATTGATTTGGTGGCCACAAGACCTATTCTATGACGTCACATCGCTGACAGCTACTGCACAGCCTATGAGGTGTCGTTGATATGATACAGTTGAAATGTTTGCTATAGACTTCAAACACAGGAATGCATGGGAAAATGTGAATAGTTGAGCAACAGACATACATATGATGAGAAACATTGTCTCAAAATACATATATTCATGTATTAGAGTTGTATGATCTCAGCAGCTATGCTAAGATTCGTAAAGAATGCATTTTATATTAACTATATAATGCAGATGAAATCTAGTTTTAATGGATAGAATTGTGTGCCCAAACGTTGAAATATTCACTCTGAGTATACGCGCTCTCACCATCATCATACATGAAGCATAACATTCGTTCCAGAACTTTGAGTTCTTTTGAGCAGTTTGTGTTTTTTTTTTTGGGGGTATTTTATGGTTATTAGAAGGATTTCCTGGAACCTAAGAATGAACTGACAGTGCCACCAGTTACAGACAGGGCAAGTAATTAGCTGTATCAATAATTATCAACTGTATCAGTTAAAGATTCTCTAAAGATTAGTTGAAGAATGGATAAAGTTGAACATTGTTAACCATCTAGTTAGAACGTAGAGGTTCGACCTGAGGGAACGCGGCTATCTGCTTTTTGCTGGAGGTCTTTCGAGCATTAGCGGCAAATTCTTGACAGGTATGGTGCCCTGATGTAACTTTTTTTGTAGAGAAGCATAATCTATACTTCATATTCAATACTTTATTAACTTTTTAACGTATCAAAATATTTCTCTACTTAAATTTATCCAACCTGACTCTCATCAGTTCCCAACTACTTGAACTGCACCCATACACACTACACTGCAAATTGGTTGTCTCTAATGGCGGGAAATATGAACAATAACTGGTCGTATGGTTTCACTCTCCTCAAGCATATAACACTTCGTATATATTTAGATACGATGATGTATCCAGCAAACGAAAGTTTCAGCTCCTGCTCGCAGATACTCGGGGTTGTCGGTGTGACGTCATGCGGTCGCGGTGTGGTTTTGTTTTTGCCGGTGAGTTTTCCCGTTACGCTCTTTGCTCTCTGCTTATGGCGAAACTGCCCCTAAACCTGCAGGCAATTATTCGTTTGGTCTTACTTTTACAAAGAGGGGCATTCCTACTGTAACTTTCATACGCGCTTCAGCTCTTGATCTGGGAACATTATACATTTTGTTGACTCCATTGTTTACGCTACAACGAGAAAAAGCTATATTCTTTCTTGCCGTTTTGCACTGCATTACTTGATATTCAAAAGTTGTACAACAGAAATAAATCTAAGAAAACAAAATCGACCGAATAAGATAAAATTTATTGGAAACAGTTCTTGTGCAACTATTAACATTGATGTCTATGATGGTATGATGGCTGGACTCAAGGGAAGAGGCTCAGCATCCTTCACTAATAAGTCAGCCACCAGCAGTCTTTTAAGCAAGCAGAGCTGGGCACGACCCATTGGCAGCAATTTTTTGTTTCTAGCTTTCCCCGTCTTAAAGCCCTTTTCGGAGACTTTTACCACCAGTGGTCCTGACGTATTATTGCAGGTTTTACGGATAGCGGCCCTTTCCGATGCGCAATAACAAGATAATTTCAACTAGATAAGTTCCCCCCACTGGTTTTAGTTACTCTACAGCTGCCTTAGTTTAAAGAGACGCAGGTGATATGTTGCAGGTAATATCTCGTAATTGTCAGCCAAAAGAGGCCTGAATGGCCTCGGGCCACAAACATTCCAAAAAACGGCATGCACGGCCGGGATCACAAAACTACCGCTCTCAGTTCTGTACGAAATGCTGGGTAGAGCAGGGACCCTCGTATGTGAGCAGGACCCCTTCAGAAGACGAGCTGTGCCACCTGGCGGGGCAGGCGATACGTTATCTACAAAGAGGAAACACTGACAGCGCTGACGGGTAGCGCCCACGCTAGCAACAGGTACGAAACAGGCAGGTGTCTTCAGTCGTGCGACTGGTGGGTACAGTCGTCGGGTAATATGATTTTCGTGTCAGTACGGTAATTTTCGGGAACACATGCATCGCATCATTTGGGAAGGGCTACAGGCGGTCTACGCGCTGGCTCTACGAGAAATAGGAGCGAAATATTTCCGCGCACACTTTATAGCGTTGAGGAACATAGTAGAGTGCTATGTGAAATAACCCGACATGATTGCGTAAAGACTTTGGGAATCTATCGGGATTAAGAAAGACAAAAATGAAAAATTTCTGAGTTACAATACAATAGGAGCGAAATATTTCCGCGCACACTTTATAGCGTTGAGGAACATAGTAGAGTGCTATGTGAAATAACCCGACATGATTGCGTAAAGACTTTGGGAATCTATCGGGATTAAGAAAGACAAAAATGAAAAATTTCCGAGTTACAATACAAAATGCTTCGAAATCCGATGATATGCCTTTCTGTTTCAGGAAGTAAAAGTAGAACTACAAAAGAGGCAGGGACACGATTTTTCCTCACTTGTCGAATCTACTAACCATAGGCTTTACTTGAGGAGAAACAACGATGGCAGAGAACTTTCGATATGACAGAGAACGGTCAGAGCTCAACCAGTACGCACGAGAACGCAGTTGCAGCAGTACCAACATCACGGACTGATTTTTAGCAATTTTTCATCCCGTAGCAGCGCTGCCTGCGGTCAAGATACAGACGTGCTAACGCCCTGACATTTCCATCAAATGCACTTTTGTGGGTCCTCAAGAGAGAATTGGCCAGCATTGTCTCAAAACTCACCTGTCTCTTGCGCCAACAACAATTGTTCCGAAATGTTACGAAAGACCACAGGTTGTTTTCTGTAGCGTAAAAATGTGGAAACGACAGTCCTGAAGTTTAAACTGATGGAGGATAAGAGTAGAGCAATACTTGTTTGTAATAATATAAAAAGATTAAGATTTACATACAATACAGTTATCTGGGAAAACGGATCCAGTTGCACGTCGCTACGGACTCGATGTTGAACTTTTCTGAGAGGCAGATCGACTAACGAAAAATTTCACTACACTTACGTCGCAAAAGCGCCCCTAACGTACCGCGGTCGGTTGTGGTTTCGGCTCGTGTTGTTCAGTACGTAAAGACAGAATCAATCAACATCACGAAATTAGAACTACAATATAGGGGAGTAGTCAAAAGCGACGAAATTACGAAACAGACATGTTACGGGTCCTGTGCGAGATTTGAACACTTTTTCAGTTTATGATGAGTATATAATATAAATAATTGTTGTGAAGCTGCTTAAATCTCAGTTAAAAGATGTGAAGTGGAGAAAATCGTTCGATAGATCACCAATGGGCATGGCTGGACAATATAACAGGTTAAGTCACTCCTGTGACGTCAGGTGGAGAGATAGATCGCAAACAGTGTTAATTAGTTCTAGTTCCTACCTGTTACTTGCTTTATAAATACGGTGAGTGTGGGTTTCCATGAAAAAAAGGGTAACCATTTCTGCACGATCACAGCTGTTAACTGTGCGATGCAAAAATCAGTTTGCTAGAAATAGGGTAACAAATGTCAAACGAGTAGGTTGACAGACGAAGAAATCAATTACTACAGCAGAGCCACGGCTTCCTAAGTATTGATATGGCTTATTTTGTAATTATGCATCATTTTACATACTAGTACACTCCGCCATGAAAAATTACCGCGAAAAAACATGGGTTACAGGAAAAAAAATACAGTTGCATGCGTATTATCGGTGGAGTATTAAACGCTCTAGAAGTAATTGTAAGTTAAAATTTATCAACTTTACTTGTGAAATTTGCATTTTAAAAAGCTTTCCTCGTCAAAATATTGCAAATGGTCAAACGGAGAAGTGTGTTTTTTACTAGTTCAAGCTTCATATAGGCCTATAATTCGTTCAAAAGGCGGTATTTCATGCAATTAAACAGTTTCCCCGTCGACATAGCATTTTCTTTTGAGTTTAGCGAGGAAAACGTAATTATTAGGGTAACTCGGCTGGACATGCGTTCAAAGTTTAACAAGAAAGATTTCACTTCAAGTTTCAAGACTTTTTTAAGAGAAATTAGCGTTGTCTGTGGTTACATAGAAAAATTTGGAGTGAAGACTGAATTATTCATAATTACTACATAGTAGTCTATCATTTTGCTGGGGCAAAAAATGCTTAATGCACAGTAGATGTTACCAGTGAGAGCGAGAACTTGGTATATTATATTGTTGCCAAAACTCATTTTTTTTTGCTACTCCGGAGCTTTGGGAAAACGAAGAAGGTTCACCAAGTTTTTTTTTCGGGCTGAAAATAGCCATACGTCAATTATCAGCCCATGGTAGCTGAAATAATGGTATAAATGAATTAGGAATACTATTGATACTTGCACAACATCGGCGTTCTTCACTCCCCCTGCCGTCACACGAGGAGATGAGCAGAACCGTTTCAAATTGGTCAAGCGATGAGATTACCTGTTACGTAGTTCAACCATGCCAATGGGTGTACCAAACCATCTTTCAGGTTGTGATACGTGTGAAATTCTACTACTCATTCCTTCTACGAGAGCAAACAAACAATAAATGTTATCGATATGCAATAATTTCAAGATATTTGCGCATTTTTCAGTCTTTCTTACTATCTAGTCACTGCACGATATAGTTATGGAAGCATGAACGAAACATTTAGCTAAACTTCCAATGTACATAGTACCGCAGCCGGCAAAACAAATCCAAGAATAATGGTGTGTAGTGATATGGTTTCTGTATGTAAAAGTAAACTCCTAGTCAATGTTTAAAAGAAATACATACCCATGTAAGACTAAAGAAGATAATCGTCACCAAGTGCTGGGACAATAAGGGTAGCCTACTTGTTAATATGGCTATTTCTCTCCTCTCCTATCTGTAAAGGAAATCCAAGAAATAATTAAAATTACTCAAGGGCCGTCGACACCAACTCAGCGACTACATGCCAACTTGTCCAACTTCTGATGGACTGTGAAAAGAATCTAGACTTTATCACCAAAGGAGCGTTTTAAATGGTTCTGCTCCTACAAAAAAACAAATAAATAAATAAACTAACAGACCTCTGATGGAGACAGCAAGGGGGCAAAGTTATTAGAGCTGACGAGAAGTAACCCTAACAGAGTACTGGGCCGCCCCAGAACCGAAAACCATAAAACAGCTTCTTGAGCGTCCAAAAAATGCTGCCAGGGGAAGAACAGAAAGAAGACCCCGAAAGGAGCGGAGGGAAGCCAGAAGAGCTGCAAAACATTTACAGCGCTGGTCTCAAGTACTCACTGAGTAGTGTAGGAAGCTGGTGCGGTGGTTGTTACTGGTGGCTGACCATCGCAAAAGGAAGAACCTGTGGCAAAGAAAGCAAGATATGTAGTGCATGCATTAGTAAAGTAAAACTTGGTTAGAAACTTACACTAGACTCAACGCAGGCACTCAACTCTATTTAAGTGGTACTAGGATAACATGCACTGCCATTCTTAGCAAGCGATGGCGTCCTAAGCTAAAACTTACAAATTTAAGTATTCTTATTTAATAATTTAAGCTCAGTTATGCAGATCAACAGATTATTTATACAAAGAAATATATTTTATTAACATATAAATATGTAATTATGACTTGCTGACAGATATCTTTTCTAAACACCAAAAAAGAGTGCACACACTATTCTCGAGGATACAACTCATAACTCAAGATGAATATTCATTCATGTATTTCAATAAAATATTGACAAAAGCATCATGAAAGGATGAAAAACAGAAAGAACATTTATTTTTCATTTAAAGCTGAGCTTTTCAACTCCTAATACAACCAAACAAAATAGAATCTCATATGTATAAAATCTACAGACGTGATGAATGCATTTAGACAAATATGCGAAAAATTTTTCTTAACTGATAAAGCCAATCAACGGCAGAATGTATGTCTTCTGCATTTCTAGTGAAAGAAACGGTATAAGTGACAGGTTTTCTCCTCAGGCGAATGATATAAGAGCAATGACAAGAATCTGGGTGTATGAGCCATTACTACGCTCGCGAGGTTACGAAGGAGTACAAGCGATAAAATTTAAACAACACATCGGTTTATTTGATATCACTTTACACAATGTAAACGGATGTATCAATTTTTGCGTTTAGAAACTCCTAAGGTTTTTAATTTCGAAACCGGAAGAGACAGAGAAAGGAAAATACAGCAAAACGTATTTAACCGCAGGGTTACAGTATTCTGTCCAAAGCACATGTGTAATTTGATCTTATACAAAATTTTACTTCAATCAATGTTGAAAATATATATGCCAAACGTATAGGCAGGATAATATGAAATCAGCTGGAAAAGAGAAGAAATATTAATGTGGCAGTGTAGTCAATAAATTGGTACAAAATTTCAGCAAAAACTCAACACGAAGAGCACCAATAGCGTGCGTGCGCGTATGCTCTAAGGGTGCACACGCACACATGTAACGGTCGACCTTCTAGCACGTGACCTACTGTGCCTTATCCCTTCAGTGTGCACCTCACACTGCACCCTATCGTGCAGTTTACCTTGGGTCCTGACCATCTCACTCTCCGGTCTGCATTCTATCCTGCAGTTTACCTTGTAGAGGTCGGCATCCGATTATGTTACGACCCAGTCAGAAATTTTCGGTGGAAGCACCGGTAATTATAGGCTCACCCAGGATTTTATAGGCTATTATCGATGGGTGAGCGATTAAAATGTTTTCCAATGGCATGCCATCTGAAATTTCCTAANTGCGTGCGCGTATGCTCTAAGGGTGCACACGCACACATGTAACGGTCGACCTTCTAGCACGTGACCTACTGTGCCTTATCCCTTCAGTGTGCACCTCACACTGCACCCTATCGTGCAGTTTACCTTGGGTCCTGACCATCTCACTCTCCTCTCTATCCTATCGTGCAGTTTACCTTGCAGAGGTCGGCATCTCCGATTATGTTACGATGGCAAAATCGATGGTACGATGGCCATCGCCATCGTGCTACGATGGCGATGGCAGTACCATCGCTCCATCGGCATCGGAACCAAAAATCGCAAAATTTCATCGGCGATGACTTATGATGAAATAACCGTCGGCGATGGCCATCGTAGGCGTCACAAGCGGCATTGGACCATCGCATTAACACATTTTAAAAATGCAAACATCTCAGACCACAAAGGCCGAATAAAAGCAGCATCTCTTAAAATCTCGGCCTGTGTGCGATTTTCAAACCAGTCCTAGCGGATAAAAGGTGCGAAATGCAAGGCCCAGGTTATTAATTGACATTGTTAGATCTGGGAAATGGATTGAAGTAAACTTTGTGCCCTCTTTGTTTTAATGTTACTAAAACAATGAATGTGTCAAACTCGAAAGGCTGTATGCTGTAGTGTTAGCCTTATTTCTTCGTCATCGAGAGTACAGCCGATGACGATGCCCATCGTATGCCATCGCCGATGGCGTGTTCAGTCACTTCCTCATAACACCATCGCCAATGGAGAAAATGGCCATCGCCGATTGTTTGATACGATTTCCATTGGAGCATCGGACCATTGCTATCGCCGATGGATTTTTGCGATATTACATCGTAGTTTTTCCGATGGCGATGGTCTACACACCATCGTCATCGTATAATCGGCGCTGGCCATCGTGCCAGGCTCTGTTACCTAGTATCCTGACCATGTCCATTTCACTATCGTGCAGGTTACCTCGGGTCCTGCCAGACCATCTCACTGGCTGGTGTGTATCCTTTCGTGCAGTTTACCTAGTATCCTGACCATCTCACTGTCTCGTCTGCATCCTATCGTACAGTTTACCTAGTATCCTGACCATCTCACTGTCTGGTCTGCATCCAATCGTGCAGTTTACCTAGTATCCTGACCATCTCACTGTCTCATCTGCATCCTATCGCACAGTTTACCTAGTATCCTGACCATTCCACTGTCTGGTCTGCATCCTATCGTGCAGTTTACCTACTATCCTGACCATCTCACTGTCTCGTCTACATCCTATCGTACAGTTTACCTAGTATCCTGACCATTCCACTGTCTGGTCTGCATCCTATCGTGCAGTTTACCTAGTATCCTGACCATCTCACTGTCTCGTCTGCATCCTATCGTGCAGTTTACCTAATATCCTGACCATTCCACTGTCTGATCTGCATCCTATCGTGCAGTTTACCTAGTATCCTGACCATCTCACTGTCTCGTCTACATCCTATCGTACAGTTTACCTAGTATCCTGACCATCCCACTCTCTATCTTGCACCATATCATACAGTTGACGTTGTGACCTGACCATCACACTTTCTGGCCTGCATCCTATCGTGCAGTTTATTTTGTGCCCGCATTANATTCGACCGAAGTGCGGCGCCGTGTTATAGGCGAGGAAAGCGGACATATCCCACCTATACAGAACCTATAATTATCGGCAAGTTTCATCGATTCGGTGCCTATCAGTGCTTATAATTACCGGTGCTTCCTCCAAAAATTTCTGACTGGGGATGGCAAAATCGATGGTACGATGGCCATCGCCATCGTTCTTACGATGGCGATGGCAGTACAATCGCTCCATCGGCATTGGAACCAAAAATCGCAAAATTTCATCGGCGATGACCTACGATGAAATAACCGTCGGCGATGACCATCGTAGGCGTTACGATCGGCGATGGACCATCGCATTAACACATTTTAAAAATGCGAACATCTCAGACCACAAACATCGAATAACGGCAGCACCTCTTACAATCTCGGCCTATGTGTAATTTTCAAACCAGTAATACTATTCCTAGCTGATAAAAGGTGCGAAATGCAAGGCCCAGGTTATTAATTGACATTGTTATATCTGGGAAATGTATCAAAACAAACTTTGTAATCCCCTCTTTGTTTAATGTTACTAAAAAATGAATATTTCAAACTCGAATGGCTGTATGCTGTAGTTTTAGCCTTATTTCATTATTTCATCGTCATCGAGAGTACAACCGATGACGATGCCCATCGTATGCCATGCCATCGCCGATGGCATGTTCAGTCACTTCCTCGTAACACCGTCGCCAATAGAGAAAATGGCCATCGCCGATTGTTTGATACGATATCCAGTGGAGCATCGGACCATTGCTATCGCCGATGGATTTTTGCGATATTCCATCGTAACATCGTAGTTTTTTCGATGGCGATGGTCTACACACCATCGTCTTAGTATAATCGGCGATGGCCATCGTGCCAGGCTCTGTTACCTAGTATCCTGGCCATTTCACTGTCGTGCAGGTTACCTCGGGTCCTGCCAGACCACCTCACTGGCTGGTGTGTATCCTTTCGTGCAGTTTACCTAGCATCCTGATCATTCCACTGTCTGGTCTGCATCCTATCGTACAGTTTACCTAGTATCCTGACCATCCCACTCTCTATCTTGCACCATATCGTACAGTTGACGTTGTGACCTGACGATCACACTTTCTGGCCTGCATCCTACCGTGCAGTTTATTTTGTGCCCGCATTAATCTTTGATTCAGTGTGTGTAGAGTACTGCACTGTGCGCGCAGGCAACTTGAGAATGTAGCTGGTACAGGCATTACGCAGGCGCATGCACACATCTGCCCAGCGTGTTGAGAATGAGCCCGATGACCAGCGTGGGGTCAGTGGCCTGTCTCATTTGCTTCACAAGGCCATTATCGAACATTTTGGTTGCGAAGGCTTTGTTAACCCTGCCTCTCATGCCATTGCCTGCGAGCGTCATTTCTATTAATGATATTCATTTAATTAAGAAAAACATAAAACATGAGAGAAGGGGTTTATCAATAATTAAACACAAAGTACTCTACTAAAATACGATTGCCATCATCATCGTTCTCTTGCCAAAGAACTGCATGAAAATGATAGGTGAGCACGTAAATCAGTAGACTGAAAAGAAAATAATTTCATGTATAACTCCCGAAGAGAACAACAAACGTACAATTAAAAGGAATTTTAGAAAGAAGCGGATGGATGAGTGGAATTCATCAGAAACAAAAGGAGACTATACTTCAATTCACATGAATGAAGAAATCCTACTTCCACATAGTGAACTTTACAAGGTGAACACTCAGAACTCATATCTATATACACATGTTCAATATTGCTGTAGTAAATTCAGGTAATAGTAAACCTGGAAAGGAGGTAAAAATTGAAGAAGACTAGGCGTAAAGAAACTGAAAGATGGTAAAGCAGAGATGCGTACGAGACACGCACAGTCATCCCTTCAACGGGAGCAATCAATAAATGCTGTCGATACGCAATAATTTCAAGATATTTGCGCATTGTTCAGTCTTTCTAACTATCTCGTCACTGATTTTAAAATGATATTCCTAAAGCTGGGAGCTAAATCTTTATAAAATGTAAATAAAACTTTACAGCTTACGAAAGGGGGCACAGCGTTCTAGCAACAGGCAGAGCAAAGTTGTAAATTTGCTGTTGAGTGATAAATTTACATGAGAAGCCAGTGTGGATATGTCTTCACTTTTTTGGGGCACTTAGCGATTCATATTCATTAGAAGCATGATATTTAACACATCAGAAGGAAATCGGTTCCATAGGGGGAAGAAATTTCACTACTTAACGCAATGTAGTATGTGTGCTAAGCTTTGCATGATCTATTGCTGTTCTGGAATAACGAGCTAAGACCTACATAGCTCTAAAGCATCAGCGGAAATATTTGCTAAACAACTTTTAACTAAAACACTGACTAGCCGTCGATCGGTATCATTCTTGTAGATCGACACTGAACGCACATCTTTCACAATGATTTCGATTTCGTAATTTTCGAACCGAAGATTTTTCTTCTGTAAATTTTTAGGAAAGAGAAAGAGAGAAAAAAATTCGATAATATGACTGCGCTTGAAGCTGAAGCGTTGAAAGGAATTTAACGCTCTGTGTTAAATATTTCTCTGGTATAGGCATACAACAACATATCAGTACGCTTAAGTATACCTAATCCGCAGGGACTTTTTCCATTCTCTTTTGTGTAGTGACATAAGCTTCGTCAATTTTTTCTTATACACTATGAGCTCTGTAACGTCTTATTGCTCTGAGAATGCAGTACTGCTATGTGATATCCTTGTGTGGTTTTGCTGACTGACTTGGACCGTACCCTGCACCTTAATTTTCTCAGATAATGACAACCTTCAAACGGTGGTGCAGTAACCCTTTTTTGGGGTTCTGACCGTTTAGGTCCAATTTTTTTCATGGCATTTTTGTCCTGTGACGCTCGCCAGCACACTCGCAACGTTGTCAATGGCGTTAATGATTGTAAGCACCACATAGCTTTTATAGTTAACAATGGATAAGCACTGCTACAATTAATTTGGGTTTAACCATCTGGAATTTCATGCTGTTTTCTGCCTTTTATCGGTGAGCGTCCAAAGTTAATTTGAGATTCTTTGGGTAATTCGATTGGGTGTTTGGAAACGTGGGCATTATTTGTCTTCTAGACTCTAATCTAATCTGGAACTTCAGCATTGCCGGAGCAACGAAACTGCTGGACGCATCTATTAACATGAAAAACGCCACCAGGATCTCGTCCGGTACAAGACCATCCAGTTATCCACTATCACTTTTATTCAACTAAAGCATTGAATAAGAAATCCTTCGTATCACGTTCTTGTGACCCATTTCATCCCCAGGCCAATTTTTTTTGGAAAACTAGACTATTTCCCAATGAGTGCGCGCGCTTGTCCCACATACGCGAACAGAAAGTAGTAGATCCGAAATTAGCAGCAATTGGCAGAGCTGCAGCCAATCTCAGAGTGCAGTTTGTTACATCCCAGATGCGACCGACGGCGGGGTGTAGAAGAGAAGATGAGGGGGCAGGCAGGGGGCTGAGCGAGCGAAGAGTGGTGCGGTCAACCGCAGCGGAGGTGAGACAGGCAATATCCAATTACAATCTGACGTATTGTCATTACGGTTATTGCTACCAAACTGGTCCATGGGAAAGAAGCCGCGTGATATTAACTTCTGCGTGATTCAGCTGCTGCAGGCGTTGCAGCTGAAACGCGGCAGTTGCACAGTACTGCAGCTGTATACAGGAGCACAAGTGTTAGAAACTGTTAAGTGGACTCACGCGCCGTCGATATGACGCATATATTTTTTCTCGCTAAGTAAATTATGTCCAGGCAGGTCCATGTTAATGGATATTAGACCATTTTCACTTGATTATGCCGGTGTTACATTAGGTAATCCCACGCTCAACTTGGCGCTCGGACGTGCAGCTAGAACGTCGTCCCTGTATGCCGTCCGCTAGGCAAGTTGAGAGTGCGTTTATACAGCGTGGCTTCGGCATAAGAGTCTCCGTGGAAACCTTTGTAACGCAAAAAAATGCAGTGCAAATTCTTTACTGCAACAACTCTCGATAAATAAACTGAAGACAGAGAGACGCCCGTGCAGTTCAACGTAGATTTTTCACAAACTTTCATGCTGAATTGCCTTGCTTAATACAATATTTTAAAGCGTGTGCACATGATGATCGTGTATAGAAACCCAATAATATTCAATATAATACGCAGTCACAGTAATCATTACTTGTCAAGCGTTGCAGCTGAATTAATGTAATTTTATGTTTCAAGTTTTAGAGAATGCAACGCCGACAGCAAGGGTGTGTCGCAATCACGACAAATCCGGGTTACCACAACCTGAAAAAAGGTTACCGTAACCCGAAAAGAGGTTGTGACAACGCCATCTAGCGATGATCGGAGCAAGCTCCCAAAATTTTAAAATTCCGTTTAATTTGATATTTTCTCACTGAAAGTTTCAAGTAACACATCTGATTTACTTACTTTGGTGTCAGGTGTTTATTTGTTACGGATTTGAATGAATTTAGTGCTCCTTATATTGAAAATAGACGTTTGTGCTCGGTGACCTACATCGCCGTAACTCGTGTCGCAGTCGTCATTTGAGCTATGATTGCGACACGGGTTGCGACTGGCTGGGTCACCGGTGTAGCACCGGTAACCCAAAAAATGCTGATTGCGACGCACCCCAGCTGCCTCTCGACTTCACCCAGTGTCAGTGTACTAGCGTATATACAGTAGTTAGTTGTCTGATGCTTGTACACTTGGTGACGACAGCTGAGAAGATGATGACCCTACACGTTTTAGATTATAACACGACACTGAATTAAAATGATTCAGATGAGCCCAGAACTTTCAGCAATTTGCTTTACGCGGGTAAAAATCAATGCTGGATGTGTTCAGCTGTTCAGTACAAGCTTATGCCACTTCTTTGTGATAAGCACATGGACTGTAGCTTCAACATTTAAAGCATAAATACACAAATGAGCGCTGCGGAAAATGGAAAAGCGAGCAATGAAATACAGTATATGGAAAGGACTGTGGGAAGTCGGTATTATTGAGGTCACATGCATCTCTTATTCAAATTATTACTTCAGGCGCCTTCAAAGGTTAGATTTTAAAAATCTGCTTTGGTAACGGCACCTTTTGCCGCTTAGCAGAAAAAAATTCTCCTGTCTCAACCTTCGCATCGGAAAGGAGAGACAAACCAACAAATCTGCAGTGCAACCAGCAAACTGCGTGTTTTTATGCAAATTGGGATACAAATATATTTTTCAAGTTATACTGTAAATACGTACTTCAGTATTAAGGTGTCTTGATTCTGACATGAATATCTAACCACAGAAATGTTTTTGTCAGAAGTTAACATCGAAGCTGAACTTTTAAGCACTAAACTTCATTTTTAGTTCATGCTATCTTGTTAACAAACTGCAGTGCACATACCGAAAATAGAAACTTTTAATAGCATGAGGTAGAATTGGAGGGACTTCATTCCATTAATCATTGAAGTTGATCACATCACTGCAAGACTGACAAGGTAGAGCCGCAGAGAAGACCAACCGAGCGTTTGGACTCTCTACTCACAATGCACTTGATGAGCAGTGGACTAATAATAATCCTTCAACTTCCCTAATAATATTCAATTTTCGCAGGAATAGTACTACCTTACGTGGAATGCGGCCAAGTAGTCCTCGACGAAGTTTATAGGTTGAAACATCTCCAGCCATTCGACATGAATCAAACATGCTAAAGATTATTATGTATATTTCAAAAACGTATACTATATATTGACTGAAAAATATTTAAGGTCATGATTTTAATTATTAAGCATATCCTTCACATTCATCAAAGAATTCTCGTCAAAGTGCGTTACAGAATAGTTGTTTCTAAAAAAAATCGTATTTTTTACTTTATAGATAGTTGTTACAAACAAGCTCGTCTAAATAGACTTACTTATTCTTCACACGCATCGAAATGGGAGTGAAGTGGGTATAACTGCGGAAAGCTCTACCATACAAAATAAAAACAAAATGCGAAAGAACGTCCGTCGTCTGGCAGACGAAATGATGAAAGTGACGACGACTCTTTCCCACGTCACAACCGATGAAGCGAGCGGGGCCGTAGGTTCCATCAACTTCTATCAATATCAGTGAAAGATCAAGCAAGGTGCCAAGCACGATATTCCAACGTGCAGACACGCCGTGCAAAACCCACGACCTCGTGAAGTCGGGAGTCTCCACAGGGCAGGCAGGAGGAAGCGCTTCCCTGCCAGAGGAGCCCAACATGGCTGCTGACCAGCTTTCTCGGC